>JBBBDQ010001325.1:2152500-2712500 GCA_037127315.1 Ascarosepion bandense
GGTTCATTTGAGCTTAATCCATACGTTTATCATTGACATGTATTAATTATTATCGAGTACTATAATTTACTATACTATAATTGACTATATCGAGTACTATAATTTACTTATATTCTAATTTTTATGTTTCTTTTTTGCCAATTTTACTCAGTCTACGGTAGTGAACTAAAATAGATATTCTACTTTTATGTTCTTTTATCACAGCTTTGCTCAGTTTACGGTAGTGAACAAAAATAGATATTTTATTTTTGTGTTGCCTTTTAGAACTACTTAACTTGGTCTGCTATTGTGAATCAAAATGGATATTTTATTTTTAATTTCCCCATTATCACAAATGTGCTCAGTCTAAGGTAGTGAACCAAAACGGATATTTTAATTTATGTGCCTTTTATAAATATTTTTCTCAGTTTATGGTAGTGAACAGATACGGATATTTTACTTTTATGTTCTTTTTTTATCACATCTTTACTCAGTCTACGGTAGTGAAGCAAAACAGAGGTTTTAATTTATGTTGCCTTTTATCACAACTATTTCAATCTGCGGAAGTAAACGAAAACTGATCTTTTATTTCAAAAATGCTTTTCATCACTGCATTATGAAGTCTGCAGTACTGAACTAAAACGGATATTTTCCTTTTATGTTGCCATTTATCAAAACGTTTCTCAGCCTAACGTAGTGAACCAAAATGGATATTTTAATTTTATGTTGCCTTTTATCATAACATCGCTCAGTCTAACGTAGTGAACCAAAATGCATATTTTCCTTTTATGTTGCCTTTTATCCTAACGTAGTGAACCAAAATGGATATTTTCCTTTTATGTTGCCTTTTATCATAACATCGCTCAGGCTAACGTAGTGAACCAAAATGGATATTTTCCTTTTATGTTGCCTTTTATCATAACGTAGTGAACCAAAATGGATATTTTCCTTTTATGTTGCCTTTTATCATAACATCGCTCAGGCTAACGTAGTGAACCAAAATGGATATTTTCCTTTTATGTTGCCTTTTATCATAACGTAGTGAACCAAAATGGATATTTTCCTTTTATGTTGCCTTTTATCATAACATCGCTCAGGCTAACGTAGTGAACCAAAATGGATGTTTTAATTTTATGTTGCCTTTTATCATAACATCGCTCAGTCTAACGTAGTGAACCAAAATGGATGTTTTAATTTTATGTTGCCTTTTATCATAACATCGCTCAGTCTAACGTAGTGAACCAAAATGGATATTTTCCTTTTATGTTGCCTTTTATCATAACGTAGTGAACCAAAATGGATATTTTAATTTTATGTTGCCTTTTATCATAACATCGCTCAGTCTAACGTAGTGAACCAAAATGCATATTTTCCTTTTATGTTGCCTTTTATCATAACATTGCTCAGTCTAACGTAGTGAACCAAAATGGATATTTGAATTTTATGTTGCCTTTTATCATAACATCGCTCAGGCTAACGTAGTGAACCAAAATGCATATTTTCCTTTTATGTTGCCTTTTATCACAACTTTACTCAGTTTAATTTATTGAATTAAAAGTTAGAGTTTGGTATTTATTAGGCTTCTCTGAGTTAAATGGGAAGATGAGTTCAAATACCACAGATGGTTTATCCTTTTTTCTGATGAACCCTGGAAACGTAATGCTGTAGATTGATGACCTGGGTAAAGTTATAATATATACAAAGTACGTTTGTCTATCACCCGATTTATACTTTCCCAGTCTTTTAAATGGTTCAAATGTTTATCCCTTGTTTCTTGATTACGGTTGGATTTTGGCTTCTTCTACTTGAACTCTATACTTCTAACATGTCTGACTATGTTCTGCAATTTTATTTTATTATTTTTCCTTCTCTTCTAATAGGAGTTGATGTGTTCGCCTATCGTCCGGTTCACTTTCCATCCCAGTCTTTCAGACAGGAATAGAGGCTTGCTTTCTGTTTAGGATTAGGTTTTCAGTTCCTTCCAAAGTTTGCTTCAACTCTATAATCCTAATGTTTCCTATTGGACGTTGAAATTTTATTCGCTAATTCTTAACCTCATTAATTTTAAAGTTAGCCATTATCTTTCCTGCATAACTCCAAGAACTTCACTTTCTGTACATTCTGACACTCATACTACTCTCTGTATTCTGTGGTTCTTGATCCTTGTATTGGGTAAACATTAGTAAAAAAAAAAAAGGGGAAAAAAACCCCAAAAAGAAAACAAAAAAGAAAACAAACAAAAATCATTTAAATAAATGTAAATATTATACAAAATAAACTAAAGATAATTAAATAAAGATAATGCTCTACCAATACTAGTGTAAAAGTACAAAAAATAAGTAGCTGGTAAAGATTATAGTAAAATTAAAAGGCATAAGAAGTCACTGGATTCTTTTAGTTTCTTTTAACCTTGAGTCAAACGAAATATGAGTTTACATTCCTCTGATGGCTTATTCATTACTAGCAGTATAGCCCAGCGTTGCTCGGGGGTAATGCAAGCTTTAAAACTAATCCTTGGTCCTGGAGCTCAGATTCTTTGGGCGTTGGCACGAAAGACAAAAAAGCAATTGTTGTTTCCAGTTAAAGCGAAACCGTAGACTGAAAGAAAAATGAATGGATGTAAATCAAATTTTGGTTTCCTGGTATCGATATCAAATTTTCTGCAATAATGTAAGAACTGCAACCTTGAAACTTCTGAATATCGTTTCTCATGTCTTTGTCTATGAGTGTATCAAATTTGATTAAAATCGGACCACTCCTTCTATAACCCGATTTTTTCATTTATCGGGGGTACCTCGACACAAACCCTAGCTAAGAACACTCGCAGACGCTTATAGTACAACTGTGTAAATTTTCAAGAAAATCGGTTCAGCCGTTTTGGAGTCTATAGGTAACGGACACACACACACACACACACACACACACACACACACACACACACACACACACACACACACACACACAAAGTTCTATTTATAAATAAGTTTAGATTTTCAATCACACACTGTTTATTTTCTGTTGCAGATTGACAATCTGGGTAAAAGCTGTGATAAAAAGCTAAAAACGAAGACGAATTTATCAAAATTAATAGCAGTTCCGTAAAGTGGTTTTGAAATAGATTTTATGTTATTCTACGAGCGACACGGATAATTCAGAAAATAATCTACCTTCTCGTTTTCAATAACACTGAAATCAGAATGCTAAAACAAATATAATGTGATCTTAAGAGCGATTTTGGAGATTAATTGTAAATATAGTATTATATATAGTTTTAAATTTACTTATGCGAAACAAGAGCCTGAAGCGAACAATGTTCTAAACAGTATTAACGTGCAATATAAACACATGTTCAACATGCAACTCTGTTGACGAATCAATGGTGTTTCCTTAACTCGTTTTGAAGAGATTAGTGGGAGGCATTTAAATATGTACCTGTTAATAACAAAATAAGTAAACAAAAGCGTTTCTTTCTTTCTTTCATTCTTTCTTTCTTTCTTTCGTTTTGATGTATTTTTTTTTGTTCGATACCCTAACGCATATAGTCTGACGCCGGCCAGGCATACATCCGTCTGTAATGTATAGAGGACACTTTAATTATGCTATGTCCAATGCACAAGGTTACCTCGGCTGACAGGTGTCTACACGAGACAACACGTCCACTTAAAGGTGTCAGTAAAGTAATCCAGCCGAAAATCTAACCCACTCAATGACCGTGCACAGGTCAACCAGTGCTCTATCTATCTGAGTCCGTTCATTATCTATCTATCTATCTATCTATCTATCTATCTATCTATCTATCTATCTATCTATCTATCTATCTATGTTAACCTGCTACAGAATTAAGTCCTTTCTACGACGACCTTGACTTTCGTATACTCCGCCATGTTTTACCAGCAAATTTGTTATTTTCCTGTTACATTTTCCCACAGGACACTAATCAAGCAACCATTGACTCCACCTGTTATCTTTTCTTCTTGCTATGTGTCACACTGAACTACATTTTCTGATGTTCTTTTTTATTTTGATAATTTTATTTTTTGATGAAGCATGAGTAACTGAGCTTTTTAAAAATGGGTATCACCTCATGCAGAGAGTAAAGCTATTAAGATACAATAATTAAGGATAGAAACATTACTAATGAGCGGGAAGAGGAAAGAGTAATCATAAGACCAGCAGATAGTGATTAACATTGCATTTACATTAAAGTTTGCTGGAAAGCATGGAACCGGAAGGGAGTTTCACAAGCGAGAAGTGAGAGATAAGAAATTGTTAGAAACTTACGGTTACACCCAGCCAGTTCAACTGTAAATTGATGGGATCTCGATGCTAGTCTAGTTAGTTAAGTGCCACACGTGACACACGCTTGGGCGATCATGTCTTGAAAGAGACATGACTGACTGGGCAAAAGATTATCCCGCAGTAGGTTGCCATTGCTTTCTGCGGTAGATTGGTTGCCAGCCAAGGCTATAGAAACCAATCTGTTCTGTTATCTAAACTTATTTATAAATGAAACTTTGTGTGTGTGTGTGTGTGTGTGTGTGTGTGTGCGTGTGTGTGTGTGTGTGTCTGTTTGTGTGTGTATCCGTTACCTATAGACTCCAAAACGGCTCAACCGATTTTCTTGAAAATTTACATAGTTGTACTATAAGCGTCTGCGAGTGTTCTTAGCTAGGTTTGTGTCGAGGTACCACCGATAAATATCGAAAATCGATAATCGAAAAAATCGGGTTATAGAAGGAGTGGTTCGATTTTAATCAAATTTGATACACTCATAGACAAAGCTATACGAAACGATATTCAGAAGTTTCAAGGTTGCAGTTCTTATAATAGTTCAGAAAATCGATAATATATATATATAAATCGATACCAGGAAATCAAAATTTGTCTTACATCCATTCATTTTTCTTTCAGTCTACGGTTTCGCTTTAACTAGAAACAACAATTGCTTTTTAGTCTTTCGTGCCAACGTCCAAAGGGTCTGAGCTCCAGGACCATGGATTAGTTTTAAGTTTTCATTACACTCGACCAACGCCGGGCTATACTGCTAGTTTAACCCATAACTGGAAGGAAGAGACGGATTAATACCTTTTCCAAGATTATTTGCGCGTAAATGAATGCAAGGAATTCAACTGGAATTTGAACTCGGTTCCCCGATTTCTCGTTCCGAGCCGATATCCACTGCACCACAACGCACATCCTAGTCTAGTACTGCGCTTAAATTAAAAATATTCTAGGTACTATAGAGAAGAATTCATCCGAACAATTATCATTAAGATATTTATAGAAAGGACATAATGAGGAGATGGGAAAATGATTAATTTCAAGACCAATAATATTGGTCATTCTTCTTTGGATATTATCTAGGAACTCAAGGTAAATTGCAAGATAATCAAGGTAAATAGCAAGATAATCGGACCATATAACAGAAATATTCTAAACATGGAGCTAAGATAAAACCCTAGAAAAATAACTGGTATTTTCTTCTAAACATTGGGCTATATAATACATTAGTAGTCAGTGAATTATATAAGTATAATACATTTCATATTCTGATAGTTTTTAAATAGTTTTTTTCTGCTTATTAAAATCTGTTTTATCAGATTTCTGTCCCACCGTCACACGACGTTTATTTATTTGTTTTTTTTTTTTGTTTTTAAAGATAGAATATACTTTCCTTAATTGTACTTATGTTCTTTTAAAGAATTACGAAAATAATTTGTATTCGTTATTAATGTACCAAGCTATCCTTATCTGCATTTTAAAGTAGAATTATACGCTTGGATATCGTAGGTCATGCAAGTCCACATACAATGACTTCAGATGGCAAGGTAAAGTATTCCATCATAGGATTGATATTTAAACATATATGTTCATATGAACACCTGTCTACTTACTGTCCGCTCTGGATGGCGTGTTAGATTTCAGAAGACAAGCCAAGCGTGTCATTTATGTTTATAATAAATGAATGCATATTAATATATATCTTATACTATAATGCATATTAATATATATCTTATACTATAATGCATATTAATATATATCTTATACTATAATGCATATTAATATATATCTTATACTATAATGCATATTAATATATATCTTATACTATAATGCATATTAATATATCTTATACTATAATGCATATTAATATATATCTTATACTATAATGCATATTAATATATATCTTATACTATAATGCATATTAATATATATCTTATACTATAATGCATATTAATATATCTTATACTATAATGCATATTAATATATATCTTATACTATAATGCATATTAATATATATCTTATACTATAAAACATAGAATTAAGTCAGTATTTTGTTGTATTAATATAATTTCTTTCCAAACTAAATACAAACTACGAAATACTTTCTACATAAAGGCTTATGGTCATACTCTGTTGCAACACTGATTTTCGTACGATAGCCAAAGTTGAGGAACGTCGAACCTGAGATGGGCGACAGAGGTTAGGGTACCATATATTGTAACTTTTGATGTGCAGTCGGTGTAATGGATGATGAATTGTGATTGGTAAGGAAAGAGACGTGTTCCGATTCCCGTTGGATTCGTTATACTCAGTCAGTCAGTCAGTTAAGTGCCATACGTGATACACGCTTGGGCGATCATGTCTCGAAAGAGACATGATCGTTCTATAGAACCCAATCTGTCATATTATTTGAGTTATAGCTAGAGGGAGAAGAGATGTATTATATTATCAAGAAGTAATTAGTGGGTGATCAGTTCATTACTTCATAACAATATAAAACTGATCCCCCACTTTATGCCCAGTAGAAGCCTTAATCATGATTGCAACTATTATATTTAGTCAGTCAGTTAAGTGCCATACGTGATAAACACTTGGGCGATCATGTCTCGAAAGAGACATGATTGACTGCGCAGAAGATTATCCCGCAGTAGGTTGCCATTGCTTTCTGCGGTAGACTGGTTGCCGATCAAGGCTATAGAACCCAATCTGTCCTGTTATTTAATCCATAACTGGAAGGAATATACGAATTAATACCTTTCCCAAGGGTATTTGCGCGTAAGTGAATGCAATGAATTCGGCTGGAATTCGAACTCGGCTCCCCGATTTCTCGCTCCGAGCCGATATCCAATGCACCACAACGCACATCCTAATTAAGTGTATGCGAAAATACCTTCCCTGAAGGTATGGGTTAATTAATAAAACCTGTATCACTAATGGATGTGCGTTGTGGTGCAGTGGATATTGGCCTGGAACGAGGAATCGGAGTGCCGAGTTCGAATTCTAGTTGAATTACTTGCATTAACTTATGCACAAATACCCTTGGGAAAGGTATTAATTCGTATATTCCCTCCAGTTATGGATTAAATAACACAGAACCATACTGTGGGATAATCTTCTGCCCAGTCAGTCATGTCTCTTTCGAGACATGATCGCCTAAGCGTGTATCACGTATGGCACTTAACTGACTAACTGACTCTTTCACTAAACCATTGTTATCTTTCCCCCAAATTCTTAAAATCTTAAAATAGTTATGGCTTGAAATAACCTGAAAGCGCTAATAAATCGTAGAAAGCGAATCGATCAATTAATCTAAACTTATTTGTAAATGGAACTTTGTCTGTGTGTGTGTGTGTGTGTGTCCGTTACCTATAGACTCCGAAACGGCTGAACCAATTTTCTTGAAAATTTACACAGTTGTACTATAAGCGTCTGCGAGTGTTCTTAGCTAGGTTTTGTGTCAAGGTATACCCGATAAATATCGAAAATCGATAATCGAAAAAAATCGGGTTATACAAGGAGTGGTCTGATTTTGATCAAATTTCATACACTCATGGACAAAGACATAAGAAACGATATTCAGAAGTTTCAAGGTTGCAGTTCTTACAATAGTGCAGAAAATTTGATATCGATACCAGGAAATCAAAATTTGACTTTCATTCATTTTTCTATCAGTCTACGGTTTCTTTTAAGCTGGAAACAACTATTGCTTTTTACTTTTTCGTGCCAACGTCCAAAGAGTCTGAGCTCCAGGACCATGGATTAGTTTTAAAGCTTTCATTACACCCGAGAAACGCAGGGCTATACTGCTAGTTCTACATAAAAACAAAACTGTTTGAAGGGTTCTTTATAATCAATAATGTTTCTGTCAAGTTAGGAAAACTATATTTTTATTCTAAATTTCGCCTAGTACAAGGCACGAAAGTCACTCAAGTTAAAGGTTTACTGTAAAAATAGCTATGACGAATGAGGTCAGTGATATGAGCGAAAGGATGATGGTAGGTAGTAAAGGATATTTTTTTAATAGTTTCGCCCGAAGCAAGGCGGAACCGCTACTGATACTCAGCGGGCAACATAAGAGAATAAAAGAGTGCTGTACTACAATGTAATATATGTCCTTCTGTATGACAATGAATGTTGAACGATCTCTTCAAGGATGAAGGAGAATCTTGAGGCAGCAGAAATGTGGTTTTACAGAAGGATGCTGAGAATACCATGGACGGAGCAAGTGAGCAACGACGAGGCGCTAGAGAG
The DNA here is from genome assembly GCA_037127315.1 of Ascarosepion bandense. NCBI lineage: Eukaryota > Metazoa > Mollusca > Cephalopoda > Sepiida > Sepiidae > Ascarosepion > Ascarosepion bandense. The sequence continues at coordinate 2,161,012 of JBBBDQ010001325.1, forward strand.
GATGCAAACGAAAAGAAAACTCATATTTAACACCAGGAAGAGACAGCTGAGGTTACTGAAAAACGTAATGAGGATAGAGGGCCTGGGGAATCTAATATTCACAGGACGGATAAAAGAAAGGAGAGACAGGGAAAAGCAGCGTGAGACATATTTGATAGGCTTGAGCAAATGGTGGAGCGGGGTTTGGGAGAGATACCAAGAGGAACAATATTAAGAGCGACAAGAGACAGAGTCAAGTGGAAGACCATGATCAGCTACGTCCTGAAGGGACACGGCACATGAAGAAGAAACTGAATGACAGAGCGGGGTTTGGGAGAGATACCAAGAGGAAAAATATTAGGAGCGACAAGAGACAGAGTCAAGTGGAAGACCATGATCAACTACGTCCTGAAGGGACACCGCACATGAAGAAGAAACTGAATGACAGGGCGGGATTCAGGAGAGATACCAAGAGGAAAAATATTAAGAGCGACAAGAGATAGAGTCAAGTGGAAGACCATGATCAACTACGTCCTGAAGGGACACTGCACATGAAGAAGAAACTGAATGACAGGGCGGGATTCAGGAGAGATACCAAGAGGAAAAATATTAGGAGCGACAAGAGACAGGAGTAAGTGGAAGTCCATGATCCTCTACGTCCTGCATCGACACGGTACATGAAGACAAAGATCTATACGGCTAATGTGAATGACACTGTATTGATAACAGTGTTGTTACAAGGATAGACTCCCAAGGATGAAGAGAACGAATTCAAATTTCATCAGAGGATTCAGACCAAAATTTTTTGATTAATTGTATTTCTATACATAGTATAATGATATGAGAATAGTGATAAATTAATAGAACTAATATAAAAGAAATACTGATAAAACATGATAATGTTTTATGTAATAAATTTGAATAACACTATCTGTATTGGAAAAATTTGGAAAATTTGGACATTTTTTATTTACGAATGTTGTTACTTGTTCTTGCACAAAACATTTAAAATAATCTTCGGGATAAAAAAAAGAGAAAACAAAAAAGCAAAAACAGAAAAAACAGAAAATATTTTTCACAGTAATCTTTAGTTTTCGATACTAAATTTGACCAGTTCGCTAAGGTCCAATTGTCGGCTGATGTAAAAAAATATCTACAGTTAACTCTGGAAAAGAATGGCTTCATCTTTTTGAGTGAACATCTCGGCTGATTTGAAGTGGAAAGACTATATTGAATCAATTACTAGTCCAGCTGCTAAGAAAGTTGGTTCACTGTATCGTACTTGTCAATTTTTATCTCGAGAATTTGTCTTATACATCTATAAATCTACCATTTATTCATGCTTAGAATATGCCTCATATGGTCAAGTGCTCCTGCTATATATTTTGAGATTTTTGATACCCCCCCCCCCCCCAAAAAAAAACCCAGCAATATTATTGGTCCTGATATAGCGCCTAGGCTTCAGTTACTTTCCCACTGCCATAACATATTTTCCTATGGTTTTTAATAAATACTTTCATGGAAATTGTTTGGATGAGCTCTTCTCTATAGATTCATGAACAGTACTCGATTGAAAGCACGATCTCATCAATTTACAATTGAATTGGTCAGGTATAATCACAAGTTTTATGCTAACAATTTCCTTTTTCGCACTTCATGCTTGTGGGTGAGACTCTTTTTCGTCTCCCTGCTTTCCAGTTAATTCTGATCTTCAAAAATTTAAATGCAATTTCAATCGTTATCTATTGTCTTCCTGATTACTTTTCTATCGTTCTTGATCCTTTGGAATGTTTCTGTTTTCTAATCGTTTCGCACCCAGTAACCCCTTCTATCTTAGTGGCTTTACTGCTTTGATTTTTTTTTAATTTTTTTTATAAGCGTTTCACCCCGAGCAAGGCATGTCACTGCCACTACTGTGCAGGGGGCTACGTAGAGTGGAGAAAGGCTGATTAAATATAGGAAATAACAGAGGGTGGGTGATAGGCGGGTGAGGATACCGAGAATGAGGGTTGGGTAGATGAGAGTGTTGTGAGGATAGTTGGGAGTTAGTGTGATAGGAGGTGTCTATTGACCCTACATTTAAACACCTGGAGATTGTAACTGTCGGGAAAGCAGACTTGTGGAAGGGAGTTCCACAGGCGGGAAGCACGAGAAAAGAAGCTGTTGGAGTAGAATTTACGGTTACATCTTATTTGTTTAACTGTAAAAGGGTGGGACCTAGTTGCTAATCTAGTATCTCGTGTAAATTCGTGCTTAGGCGGCACCAGTGATCTAAGCTCATCGGAGCAGAAGCCATGAAAGTACTTGTAGAAGAGGCATAGGGAAGCTACATCACGCCGGTGTGAGAGCGGCTGCAGCCGGTCTGCCAAGTCAGTATCAACCACGTTACAGATCCTCCTTTGTATTTTGTCAAGAAGCCCAAGGAGAGCAGCAGGGGCACCCGACCAGATATGGCAGCAATATTCAATGATTACAGTAACTTCGATTTAAAAATAGGTACATCATTATGTTTGTAGCTCAATGATGACAAGCATGAGCCTTCACACAACTAATATTTATTTTTAACTATAATCACCTTTCTTGTTAAATAAATCGAACATTTTACAGTGAAAATTTCAAATCAGCCTCTAACTCATAATTATATATATCAGGCAACATGCGTATTGATATCAGTTAAGTGCCATACGTGAAACACGCTTGGGCGATCATGTCTCGAAAGAGACATGACTGACTGGGCAGAAGATTATCCCACAGTAAGTTGCCATTGCTTTCTGCGGTAGACTGATTGCCAGCCAAGGCTATAGAGCCCAATCTGTCCTAATATTTAATCCATAACTGGAAGGAAGAGACAGATTAATACCTTTCCCAAGGGTATATCCGCGTAGGTGACTGCAATGAATTCAACTGGAATTCAAACTCGGCTCCCCGATTATCTTCCTTTAATTAATAATTATAACTTTGTACCTAGTTCATAAACAACAATGTTTTATTGTATAGTTTGTTAAAGGATCAAAGCCTTATTAAATGAGTAATTGAGATGTTTGTTCCAATTTCAGATACAAAAAGTTTAATATTAACTGAAAGAATTGCTCGTAAGCTCTTTCAGTATGGTAGTTTACCTGACTTTCGGGAAAAATTAATAAAGTTACATGACTAGATTTAAATAATACTAACCATTTCCCTGTAGAATAGTCAATAACGCTGCTGTCAAAGAAAAGGAAACGCAAGATTAAGATGATTTAGTTTCAAATTTATATCAAAGTCTTAGTCTTTATTTTCAAGATTATGGAAAACATTTTAGCCATACATCTGAGAAAGTAGTTATATGCAGTTGACAGTTTAATTATTTCCAAATGAGTTAGACCCCATTCATGACATCCGCATGAAATAATAACTACATATAGACAGAACGATCAAAGGTAATCATACAGACATCGTGATCAAAGACCACAAAAACGGAATGTGCTTTCTTATTAACATGGCAGTTCATGAAGATTGTAATGTTTCTTTAGAGAACTTAAAAATCAACTTTTTTATTTTATTTTTTATAATCATTTCACCCCAAGCAAAGCAGGACCAACACTGGTGCGCAAGGGGTTACAGTGAGAGAAAAAAGAAAGGATGTCGAAGAAAGGATAAGAGATAGAAGGCAGCAATTGACATTGAATTTAAACTTTTTGAGATTGTAGCTATCAAGGAACCAAGTAAACGGCAGACAGATCCACAAATGGGAAGTGTGAGAAAAAAAATTAGAGTAGAAGAGGTGATTACATTTAACTATTTCGATGATAAAAGAGTGGGAACTAGCCGTCAATCTAGTATCCTCCGAAAATTCATATAGTCAGGGCATGAAATATTAAAAACTGAATTTAATTCTCAGAACAGAATTATGGCGATTAATAGCCTTGCAATCTCAGTTGTCCAATATAGTTTCAACATCTTAAACTGAACTCTAAACGACATCAGAGGAATGGATTCTAAAACAAGAAAGCTTTTCTAAGCATAAAATGCATCATCCGAAGGCTGATGTAGACAGTCTATACATACCCAGTAAAGAAGGTGAAAGAGGTCGTATTCAGCTAGAATTGCCATACAAGACAACAACTATACATAGAAACAACAAAGGACTGGATGATACAATTACAAAAAAATATGAAAACAGAAAGAAAAAATATTCAATAATAAAAGAAGGCAGTAAATACAAACAAGATTTACAGTTAGTAGATTCTGTAGAAAAGCAAAACAGAAGTCAAGAACCAACTATTGCGGCAAAAAATATGAAAATGAAGGCCAAAGATAAAGCTCTTGAAAAGATGAAACAACGCTGGCAAGACAAACATCTGCAGGGCCAATATCCAGTACGTGCTAATAAATTCAATGTTGATAAAGTTAATACTCATCGATGGTTATGTGCATCTGGATTAAAGTCTGAGACTGAAGGCTTTATTCTTGCAGCACAAGACCATAGTCTTTTCACTAGCAACATTCAGGCAAATATTATCCATAATAATGTGAATCCAAAATGCAGGTTTTGTGATAAACACCAAGAAACAATAGACCATCTAATCTCAGGCTGTTCTGTATTTGCCCAAATGAATATAGAAATCGCCACGATAGAGTGGGGCAATATTTACATTGGACAATGTGTAAACACTATGGAAAATCTGTAAACAAACACTGGTATGAACATCACCCAGCGCCGGTTACAGAAATATAAGATGTCACCATTCTATGAGATTACACCATCTACACAGACAGAAAAAATGAAGCACACAGGCCGGATATTATTGTTAAAAACCAGAAAGAAAAAACTTGTCTATTAATTGATATGGCTTGTCCAGCGGATTGTAACATAGCAACCAAGGAATTTGAAAAACTGTCAAAATATAAAGACCTGGAAATTGAAATAGAAAAAATGTGGAAATTGAAAACAAGAGTTGTGCTAGTGATAGTAGGTGCACTTGGAATGATAAAAAATGGGGAAAAAAGACATTGAAAGAATCCCTGGAAACCCCAGCTTAAGAGATATACTAAAAATTGTCTTGTTAGACTTGGTAGGTAGTGCAACATGGCCAATATCCAGTACGTGCCAATAAATCCAATGTTGACAAAGTTAATACTCATCGATGGTTACGTGCATCTGGATTAAAGTCTGAAACTGAAGGATTTATACTTGCAGCACAAGACCAAAGTCTTTTCACGAGAAACTTTCAGGCAAATATTATGCATAATAATATGGATCCAAAATGCAGGTTTTGTGATAAACACCAAGAAACAATAGACCACCTAATCTCAGGCTGTTCTGTGCTTGCCCCAAACGAATATAAAAATCGCCACGATAGAGTTGGGCAATATTTACATTGGGCAATGTGCAAACATTATGGAAAAACTGTAAACAAACACTGGTATGAACATCATCCAGCACCGGTTACAGAAATAGAAGATGTAACCATTCTATGGGATTACACCATCTACACAGACAGAAAAATTGAAGCAAACAGGCCAGACATTATTGTTAAAAACCAGAAGGAGAAAACTTGTCTATTAATTGATATGGCTTGTCCAGCGGATTGTAACATAGCAATCAAGGAATTTGAAAAACTGTCAAAATATAAAGACCTGGAAATTGAAATAGAAAAAATGTGGAAATTGAAAACAAGAGTTGTGCCAGTGATAGTAGGTGCACTTGGAATGATAAAAAATGGAACAAAACAACACATTGAAAGAATCCCTGGAAACCCCAGCTTAAGAGATATACTAAAAATTGTCTTGTTAAGTACAAACCACACACTAAGGAGGACTTTGTCTATGTAACGCTAGGGATGTTAGGGAGATATAAAAAACATGAAATAGAGCCATAACAACACACCACGACCTACTTTAGGACTTCCCGCAGACTTGGTAGGTAGTGCAACCATAGCAGAAATCAAATAATAATAATAATAATAATAATAATAAAAATAATAATAATAATACACAAAAACAAATATGGTTTAGTTTTCTTGCCTAATCTGTAATGAGTATGTAAGCGATTTATAGACGAGAAACAGCATTGTAATAAAACCTTTTTTCTTTCTTTAAGATTTGTTATTGAAGTAAACTAAAAAATTGTTTTCGGGTATCGTAAATTTTAGAAAAAACAAATTTTGTTTGTATAACGCTTATCTTCTTGTACGAGTGCCTTTGATATAATATCAGACTGTAGGTTTGTTTGTGTCATGTTTATGAGAACAGGAATATACATATAAAAGCCGCCCCAGTATATGTGTTTGTACTTTTGCCTTTTATTTATAAAATCAATGACAATATCTGGAAGTTATTTCTGTGGGTGTGTAAGTGTCTCTGATCCTCTGTTAAGAAAGGAACAAGTGAGTTTACACAAGATATCTATGTAAGTGTACGTAATGGTGTCAATGAGTGTATTTGCTTGTATATGCTTACTGAACCCTACATTAAAAATACATCATACGAAGTAATAATATTTGCTGCACATAGTTTTATCTATAGGTATTCACTAAACTAACCTAATGTTTGTGCACAATCCGGAAGAATCTGCCTTTATATTAATATAACTTGTTAAAGATGCCTCAAATTGAGCCGTGAAAAAGTTTATATAAGTTACAATGGAAGACATCTTTGTTTCGGATTGTTGCCGATTAAAAAAACAAAATTAAAAAGATCAATATTGTTATGACATACTTGGGTTAGCTTAATTTCTTACAGTCATATTTTGCAGCTGGTGAGGATCGAACCCACTTATCAGCATAATGGTCAGTCATTCAATTGGAGTAGATAGACTAAACTATCGCCCGGTTCACACTCCACCCACGTCTATTGAACAGGTGAAGAGGCTCATCCCTTGTTCCTTGTTTAGGATGTGGTCTCCGGCTTTCTCTTTTCCGATCTTTTCACTCCTACGTAGCCCCCTGCACTTCAGTGGCATTACCGCCTTGCTCGGGGTGATATGATTAAAAAAAACAAAAACAAAAAAACAAAAACAAAAAAAAAACTAGCTCACTAAACATTACCCAACATCAGGACGCACAAATGAATGGAGCAACAGTAGTAGTCACCTAGACTAGCATTACTTAACATTGTCTTACACTTCTTCTATGTGCTCTGTCCCTTCAGGACGTAGGCGATCATGGTTCTCCACATCTCCCTATCCCTTGTGGCTCTTAGTATATTTGGTCCTGTTACGCCTCGCAACCCCCGTTCCGTCATCCACCTGATCAGGCCCTGCAAACATGTTATCCTCTGCCTTCTTCTGTCTCTCTTTCCTTCTATCTGGCCTATTAGTATCAGGTTCTCCAAACCATCCTTCCTTATTGCATGTCCCAGGAACTTCAGTTGTCTCTTCCTGATGCTCAGCATCAATTTCCTTTTTGTTGCCATTCTTTCCAGCACCTCATCGTTTCTTGCATGCTCAATCCACGATATCCGCAGCATCCTTCTGTAGAACCACATTTCCGCTGCTTCAAGTTTTGTCCTCATAACATCAAAAATGACTTACACTGAGGTTCCTTAATTTTGTATTTTTTAACAGAGACATAAATATGTATCCCTCACTGAGGATCGAACTCGCTTCTCAACATTAATGGCCATTCAGACTAAATTCGCTATCCATTGTCTCACACCGAGGCTTCCTAACATAGTTTAGTGTAAAGTTACACGTATTTGGCACTCAGAGGATCGAACCCACTCATCAGCATTACTTGTCAATCAGACTAATCATTTTCCCATACCGAGGTTGACTAGTTTAGGTAGATAGAGGGTCACATGTATTTGATACCCATTGAGGAAAAAAAACTCACTAAGTACTGCTGATGAAACATAGGCCTTGCTAAATATTCTTCCACATTGAAGCTTCTTGGCGTAAAACCACATCTATTTGGTTATCGATGAAGATCGAACTCACTTCTCAATATTAATGGTCAACCACAATAGGCTCGCTAGTCAATGTTTTATATCTAGATACCCAAACGAATACAGTATGTAAGGTAAATAAATTGTTTACTATCTCGAACTTGTACTGATAAATTTTTATATTTACAAGACAAGTTAAAGATCCAACATGATCCATCCTTATTAAGAAGGACTTAGTTACACTTTACAGATCACATTTCTAAGCAATAAATTTTACACAAAGCTATTGTTTGTAGGTGGCACTATTTACTAAAGTGTTTTCTGTCATATGTTAAGAATAATCATTTGATATTGTGGGTAATATTAAGTCTTGACATCCATTTTTTATCATAGACTTGTTAGGAAAATTAGAAAACTAAAATAATGTTTTGTGTGAAGGTTAGTATATATATACATATATTGGTTTTCTTCTAAGCTTTCGGCTCACATGAGCCATCTTCAGAGAGGTAGTTTAAACTGAAATAGACTTGTTAGGAAAATTAGAAAACTAAAATAATGTTTTGTGTGAAGGTTAGTATATATATACATATATTGGTTTTCTTCTAAGCTTTCGGCTCACATGAGCCATCTTCAGAGAGGTAGTTTAAACTGAAATATTATAAAATCCACCATCACCGACGATTTTATCCTGTGTTGACATAAAACTCCGCTTGGCAACGGCAATAGTTACCAAAAATAATAAACGCAGTTCTTAAGTTTGCGATGCGGTTTTATGACGTCACACCGCATTGTCTCTTATATTTAATAGCATATGTCTAGAAAATATATATATATATATATATATGAAGTGGTACTCCGTCTGAGAGTGTACCATCATATTGCCGTGTCCTCTCAGGATGTGCTTACGGCTACACCACACCTATTCCTTCACAATCAACAAAGTTAAGCAAAATCGAGTCTCCTTAGTAACTAGATAGATGACTGTTAGGGAATAACGGATGTTGTAAGCGTGGATATGTGGAGTTGTAATGGATACGGGCCTTGAATTGTTAATTGGAGAAATGAGTTCTAATTCCACTTGAGCTCGTTATATTTAGTAAACATCGAAAATATATGAATCCAGTTCTTTTCATGAAGCTATAGGTCAATTAGCAAGACGTACATACCTACACCATTGCTATCCCTCCCAACAAAAAAGAAAAGAAATTCACAATCGATAATATTCTCCGGATTTAAATAACTTGATAAGACTGATAAAAGGTAGAACATGAATCCAATCAATATAAAACATTTAAGGCGAGGACAATGATAGCTCTTAAAGAATGTTAGCCGTTTTACTATCCATCTCGGTCCCATTTCTAACACAAGTTTACACAATCTCGTTAACTATATTGATCATGGTTCTCCACAATTTCCTCAACGTTTAAGCTCTAAGCAATGTTTTTCAACTTTCCTATCATTCTCAGGCTTTATTCTACCATCTGTTTAGACGAGCTCGTAAAATAATTTGATCATGGTTCTCCACAATTTCCTCAACGTTTAAGCTCTAAGCAATGTTTTTCAACTTTCCTATCATTCTCAGGTTTTATTCTACCATCTCTTTAGACAAGCTCGTTAACTATATTGATCATGGTTCTCCATAATTTCCTAAGCGTTTAAGCTCTAAGCAATGTTTTTCAACTTTCCTATCATTCTCAGGCTTTATTCTACCATCTGTTTAGACGAGCTTGTAAAATAATTTGATCATGATTCTCCACAATTTCCTAAATCTTGTAGCTCTAAGCAATCTTTTTCCCTTTTTACTATTCTTCTCAGGCTTTATTCTGCCATCTCTTAAGAGGAGTTCGTTAAATATATTGATCATGGTTCTCCACAATTTCCTCAACGTTTAAGCTCTAAGCAATGTTTTTCAACTTTCCTATCATTCTCAGGCTTTATTCTACCATCTGTTTAGACGAGCTTGTAAAATAATTTGATCATGATTCTCCACAATTTCCTAAATCTTGTAGCTCTAAGCAATCTTTTTTCCTTTTTACTATTCTTCTCAGGCTTTATTCTGCCATCTCTTAAGAGGAGTTCGTTAAATATATTGATCATGGTTCTTCATAATTTCCTAAACGTTTAAGCTCTAAGCAATGTTTTTCAACTTTCCTATCATTCTCAGGCTTTATTCTACCATCTGTTTAGACGAGCTCGTAATTTATATTGATCATGGTTTTCCACAATTTCCTAAACCTTGTAGCTCTAAGTCTTGTTTCCCACGTTATTATTCTTCTCGGTCAACGTTCTACTCACTCTTTAGAAGAGCTCGTTAAATATGTTGACCTTGGGTCGTCATTACTTCGTAAGGTTTTAGCTGTATGCAATACTTTTCCAGTTTACTATCCTTCTCAGTCTTTGTTTTACTATCTCTTTAGACGAGATCTTTAAATATAATGACCATGCTCCTTCACAACTTCCTAAATATTTTAGCTCTAAGCAATATTTTTCCACTTTACTATCATTATCAGGCTCTGTGCTACCATGTCTTTACACGAGCTCCTGAAAAAATATTGATCACAGTTCTTCTCGGTCATAGTTCTAACATCCATTTACTCAAGCTCGTTAATTTTATTGACCATACTTCTCCACAACTTCCTACCTTTTGTAGCTCCACGGTATGTTTGCTCCGTTATTATCCTTCTTAATACCTGTTCTACCATCTTTTTAGAAAAACTCGTTAACTACATTGATCATAGTTCTCCACAAATTCTTATTCTTTGTGGCAATAAGCAATGTTTGTCTTTTACTATCTTTCCCTGTCTCTTTTCTCGCAAAGTCAAGATTATTAACTATATTGGGTTGGAACTCCACAACTTCCTTTACTTCGAAGCAATGTGAAATATTTTCCCTTTACTACCTTCCAAGTTGCTTTTCTACCACCTATTTACACAATCTTGTCATCTATGTTGATCATGGTTCTCCACAACTTCTTAAACTTTGTAGCTTTAAGTAATGTCTTTTCACTTTACTATTCTTTTCAGTTCCTGTTATGCCATCCGTTTACAGAAGCTCCTTAACTACATTGATCATGGTTCTCTACAGCTTCCTATTCTTTTTAGCTAACCAATGTTTGTTCCTTTACCATCTTTCTCACACCCTGTTCTATTATTTGTTTACACAACCTGGTTAACTTTATTGATAATGTTCCTTCACAATTTTCTATACATTGTATCTCTAAATATTATTTGAAATTTTACTATTCTTCCCAGTCCCTATTCTAAGTTAATTATGGTTCTTTACAACTTCCTATCCTTTGTAACTTTTAGCAATATTTGTCTCTTGACTATTCTTCTCAGTCCCTGTTCTACCATCGGTTTACGCATACTCGTTAACTAGGTTGATCATGGCTCTTCACAAATTCCTATCCGTTTTAGATTACTCTTGTTTCCTCTTTGTCTCTGTTGCCTTTAATATGTCACGTGAGGTTCTTCAATCCCTCTTTCTTTTTTTTATTTATCCGAGAGATTTCAACTGTTTCTTTCATATTCTAAGTATATTTTTGTCCCCATTCTCCTTAAAACTTTCTCATTGCTTACATACTTAGTTCACGATCTTATCCGTATTCTTTCAGTTGGACCACATCTATTTTACCAAAAGTTCTTCTTCATCTAAAAGGAAATTCACTGCCATGTAGAAAGATTGACATTACTTAGCGGTTCAACACTATTCTTTCTAACAAGATCTTCCTGTTACTTAAAATTTTTAAAACGCATCATTCGCCATTTCAATGCTCCTACAAATTTCTATATACTATTTTCATTGTTATACATCTTTCCACATAGTTATATTTTTACTGTTTTATTTTAACATTCCGATGCGTAAATCACCTGGACTGTTATTTTTCCTAACAACCATTCATTCTGAAGGTTATTTCTTTCTTTTCGGATTCATTAATTTTCTTGTTCAAGAGTCTCTGCAATTTTATTTTTGCATTTTCTATCAGAACTACCTTCCGTTTACTTACTTCTCTGATAGCTATGTGTTGGGGAGTCACCCCTTTTTTACACATATAAATGGATTCGTCTAAGGTATACAAATGATGCTGCTTACAGAGAAGGGTAGTGTGTAAAACAGTGAGTGTGTAAGGCATGGCTTGTAACGCAGTGCTTGTCACGCAGTTGAACCGCCGCTAGTTGGTCAGCAAGAATATAGACTTATTACCCGGACTTTTTTTTAGCAAATACCCTTGGGAAAGGTATTAATCCGTCTCTTCCTTCCAGTTATGGGTTAAATAACAGGACAGATTGGGTTCTATAGCCTTGGCTGGCAACCAATCTACCGCAGAAAGCAATGGCAACCTACTGCGGGATAATCTTTTGCCCAGTCAGTCATGTCGCTTTCGAGACATGATCGCCCAAGCGTATTTCACGTATGACACTTAACTGACTAACCCGGACTTATTTATTATCTACAAGATTGTAAACATTTGACTCCTACTAACAAGTATTCTTAGTATTCCTGAATTCTACTAACCTTGTACAGGTTGTATATCTTTTGTTCAATATACTTACAGTTTTCCTCTCATATCCGTTTTTGTGTTATTATTATATTGTGTTATTTCTAACAAGAATACACAACACTATGATCTTCAAAACTTTAAATGCAGCATCAGTTTCCATCTTTTGTCTTCGCGAATCTCATTCTTCAGATATCCTTTCTTAAATAAATTCTGTACCCAGTCTTTTCTCTCATTGTAACCCCTTGTGCCGTAGTAGCGGTCTTACCTTGCTTAGTATGAAATGATTTAAAAATAAGAAAAACAAATCTCATAGTCTCTCCTTATGTTCATGCCACTTATTCATTCCTTCTACAGATGCTTATTCAGACATCTGTATTTCTTCGACATCCAAAGAGCCAAACGTATACTGCAACTATGCTGTGAGTAATCACAAAATCCGGTGTAATAAGTTGCTGAACAATGTTTCTAGAATTAAATTATCGGTCAAAATGACTTGTAAATTCTGGTTAGTACAACTATCAGCGGATTCTGAAAATGTCATTATCTAATTTCGCTTACAAGAGTTTGGAGCAATCCACAGTATATTTTATCTCAAATGTACACATAGATTGATATTATAAAGCAGTTACCTACCGTACAATATATTTTAATTTCTTTGAACCTATTTCTGCATTGCTCACATTAATAATTTCATTTTCATGTTTATTAAAAGTTCTGTAACAAGTAACAGAAATTTATGAAATATGTTATTGTAAAAGTATTAGAACTCTCTCCTTTAAATATTTTACACAACGACCATATTCACTGATATGTGTTTTATTCTACGTGTGGGCGGTGTAAAAACTTTGCAATGCATTTCTGGCGAGCAAAACAAGAACTCGCGAGTAATCTACTGTTTTAGGCAGCTAGCCATGGAGCAAAACAGGCTGGTCGCCCAGCAACAACCAATATTAACCAGCTATGTTAGGACACAGAATGCCAACTTAATGACATTCTGACATTGATGCTGGGCCGTGATGGTTAGCATGTTAGGCTCATAAAACTCCGAACTAGATTGACCAAATACTAAGAGAATAGCGTAAACGTTTACAAGTTTAAAATTAACAACACTATTCCATAAGAAAGCGTAAACGAAAGTGTTATTGTAAACAATGGGAAAATTTTTTATATAATCATTTCACCTCAAGCAAGGTAGTATTGCCACTGGTGTGCAGGCGGTTACATAAGAGAAGAATGATGAGAAAGAGGAACAAGTTATAGGAGGAGTCAGAGAATGGATAAGAGAAGGATGACAACACTGGTATGAAGAGGGCTACATGAAAGTAAAGTGGAAAGATAAAAGAACATGATACAAGGGTTGGCATGGAAAGGATGCAAGTTAAGGAGATAATTGACATTGCAGTTAAATTCTTTGAGTTTGTAGCTGTCAGGGAAGCATGTATAAGGAAGGGAATTCCACAGGCGGGAAATTCGAGAAAAGAAGCTGATAGAGTAGAAGTTGAGGTTACATTTCATTGTTTTTACTTTAAAAGGGTGTGACCTACTTGTTAGTCTAGTAGCTAGAGTAAATTCATGCAGAGGGGGCACCAGGAAACTAAGCTCATCGGAGTAGAACCCATGAAAATATTTGTAGAAGAGACAGATGGACGCCACATTACGTCGGCGAGAAAGGGACTGGAGTTGAGCTACCAGGTCGGGATCAGTCACATTGCAGATTCTCCATTGGATGTTTTCAAGAACCTCGAGATGAATAGCAGCGGCACCCAACCAAATGTGACAGTAGTATTTAATTCAAGGGTGGATAGTAGATTTATATCTATGCAAGATGGATTCAGACGAAAAAAACTTCCTGGTCTTCCGACCTTCCTAGCAGCAGAATTAGCTATGGATTCAATGTAGGCCTTCCACTTGAGGTCGGCTGAGAGAGTTAGGTTGAAGAGGCGCAGTGTTTTGCTTTCATGGAAAATAGCCTGATCCATATTGATGGGTGGGGTTAGAAGCGATTGTCTATGGTTGTTAAAGAATAGTAACTTCGTTTTAGAAGCATTAAGATTTACGAGCCATTTATTACCCAAGTACACCACAAATTGGGGAACCTTTTCAAGATCAGCAGCAATATATGCTTTGTCAGCGTTAGCAGATTTCTTATCGAGGTGGAAGTAAATGGTGATGTCGTCAGTGTAAATGGCTACATCAGGGGGATCGTTGGTGAAGATCAGAAAAAGCGTAGGATTTAGAATAGAACCTTGAGGGACACCCGCGTTCGTATGAATTTATCTGGAAGCATGCCCTTTCAATACTACTTTTGTTACGCAATTTGAAAGGAACGACTGGATCAGATCAAACAAGCCTCCAGTTATACCAGAGCGCGTAGAAGGCCAGCATGCCAGACTCTGTCAAATGCTTTGGAGATATTTAGGGCAATAGCTCGAGCTTTGTCGTTCTTATTGAGAGCCTGGTATATATATATATTCTGTGATGGTCTTTAGCATATCAGCAGTAGACCTGGTAAAGCGGAAACCATACTGTTTGTCGGAGGAGAGGCTGTGGGCTGTGAGATGTTGAACCACTTCACCATTGATATTAGCACCGAATAATTTTCCAAAATTGGTAGGAGGCTGATAGAGCGATAATTAGAGCGGTTTGACGGTTCTCCAGGGTTCTTAAATACACGAACTACGGAGAACTTCCAGTAGGCAGGAAGGCAAGAAACAGAGATGAAGTAGTTATAGAGTTTGGAGAGGATAGAGGAGAGTTCAGAGGCACATTTATTCAGGACAATAATTGGGATTCCGTCATCTCCACTCATCTTATAGGGGTCCAGCTTTGAAATTATGCTAGAAACCAGCGAGGAAGTAATGTAAACGTCACCCAATTGAGCCTCAGTTTTAGGCGAGAAGTTGGGTGTGGATACCCCAGACGAATCAAATGTTGAGTTGGTGGAGAATCTGCGAGCAAAGCACTCGGCCTTGTCCATTGAAGATGTGAGGACCTCAAATTTATTGATTAAAGTGGGGATTGAGGGCTTGCTGTTTTTTAATACATTTTTGCAGAACTACCAGTAGTCTCTGCAGTCGAACTTGCGGGATGATATACGCTGCTTTATTCTGTCAGCAAACAACAGATTAGCCTAATTTAGGATCCTCTTACACTCATTACGAGCGTAGGTGAAAAGGTGTCTGACAAGCGTGGTTCCGGTAAAGCCGGAAGAAGTGATTCCTGTGGGCAATAGCGACCGAACAAGCAGAGAAGAAGCAGGTAGACGAATGGGGTTTAAGTCATAATTTCCTGGCTGAGATGAAAGAATTGATGCCAGCTTTAACCCAAGAGTAGACATTGGATGCACAGTCTTCAAGGTGGAAGACTAAAAACTTTGTTCCAAGGGACGTCACACAGGAAATCGTGGAAGTACTTCCAGTCTGCCTTTTGGTAGCAGTAAAATATTCTACTGGTCGGAGATTCCTGGGGGAAGAAGAAGTTGGAAGAGATATTAACGGAAATCACAGCATGATCAGAATTTTCAAAGGGGCAGAGCTGCGTGACATGGCAAGAGTCAGGGATAGAAGTTTAACATAGATCTAGCAGTGAGTCAGATCCATTAGGGTTATTAGAGAAACGCGTGGGGTAATCCACCACTTACCTAAGGGATTGAAAAGTTCATGGTATGAACACCAGCAAGATCTGTAACAAATTTTTATATCCACTTGGCGTGGTGAGCATTAAAGTCTCCAAAAACAAATATATGAGCAAACGGATGAGAGAAAATAGCCTTATCTATATTTTCGAGCTGCTGTCAAGTACGGAACAGTCAGGAAATTAAGGGGAGCGGTAGAGAAAGAAAAGAGACACATGTAGGAATGATCTGGGGATTCAAGAGAAATCACACTAGATAGCGGGAGATGTTCGCTGACATAAACGCCAATTCCATGATAATGGATATTGATGTCCTTCCTAAAAGGGATATAAAAATCAGAGGAAGGGGTAGGAGGGTCAGGGTTAGTTTCACAATGAGCTAAGATGCCAGGTGAGTTTACTTGGAGGAAGAATTCAACACTGCGAAAGTTGGTACGGATACCATGGATGTTCGAGAAAGAGATGTTAACAGGTTTAGGTGATTTTTATTTAACTGGTTTAATTTTAATTCTTACTTAGTGTGATGTCATAATTAGAGATTTTTTGTAAAGTAGTAGTATCAGTCGGTTGTCAAATGTAGCATGTGTAGGAAGGACACACGCGCATAATGTAGCCTCATGGTTGCTCACCGGAGGCACTTGCAGGGACACCCATGCATGTGCGACATGGTACTACAAGAAACCCTGATATTATTCAACAGTAGATCATAGGCCCTTCTCAAACGCTACTAAAGATTTCTGGCTCCTAACTACCAGTCAGAAGCAGCAACTAGAAAACTGACAACCCGGTACCTTCAGAATAAAGAAACGATGCCACAGTTCACATACATTACAAAAAGCTTGCGACAGCACTGCTTTAAAGATCTGAGAAGAAAGAAACCGGGAACCGCTTCCTAAACTGAAAACAAGGGATGAGCCTCTACTCCTGTTCAAAAGAAGAGGAATGTATATGAACCGGGTGATAGTAGGGTCTATCTACTCCAATTAAAAAAAAAAAAATAAAAATTTCCAAAGTTTTAACCTAGTTAAAATCAGGAGATCCCTTAATAGTCACTACAAGAGAATTTTAAGATATCTTTCCTTAGAAATTCAAAAGGAAATGAAAAAATAAAATCAGCCTTTACTGCCAGGACGACTAAAAGAGCTAACTGAAATCTTAACTGATACAAGTATATTTTAAAAGTTATCCAACGCTATATGCAAGAAAAAAATTAAATTTTTGAAAATTAAACATTCAGAAAAAGACTCAATCAAGCTTACCAGAGACGAAATCTGATAGTGGCATATCAACATCTATGTGCTATTAATGCTGGAATCTCAATATTTCGAACGCAATGACTGGTCTTTAACTACAGATAAAATGTATCATTGGTCATTTTGGTATAAAATATATTGCTGGTAGTTCTATAAATATGTATTATTGGTAATTTTAATATATAAATGTATTATTATACATTCATAGTGTTTTGTTTTTGTTTGGGGTAGTGTCATTATTTGACCATAGTTGGGATCCTAACAAGTGTTACTAGCCCCAGCCAGGGGGAAACTGGAAACAACATCAATTAAGATTTGGTTCTACGCTCCTTAAACATTGATTGCATCAGATTTTTAAATTGCATCATCCGTGATTACGTCATCCATGATTGCATTAGACTTTTTTCCCGCCCAGAAACTACAGTTTCGACTGTCGCTTAGTTGTCCTACGGCAATTGTCTGCCGTGGACGTTACTCTAAGGAAGCGTCCGATAATTGTAACGCTGCGCGGACACACTGGCAAACATTAAAGAGTGATCGCGGATATTGTTAGTATCAGCCTTTCAACTGTCAATTGTGTCATAAAGGCGAAGACAAAAACTGGATTCATCAGTCCAAAACGTAAATGAAAATACGGTCGGAAGAGGAAAACAACGCCAAGACGACGACATATACGTGATCAGGGAAAGCGTAAAAGATCCTAGAAAGACAATATTTGTTTTGCTTAAAGTAATTTTCATAAGGGTATATATATATATATAATTGTATATTTAGGTAGCAACATTGGGTTTGTTTATTTTTAATAAAATCCATTCACACTCACGGTATATCCTTTCGCGTATTATAACTGAAAGATGTAAGAAATGAACCGTAACTTCGACAAATGATTTTATTATTCATTTCTCGATTTTCCCAAGTACTTTCAAACTACTTCCGAGATTATCTTCAGGGGTGTGTGTTGTCGTAACAAAAATAACCGCAAAACTGTGTTTCTAAAAATTACTCTAAATTCTCTTCCTGCTTCAAATATAACGGTTGACAAATTGCTTCGCGTTCATTAGAACGTGAAATTTATCCAAATGAAATTTTTTATGTTGCAATGTTATGGTCGTGTACGTGTTAGTGCATGAAAAAACTGTTCTTTTTATAAACATTTTAAAACATTACTACAGTATTTACAGATGATTCTATTAATTGACAGCTTAGTTTTTTTTATGAATATGTCCTCGAGGATCAATAGTTTGCTTTTGTTGATTTCTTGGTATAGGATAATTGTGTTATCGATTATTATTTTTTATATTGTGAATGTAAACAGGAATGTTACTGTAGATGTGTAGAAATGGACGAATGGTCAAACACGCGTAATGTAAGACGTCTTGTTATGTAGTTGTTGTAAATGCAACATATATATCTGTTTTTACATTCTTCTAAGGGATATTTGAATTGATATATAATATTGATTTTACGTAACACATCAGTTGGTGTGGAGGGTTTATTACGGATAATTAAATTAGTAGTATTGTATTTTTTAACTTTTTAATTTTAACTTTTTATTAGAACCAACGGGAGATATATTAGTACGATTTATGTTTTTTTTATGATTTTTTCATCCTGTTTGTAGTTATCGTGCATCTGGCTGCAATAAAAGAGTTTGATATGATTAGAGTCTTTTTAGCTTTGAGAAAATTGTCAAGTAAACATGATTAAAAAATTGGGAGAGCTTCACTGAAGCCTGAGTCAGTCTAGAAAGAGTGACTACGCACAGATATGACTAGGAAATTGACTACAAGTGTTCTATAAAAGCAACTCATGAACCGAAGACAAAGTCAAAAGCGACTTACGGGGACTAAGGAGGAAAATAACGGGACCGTTGCTAGGTGGTCCAAGGTCACTTTTTAAAATGTAAGTAAATAAGGCATTTCATTTGTTGATCAAGATCTAAAGAGGAACCATTGCGAAGTGGCTTAAAGTAAGCTTTTCAGATCTAATCAAATAATGCATTTCATTTGGAAATCAAAATAACCGGGTCGTTGCAAAGTGGTCCAAAGTCGACTTTTCAGATGTAAGTAAATGATGCATTTCATCAAGATTTAAAGAGAAAAACAACCGGGACATTCCTACATAGACTAATTTAACCTTTTCAGGTGTAAGCAAATAATTTCATTTAAAAATCAAGAGCTAAAGAGTAAAATATTTAGTGGTCTAAGGTCACTTTTTCACATGTAAGTAAACAATGCATCTCGTTAAGAATATCAAGGGCAAAAGAAGAAAATAACCGAGTCGTTGCTAAGTTGGCCAGAGTCGACTTTTCAGATGTAAGTAAATAATGCATTTTATTTGCCGGTTAAGATCAAAAATGGCAAATAACCGGGACGTTACGAAGTGGTTCAATATAACCTTTCCAGATGTAAGTAAATAATGCATTTTATTTGCCGGTTAAGATCTAAAATGGCAAATAACCGGGACGTTACGAAGTGGTTCAATATAACCTTTCCAGATGTAAGTAAATAATGCATTTTATTTGCCGGTTAAGATCTAAAATGGCAAATAACCGGGACGTTACGAAGTGGTTCAATATAACCTTTCCAGATGTAAGTAAATAATGCATTTCATTTGGAAATCAAGGGCTAAAGTAGAAAATAACCGGGGCGTTGTTAAGTTGACTTTTTAAATGTACGTAAATGAGGCATTCCATTTGCAAATCCAAATCCAAAAAGGAAAAATAACCGCGTTATTGCGAAGGAACCCAATGTCCAATTTCTTAAGATTTAAGTAAATAATGCATTTCATTTGGAAATCAAGGGATATAGAGTAAAATAACTGAGTCGTTGCGAAGTGAGTCAAGGCTGTTAATATCTATCTATCTATCTATCTATCTATCTATCTATCTATCTATCTATTTGCAAACGTTTAAAAATACGCAAGCACATTTTCATTACTGATTCTCGCATTTAATAATTTAGTTTAATTTATTGCCTATTTTAAAAAAATTCCCATCACATTTTAATTGCGCATACTTTAGTATTTCAATCCAGTTTGAAGTGGCCGAAGTTAACTCACATCGGGGAAACACGTAGTTAAAATAGCTTTGCCCTTTGTCCCATAATCTCAACTTTTGTCGGATGATATACTTTCTACACACACACACACACACACACACACACACACACACACACACACACACACACACACACACACACACACACACACACACACTCTACCGGCCATAATTATTAAGCCACTTCATTGTTTAAAAAATGATATATTTCATATTATTTTTAATATTTCTTGCCAAGTGAATAATTATAAATGAAAATAGAATGGTTCTTTTGTTAATACTGCACAATAGCGTGTGCATCAAATGAATTTATAAATATTTAATAATTACCTACATTGCAGTTTCATCAATGAAAGAATGAAGAAAATTTAAAGTGATTTGGACAAGTTCATCTTTGCTTCATTGCCTTGTAAAATTTTGCAAAGTAATAATAGCAAATAAATACTAAAAATAGTATGAAATACATTATTTCTTTTAAAAAACTGCGGTGGCCTAATAAATATGACCGGTAGAATATATCTAAATGAATAAGAAATGAAGAAAATATGTTGTAAAGTAATAATTAATACATATATATATATATATATATATATATATATATATATATATATATATATATATATATAGCATAATGATGATCCATGTATACTGTCTTAATATTACTACTAAAAGTTGTATATATATATAGTCATCTGCAGACAGATCTGTTTCGCTGTATCACAGCTCATCAGTACGGTTAGACTCCGATTGCTTTTAATCAGGATTGAAACCCGACCGAAATGGCGTCAGTCGGCGATTCTACACTGGGTGTTATCCTCAATGTCTACTTTTCTATTTACATACGCTCTATCCCTGATATCGAACACTTTAAATATCCCATACCTTCAATTTATAATATATATATATATATATATATATATATTGTGTGTATTTTGGCAGCATTTTTTCATTAATGCAGGTTTCATTGAATAATATAGACAATTTTTGTCTATTAATTTTGTGTAGGATCCGTTCATACCGTCTGATATACTTGATGGTGATGTCGTTAAAAGACAACAAAAAATCACAGTATTTGTTGAATTTTTTATCAGGTCTAAGCTTTCGGCTCACATAAGCCATTATCAAAGAGTAAATAATAACACACAGTAAACATAGAACATTTAAGCTATTAACAATAAAGATAATTGAATTGAAAATATAAGTCCATCCCTACCGTGGCGGATGGCCGAAGACAGTAACAAAATAGTGGTGTTGTGGTCCCTGGTCTGATTACAGACATTTGAGTACGTTGTTGGAAATATCGAAATTGATTGTATTCAAACCAGGTTTAAACTGTTTAATGTAGAGTGCTTCGAGGATTTTTAGTTTCTGCTTAATAGATTTTTTATAATGGCTATTTTGTAATAGTGGGGGCATTCACTAATATAATTGAGTGTGGAGGGATTTTTATTAGTAGGTTTTTGATACGGTGAGATAGTAAATTTATTGTTGTCAGTGTTAATTAATATATCAAGAAAAGGAATTTTGTTATCTTTGCTAAGTTCATAAGTAAATTTTAAAACTGAGTTATTTTGAAACTGTTTTTGAAGTTGTAAGATTTCATTAGTATTTTTAATTGATAGTAGGATATCATCAACATATCTTAGATATATTGATGATATCCTACTGATATTGCGGGAAATATTAATAATTACATTAAACCTAAAAAAAGTAAATGTTTTATATTTTCCCTCCTAAGTTAATAAACTTTTCGATTCAATACTCTTTGTTTTCAAATTATGCAAAAACATTTAAATTTCAAATTTACCAGCATAAGATTATATAGAATCTATTGCTTGGTTTGCTACTAAGAAAGTTTCCCAGGATACAAGCATTGCTGCTACAGATGAAATGCATGTGGTATCCAGTGAATTATAGAACTCGTAACTTCGATCGAATATATCGATTTTTCTATTTCATATTTTGGCCTTAATTAATGTTATGCATAATAAATACGTGTATTAGTAATTTGCAACAACATAATAGGAAAATTTATATCAGCACACTTGTTTTAAACCTAGTGTATACGCAATATACTCTTTATGGTCATCAGACTCTGTCGTCTGTTTTTAACGCGGAAATTTACCTTATATCGAAAGCATTATGCATTAAATGATGCTTACTTTCCCAAACTGTGCTGCCTTCATGGATTCTGTAAAACTAAAGGAACTGATTTATCTTTCGCGTGCTCTCTGTTGCAGGTGTTTCATGAAACCTTCAATCAGCTTCTTGCGTTTATCGTGGAAATGATTCAAACACTAGACCAACCGGATGTCGAGGTTGATAACTCAACAACTGAAGCTGTCACTCTTGCATGTGAACTTCTTGTGGTCTCTCTCGAAGTCATTTAAAGACAACGCTTTTGTTGTTATTGATGTCGTTTATTTTTGCTTTGTTTTGTTTTTGTCTTGATTTTGTCAGCTCTATGTATCCCACTTAAGTAGTATTTAAATTTCCTACCCAACAAATGTGCGTTGTGGTGCTGTGGATATCGACTCAGAACGACAAATCCGGGAACCGAGTTCGAATTCCAGCTGAATTCCTTGCATTCACTTACGCACAAATACCCTTGGGAAAGGTATTAACCCGTCTTTTCCGTCCAGTTATGGGTTAAATAATAGGACAGATTGGGTTCTATAGCCTTGGCTGGTAACCAGTCTATCGTAGAAAGCAATGGCAACCTACGGCGGGATAATATTCTGAAAAGTCAGTCATGTCTCTAAAGACACATGATCGCCCAAAGCGTGTATCACGTATGTCACTCAACTGACTGACCCAACAAATGTGATACAAGGTCAGTGTTTACTCTGGGGAATCTTTGTAACCATAAAATACAGAATAAGACTGTGTGTCATGCTTTTAAATTATACATCCCAAAAATTTCTTATTCTCTCGATTTTCGTGAAAGAAATGAGACTGTGAAAGGCAATCTCATTTTTTGTTTAATCATTTCAATCAAGACAGAACTGTTACTTTTGCGCACGGGGTTAGTAATGAGAAAGTGGAACAGGTTATAGGAGGTGTAAGAGAATGAGTAAGAGAAGGATGACAACACTGTTGTGAAGAGAGCTGCATGAGAGTAGAGTGGAAAGGAAGAAGAACATGATGCAAGGGTTGCGAGGGAAAATGCGAGATAAGAGATTGGCAAATGACTTTGCATTTAAATTCTTTGAGATTGTAGTTTTCAGAGAAGCAAGTATACGGAATGGTATTCCACAAGCGGGAGGTGTGAGCAAAGAAGCTGATGGAGTAGAAATTGCGGTTACATTTGGCTGGTTTCACTTTAAAAGGGTGAGACCTAGTTGTTAGTCTATTATAATTATAATTATTATTATTATGTTATCATTTTTCATCATATTTCCATTTCTGCTATGAACGCACTTCCAACCAAGTACGCGGGAAGACCTAAGGCAGGTCGTGGTGTGTTGCTATGGCTCCATTTCATGTTTTTTCTATCTCCCCTATCATCCCTAGCGTTACATAGACAATTATTATTATGTTGTCATTTTTCATCATATTTCGATTTCTGCTTTGGTCACACTACCAACCAAGTCTGCGGGAAGACCTAAGGCAGGTCGTGGTGTGTTGCTATGGCTCCATTTCATGTTTTTTCTATCTCCCCTATCATCCCTAGCGTTACATAGACAATTATTATTATGTTGTCATTTTTCATCATATTTCGATTTCTGCTTTGGTCTCACTACCAACCAAGTCTGCGGGAAGACCTAAGGCAGGTCGTGGTGTGTTGCTATGGCTCCATTTCATGTTTTTTCTATCTCCCCTATCATCCCTAGCGTTACATAGACAATTATTATTATGTTGTCATTTTTCATCATATTTCGATTTCTGCTTTGGTCACACTACCAACCAAGTCTGCGGGGAGACCTAAGGCAGGTAGTGGCATGTTGTTATGGCTCCATTTCATGTTTTTCTATCTTCCCTATCATCCTCAGCATTACATAGATAAAGTTTTCCTTAGTGTGTGCGCTGTACTTAATAAGACAATTTTTTGTATGTCTCTTAAGCTGGGGTTTCCAGGGATTCTTTCAATGTGTTGTTTTGTTCCATTTTTTATCCTTCCAAGTGCACCTACTATCACTGGCACAACTCTTGTTTTCAATTTCCACATTTTTTTCTATTTCAATTTCCAGGTCTTTATATTTTGACAGTTTTTCAAATTCTTTGGTTGCTATTATTATTATTATTATTATTATTATTATTATTATTTTGCTCCAAGCAAGTCAATAAATCGACTACTTTACAAGGGGTTATAAAATGTGAGAGAATACGAGGAAAAATACATTATTAAGGAGAGAACAATAAAATGACACGAATTAAGAAGGCAGAAAATAACAATTGACAGAGAATTAAACCATTTTGATAATTTAATAGAAAACATGTTCATTAAGATATTTCCAGATTAAAATTCTGTTCTCATCATATTTCTGTTCAGAAGAATGATACTTTTAGCTGCAGTCCTAAAGATCCAATGGAAGGCATAAAATTTATGACTAGAAGATTTTTTTTTATAATCATATCGCCCCAAGCAAGGCATTTTACTGCCACTGTTTTGCAGGGGGTTACATAGGAGGAAAATTCTGAGAAAGAGGGACAGGTTATAGGAGGTGTCAGTAAGTGGGTAAGAGAAGGATGAGAATACTGATTAGAGTAGAGTGGATGGAGAAAGGAGCATGAGAGTGAGGATGCAGATTAGTGAGATAGTAGATAACTATTGACCCTACAATCAAATTCCCGGGGACAGCAGCCGTCGGGAAAGCAAGCAAACGGAATGGAATTCGACTGGCGAGAAGCGCATGAAAAGAAGCTGATGGAGTAGAATTTGCGTTTAGATTTTATTGGTTTCACAGTAAAAGGGTGGGACCCAGTCGCCAATCTTGTAACTCGAGCAAATCCATATATAGGTGGCACCAGAGAGCTAAGTTCACCGGAGCAGAAGCCGTGAAAGTATCTGTAAAAGAGACACAGGGAAGCCACACCGCGCCAGTAAAAAAGTGACTGTATCTGAGCTGGCAAGTTGGGATCGATCACATTACAGATACTTCGTTGGACCCCGTCAAGCACCCCCAGGTGGATAGCAGGGGCACTCAACCAGATATGGCAGCAGTATTCAATACACGGGCGGATTTATGTGCAGGATTGTTTCAGACAAGAAAAACTTCCTGGTGCTACACAGAGAAAAAACTTTCTTCGCAGCCGATTTAACTTTTTTTTTTGCGACATTTAAAACTGCACGGCGATTTCTTTTGTCAGATAAATTATGTTCATTGCAGAAAACCTTCTTTCAGACCCAACAGAACTTGCAGCAATAGTATTAATTATATTTTTATCTATTCTATATCGGTCATAAATAATATAAGATTATTTTCGGATAATACAACCAGTGAGTCGGTAAGTTTTTATAACTGTAAGAATCGGTTTGAACGAACCGATAGAAAGTCATTACTGCTTGTATACATCCACATACAAGTATACAAATATAATTTAAATACAAATATGCACATTTAATATTTAAATTGTTAATGACATATATATATATATATATATTTATATATATATGCAAAGAGAGAGAGAGAGAGAGAGAGAGAGAGAGAGAGAGAGAGAGAGAGAGATACTTTGTAGTACAACACACACAAAACGAATATACTGAACAACACCCTCAAGAATGGTTAATGCACTGGCTGAAAGCCCTCGGGGCAATGAATATAGAGAGTTTTTATATTCTTTAACTCCTAAAACCGAAAAATGCTAGAAAGCTTGAATAACTCAATAAAAGAACGAATGAATCATTCTTGTCGAAAAAATGCTTAAAGAAAATTTGCTGACAAATGTACCTAAATATATGTTTTGGCGAATCTTCATCGCCAAGTTGTGGTGGTCTGTTTGATCTAGAAAGAAAGACACGGAAACAAGAAGGTAGGTTTAAACAGTGTATTAAATAACAGAACATATATACAAGGTAAGTGTTAGTAATCAGTAAATAAAGCTGTATAATTACGCTGCGTCTCTAGACTGCGTTCCGACTGCCTATAGACTGCTTGTTGTCTGTCTCCCCGGAAGTCACTCAAGTTAGTATTTATTGACGGAGGAAGAGTTCATTCCTATAGATAGGGCACCATAACAATATATATATAGTCATCCGCAGACCGATCTGTTTCGCTGTATCACAGCTCATTCATACGGTTAGACAGCCGATTGCTTTTTACCCAGGATTGAAACCCGACCGAATTGGCGTCAGTCAGCGATTCGGTAGAAGGAGGCAGACTTTTTAGCGTGTATATTATCATTATACACGCCCAATAGCTGAGAGTATTCTAATTCATTGCTGAGTGATATATATATATATATATATATATATATATATATATATATATATAAAATGCTACGAAGAAAAGTTAGCTATTATGTTATTCCCAAACAAAAATGAATTGCTAAATGAAAGAACAGAAATTATGACTAAGTGCAACCAAAAAAAAAAAAAAAGAAAACATGCCTATTAGGATCATACAACCATGGATGAAAACTTTATAATTTTCTAATTTTGAAAATTGCGCGTACATAAAAAAATTCTCGCTACGTAAGCGTTCTTAAAAAACGGTAAAATCAGTTATTGAAAATCGCCTGAAGACATCGGCAGGTAGAAACTTGGGTTGTTTAATAACTCGATTACTAATGATTACTAATGAAAAATATTCGAAAGTTCTACAATATGATTGTATTGAAAACTTTCTAATACAACAGTGTACTGGTCTAATTTAATTATTATCAAAAACGAAGTAATTATATATATATATATATATATATATATATATATATATATATATATATTCTTAGGGATTTTTAATTTGTCTGCTGTTGTATCCCAATTCTGTTTTCTTATTTTTAGGGATGTTGGTGTAATTTAATATTGTATGTAAGTAGTTCTACAGATGGTTTATTGGTTTTTGTTGTGTTGATGTCATTTTAATGGCAACTTTTTATTATTAAGTAAATAGAGGTAAATTAATTTTAACTACCTACAAACAATACAGCACCCTCCACAAATGTATACATAGGAAGCAGCAATCCTTTCTTTTAAACATTTTTCGTTGAAGATGGTAGAAGGGAAATCTAATTAATATTTCATTTTTTTTAATCGTATCACCCCGAGCAAGGCGGTAATGCCACTGATGTGCGGGGGGCTACATAACTGTAAAAAGATTAATTAGAAGAGAATGAAGAGGAAGACGAACCAGTTAGGAAGGAGCAATAGAAGGATGAGAATACAGGTGTGATGACAGTTTCAAATGTGGAGAGAAAGGAAAGGATATATGGGGTGGGGAAAGAACTAGAGTCAAGTGGTTAATAGATGAGTATTGACTTTGCATTTAAATTCCTGGAGGTTGTAGCCGTCAGGAAAGCAAGAATATGGGAGCGAGTGAAGAAGCTGCAGGAGTAGAATTGTCGTCTGCATTTGGCTAACTTGACTGTGAATGGGTGGGACCCAGTTGCCAATCTGGTTGCATGAGTAAACACCTGTTGAGGAGACACCAGTGACTTAAGTTCGTTTGAGCAGAAGCCATGAAAGTATTTATAGAACAAACAAAGGGAGGCCACATTTCGTCAGTGGGGAAGTGGCTGTAGTTGAGCCACCAAGTCAGTACCTATCACATTACTGATTCTCCTTTGGAGCCTGTCAAGAACACTGAGATGAACGGTAGGGGCACCTGACCATATATGGCAGCAGTATTCCATGCACGGACGAAAGGTTCATTTGTAGATATGCAGGATGGATTCAGGCGGAAAAAAACATCCTGGCCCGACACAGTGACCCAACCTTCTTAGCAGTGGATTTAGCTATGGGCTCGATGTAGTGGTTCAATTTGAGATCAGAAGAGAGGGTAAGGCCAAGGAGGCGCGGTGTATTGCTCTCCGGGAGAATCACTTGGTCCATGCTTATGGAAGGCAGGATAGGTTGCCTGTGATGATTGACAGACAACAGCTTGGTCTTAGAGCATTGAAATTGACAAGCCACTTCTTGCCCCAATTCACCACAGAGTGTAGATCCCGTTCAAGGTCAGCAGTGAGATTATGTTTGTCTGCCACGACGGGTTTCTTACTGATGCGGGAGTAAATTGTGGTGTCATCTGCATAGATGCCTACTTGGCGCTTGATCTCATCTGGGAGGTCATTGATGAAAATAAGGAAGAGCGTTGGGCACAGGATAGTGGGACACCAGCATTTGTGCTGTAGGATGAAGAGGCATGCCCATTCAAAACAACCTTCATTTTGCGGTTATTTAAAAAAGATTGGATAAGATCAAGCAAGCGTCAGGTAATACCGTAACCCCCGTAGCTTGCATAGAAGGCCAGAGTGCCAAACCCTGTTAAAAGCCTTGGAGATGTCCAGAGCAGCAGCATGAGCCTCGCCTGACTCATCAAGGGCCTGGAGCACGTACTCCGTAACGGTTGTTAGCATGTCGGCCGTGGACCTGGCAAAGCGGAAGCCATACTGCCTGTCAGAGTAGAGTTTGTGGGCAGTAAGATGTTGAACTATTTCAGCATTAATTATGGCCTTGAACACTTTCCCGAAAATTGGTAGAAGACTGATAGGGTGATAGTTGGATGGGTCCAAGGGTTCACCACAGTTTTTAAATACAGGAATGACTGAAGAGAACTTCCAGCATGCAGGAAAACAGGAAGCAGAAAGGCAGTAGTTATACAGTTTAGAGAGGACAGGGGAGAGTTCAGGAGCACACCTCTTAAGGACTATCACCAGGATTCTGTCACCACCACTCGCCTTATCGGGGTCAAGTTTTGAAATTACTCGGGATACTACTGTTGGGGTAATATATATGTCATACAGTTTGGCCTCAGTTCTTATAGGGAAGTCTGGTGAGTGTACTCCAGATGAGTCAAATGTGGAGTTAGATGAGAATCTGCGAGCAAAGCACTCAGCTTTGTCCGCAGATGACGTGAGAACCTCAAATTCATTTAAAGGAGGTATTGAGGATTTGCTATTGTTCATCACCCGTTTGCATAACCACCAATAGTCCTTGGAGCCGAACTTGCAGTCAGCTATGCACTGTCACATTCTCTCAGCAAACAACCGCTTGGCATCATTCAGGATTCTCTTGCACTCATTATGAGCAGACGTGAATAGGCGCCTATTGTGATCAGATGACTGTCTCCAGAATAGTCAGAAGTAATAGTTCCTGTGGGCAATGGCGACCGAACAGGCAGGAGAGAACCACGGAGAGGAATGAGGTTTTAGACAATACTTCCTGGTAGGTATGAAGGCATTAATGCCAGCTTTCACCCATGATGAAACCTCAGAGGCACAGTCATCAAACGGGAGATCAAACACTTTTCCCCAAGGGACATCGCAGAGAAAATCGTGAAAGGCGTCCCAGTCAGCTTTTTGGTAGCAGTAGGAGGTCCTATAGGTAGGAGGCTCCTGGGGGGAGTGAGAGTGGAAAGACATATTGAGAGAGACAACAGCATGGTCGGAGTTGCCGAGAGGGCAAAGCTGCGAGACTTGACAGGCGTCAGGTGCAGAGGTAAAGCATATATCTATTAGCGAGGAGTGTCCAGAGGGAGTGCTTGGAAAGCGAGTAGGGAAGTCCACAACTTGCGTAAGGGATTGGGAAATAGCAAAGTTCATGGCATGGATGCCCGCTGGATCAGTAATAGAGTCTTTAAGCCACTCAGAGTGATGGGCGTTAAGATCTCCGAATACAAATATGTGAGCAAATGGGTGGTAGGAAATAGCCTTATCTATGTTGTCAGCAATGCTATCTAGAAGGGAGCAGTCAGGAGAGGAGGGAGAATGGTAAAGAAAGAAAAGGTAACTAACCGAACCGAGAAGAGACAGATTGAGACATACATATTGGTGGTCAGTAGATTCGAGTGATGGCACCCTAGCTATAGGTAGGTGTTTGAAACAGTTTCATGGTTGGAAAGCAAATGTTCTAACCACTCAGTCACATACCCATTAGTTGGACATAATTTGTAAGATTTTATCTAATTGTTAACTCAAGAACTAAATAAGCCTTAACATATCTGCAATTCTGTGCTCTTCCATGCAAAAGAGATATCAACTCTTTTAAATACACTTTAATGGGAAATTACAGATTTCTTCTTTGTCTACATTCCCTTGGAATTCTTGTGCATTAGCCTTGGAGTCAATTTCAATTTAAAACATACTGACCCAATCATTTCATTAAGCAAGTTCAGTTTTTGTGCTTGAACACTTTAAATCATGAAAGATCTCTTGTATAAAATGATTTAACTGTTCAAATTTAATTTAAGATTACAAAATATGAGAAGAGACAGAAATTTTCTCATCAAGTATCTTTATTAAAAAGGAAAAAAAAATGTTAGAATTAAAGCAAACTAACCTGTGGCAGAATTGCTTCGAGCATAACTTAACATTTGGGGACTCCACATTAAGCAGCAATGTACTTTTGGTACGATTGATATCAGTGTTGCTAGCAGGAGATGATGCAGGCGATTGTGCTCGAGCTCGTTTCCGGATGAGCTCTGCTTGTGCTCTTTTAGCAGCAAGTATTCTTTCATATATATATATATATATATATATATATATATATATATATATATATATATATATATATATATATATAGGTAAACTGCATATAAGTGTGGTTTTGGCAAAGTACCCCAACATCAGCTCTCAACCATGCCTCACACACGCACGCGCGCGCGCACACACACGCACGCGCACACACACACGCACGCACGCACGCGCGCGCACACACACGTACGCGCGTGCGCACACACACACACGCACACATATGTATATAGAAGAAAAAAGTGCGAGAACCCGTGAACATTTTGTTTAAAGAGTAGATTTATTGTTATTATTATTAATATTACTTGCTTTATTGTATAAAATATTAAGTGTCTATAATTGTATTTGTGTCCCTACACGTGTTTCGATTCTAAAATTGACTCTTTCTTGGCGAATAAACTTGTGAATTTACATATCGAGATCCGTTTGTTTTTCTGATGATCAAGTTATCGTGTATAGATAGATATATCCAGGTTCAGATCCTTGGCCGAAAGAATAAATGGCTAACCTTTGTGAGACATAGTTGAGAGCAGATGTTGGGCTACTTCACCAAAACCACACTTATATGAAGTTTGCTTTGATAGAGAAAATTTGACTTGAGCAGGTTCCTAAGTAGTCATCATTCATTAAATAATTTAAATTTGACATCTGATAATTGATCGTTATCAATTTCACCGCTCTCCAGCTTTTTGTGTATATGCATTTGTGAGAAATTAATGAACAATAATGACTGTTTAATCTCAGTTCCTTGTATTAACTCGTTATGAATTTGACACTGGTCTAAAGGTGGTTTTAGTTTACAGTAAATCACCTCGTAGCCTTCTGGTTTATGTTGATTTCGATTGGCTTATTATCCTAGAAAGGATATCAACCTGGATATTACAAAAAGATGGCTTCATCAGCGATCAACCTGCATTTGGTGTCAAAGCACTAATAAATAGAAAAGTGAATACATAGCTCAACACCTTGCGGTGACGGTCTGTTTCATTCTTAAATGCGATCTTCAGGCCAAGATGATTGCGTTTAAGCATGAAACAGACTGTCACACTGCTGGGTGTTAGTTTCAATCTCTCTCTCTCTCTCTATATATATATATATATATACATTTATATATTATTTTTATTAATTGATTTATTTATTAATTAATTGATTTATTAATTGATTGATTTATTCTATAATAATTACGAATTAACCCCATTTGAACTTTAATATTTTTTAATTTAAAATCTGAATTTATCTTTTTTTTATCTTTATGTAATTCTTGTCTATTTATATCATACTCTTGATAAATTAAAAAACAGTACACTAACATTATAAAATCTAACATTATTAGATTTAATTTCCACGAACGTCGAGAGAACCTAAATTCAAATCTCTTGAACGGTCAGTTTGCAATATACATCTGATTATTGCGTAATGCATAAAACTCCGACTCGTGCCACCGACGTAGCATAATAAGGGTATATATTAATATATAATTAATAGCTCTGTTTATACTATAGCACTGTTTTATTAACACCTGAATAATATTTTTATGAATATGTATGTTTATTAATTCACACACACACACACACACACACACACACACACACACACACACACACACACACACACATATATGTAATAAAATTGCTGTTATTGTGTTGTTCCCAATTTTTGAATAAAATAGAGTTTATCAAGATGGTGTTTATTTTCTATGTTATAAAGTCACCCATTTTCTTTAATTACGAGAAACGCCAGCTTAGGGAAATGTACTATAATTCATTATTTAAGCATACGCACAAACACACATTCACATATTTCTTTCTTTCATTTTCCAGTCTGATGAAGTTGAAACGTTCTTCATTTGTCCAATTTCTTAAAAAAACATGTCGGGATTCTATATTCTTTTTTAAACACTCGCACACACACTAACTCACACACATATTGTATATGTATATCTATTTTTTTTAATCGTATCACCCCGAGCAAAGCGGTAACACTACTGATGTACAGGGGGCTACGTAAGAGTGAAAAGATTAGAAAAGAGAAAGCCAGAAACCACATCCTAAACAGGGAACAAGGGATGAGCCTCTACACATGTTCAATAGACGTGGGTGGAGTGTGAACCGGGCGATAGTTTAGTCTATCTACTCCAATATGTGGGTGGAGTGTGAACTGGGCGATAGTTTAGTCTATGATATGACATTTTTTTTAGCATTCTATCAAAGTCGTAGTTTATGGTAGGTAATTGTAAATTTTCTTGAATTTTTCGTTCTTTGCTGCAGACACCAGTGTGTGCCTCTGATCCTACGCATCTTACTAAAGGACGCATATATAACCATCAAGTTATTTCTTAAGAAGGCTGAAAATTTGTGATTTCTTATAATTGTTAAGAATTAGGATGCGGTTTCCGGTTTTCTTTTTTCCAATCTTCTCACTTTGTTTTTTTCAATTGGAGTAGATAGATTAAACTAAGCCCTTCACCCGGTTCACTCCACCCACGTCTATTGAACAGGTTAAGAGGCTCATCCCTTGTTCCCTGTTTAGGATGCGGTTTCCGGTTTTCTCTTTTCCAATCTTCTCACTTTGTTTTTTTCAATTGGAGTAGATAGTCTAAACTAACGCCCGGTTCACACTCCACCCACGTCTATTGAACAGGTTAAGAGGCTCATCCCTTGTTCCCTGTTTAGGATGCGGTTTCCGGTTTTCTCTTTTCCAATCTTCTCACTTTTTTTTTCAATTGAAGTAGATAGACTAAACTAACGCCCGGTTCACACTCCACCCACGTCTATTGAACAGGTGAAGAGGCTCATCCCTTGTTCCCTGTTTAGGATGCGGTTTCCGGTTTTCTCTTTTCCAATCTTCTCACTTTTTTTTTTCAATTGGAGTAGATAGGCTAAACTAACGCCCGGTTCACACTCCACCCACGTCTATTGAACAGGTTAAGAGGCTCATCCCTTGTTCCCTGTTTAGGATGCGGTTTCCGGTTTTCTCTTTTCCAATCTTCTCACTTTTTTTTTCAATTGAAGTAGATAGACTAAACTAACGCCCGGTTCACACTCCACCCACGTCTATTGAACAGGTGTATAGGCTCATCCCTTGTTCCCTGTTCAGGATGTGGTTTCCGGCTTTCTCTTTTCCAATCTTTTTACTTCTATGTAGCCCACTGCACATCAGTGGCGTTACCGCCTTGCTCGGGGTGATATGATTAAAAAAAAAACACAAATAAACAAAAAACAAAATCATAACCTCTCATGGAAGTGCACTCAGTGACCTAGACACAAAATTGTGAATATACATATTAATTCGCACTGTCATTACTTCCTTATATCCTCCTTTCTTTCTACCATCGTAATGTTTTTAGGAAATAGGTGAGAGAGGTAAAAAAAAAAAATTATAAAAGGGGAACGATGTGTTATCAATCAGTAAGTCAGCTGTGACCCGACAAAAAATATTGCCCTCGCCCACACACAAAGAGAAAATAAGGCGGTGAGGTAGTAAAATAGAAAGATAACTATACGTACCTGGCAATGTATAACTCAACTGAACGATTAATAATTTGACCAAAGTAGTTTTTCCTAAAGGGCCGCAGGTTCGAATTCTGCTGTAGGGCGCATATTTATGCAAATAAATAAATACACTGTATAATGATAAAAACAAAGCATCTATTCAACTATGAGTAACCAATAAAAAACAAAACAAAATAAATTAAAAATATATCGGACTTTATCCATTTCCTAAAAATTATCTTTTTTTATGTTAGGCTACAAAACAAAGCAGATATGTACATTTCGAGAATCGGGAGAAATGTATGTTGAAAAACACTATTTGGATTTACTTGATCAGGGGGTTCTATGTGCCGGCGCAGTCAATGGCACATCAAATATAAAGACGATTTCCACGAGGAGAAGCAAGTTCGAGTATTACCCGATGAGGAAAACGTCAAGTTTTCTCGAATATTAATTCCGGTAGAGTAAGTAAAGAAATAAATATACTGTTAAATAGTAAATACAGAGCATCTACTTAAGTATGTATAACTATCCCTTTAAAATAACACACACACACACACACACACACACACACACACACACACACACACACACAAATGTAATAAAATTGCTGTTATTGTGTTCCCAATTTTTGAATAAAATAGAGTTTATCAAGATGATATTTTCTATGCTTTAAAGTCACTCATTTTCTTTAATCACGAGAAACGCATATACACACACACATATTTATTTATATATACTATTATGAAACCTATTTTCCTTCTAGTTCTGTGATTTCTTTCTGACCTAAGTGATATTTAACCTGTTTGTTTGGGTATTAATGCCGTCATAGATTTAAATTTAATTTAATTTCCTAATAATTATTCGAAAATTAAAATTTCTTAAAACAGTTTTATCTGTTTCTTCTTATTAGCCATATAATTTAATTATTTCATATAACTTCCTGTTCCTAAATCTATTTTACTTCTTAGTGTAATTTATCACTTACGTTATTTAATTATATTTTTCATTTCTATTCTCAGTTTTTTTTTTTTTTGCTTCTGTCACCAAGGTGGCAAATTTATAAATTCCGACAGCAAGGATCTGCCAAGTTTTCCCATAATGTTTTGTTATCGCTGATGAGACGGGCGTTAAATTCACCCGTAGAAAATTTGTATTTTTTAAATCTGTAATATAATATACAATGGATCTGTAAGTGAACAAATTTAATTACATTGAGCCATGTGACTGGTTCAGTTTATATATATATATATATATATATATATATATATATATATATATATAAATTATGCTTTTATGCTAATAAATTTGTCATTATATATAAATTAGTCATACACATAAAAGCCTCATGGCTAGACATCTGCTTGCATCCATCCGTGATCGAAACTCGACCGATTTGGTACGATACGGCTGAAAGAGAAGGAAGTTTTAACGTTATATATATATACACGATGTATAGACACACCGAGGGAACTGAATTGAAGAGTAATGCGTAAATTGCAGAAGTGGTTTCTGTTTTTAAAATGTTCTCCTCTAGAGACCTCAATCGGATAACGAGAGCATAAATATATATAAAATATTTTTGATTTAATTTTTTTCAAATTTCCGAATTAGGTGATTTTTTATCAGTAAACCTGCCAAAATTCATATTTATTCTCATTTTAGATTATTTTCTTTACAAATACTTTCAAATGTTGCCACATTTGTTTTTAAAGAATGTTCTGTGCATATTTACGCAACTATTTTTTAATTCCGGAATTCTCTTGTTTGATGGAACAAATTTCAAGTTACTCATGTTGAAGTTTGAAAATCTTTTATGTGTGTGCGTGTTTTTTTTTTTTTTTTGTTTCTTTTTTTCAAACACTGTTCAGTATACGGTTCTTTATGAAGGGAGATATCTTATTTATTGTTGGTTATTTCTCTTTTATTACAACAACCTCAAGAGTTTGAATTCTTTGTACTATACATACATGCATTGCGCGCGCACACACACACACACACACACACACACACACACACACACACACACACACACACACACACACACATATATATATATATATATTGTTTAATACTTAGTTTTTGGTTAGACCAATACACATTGTATGAAAAAGTGTTCTATACAATCATATTGCAGAACTTTTGAATATTTTTCATTTATAAACGAGTTATTTCGCTACCTTGGTTTCCACCATGAGTGGTTTTTCAGGCGATTTTTAATAACTGATTTTACCTTTTACCGTTTTTATATATTAATATATCCCGTGAGAGGATAATCAGGGAAAAATAGTGCAAGAATAATACTTAACACTAAAAATATATTAATTGGGATTTATTATTACACAGTACAATAAACACAATACAAGAACACCAACGAATAGTAACAGGTATGACAGTCAAGTAGACAATGTCTCTGCCTAGGACGTATGCGTCCGTCTCGTGAAGAATGCTCCCGTCTAGTGACGTATGCTTCCGTCTAGTGACGTATGCTCTCGTCTAGTGACGATGGCTCTCGTCTAATGACGATGGTAATATTTATTCGCCTTCCCACTAAACGCAAAATTCGGCACAAGGTCTTTTTAAAGTGGGATCCCCCGGGACATATAGCCCGGCCAAAAATTTCTGTCTAATTTACCCCAGTCGTGACTCCTCCCTTCGGCGTATTCACGACTGGGTCAATGCTCTCCGCCCGAAGGCAGAGGACTTGACAGTGCATAAAGCCGTCAACTGCGAGCGTTGCCGTCTAGTAAGGATGGCGGTATTTACCAACCTTCCCACGTAAGGCTAGATGTGACACAAGGTCTTTTTATTGCGGGTCTTCCCGGCCATATAGCCAGGCCCAAAAATATCTGTCTATTTTTCCCCAGTTGTGATTCTACCCTTCGGCGGAACCACGACTGGGTTAGTGCTCTCTGCTCGGAAGCAGAGAGCGCTGTCTACCCGAAGGCAGAGAGCTGACAGTGTCATAGAGTCGTCAGTCTAGTGACGAGGGCTCTCTAGTTCGCTCTAGTCACAGTCTTTTATAGACCGGGTCATATCCATTCCGTGGTAGACAGGATATTCCTCTACAACATATATATATATATATATATATATATATATATATATATATATTTACCGCGTATATATATATATATATATATATATATATATATATATATATATATATATAAACCGTTCGCAAATAGGCTTGTTTCGCTGTATCACAGATCATTAGTGTGGCTAGATTAACTGAAACCCGACTGATTTGACAGCAGTCGGATATTCATCCGCAATGCCATTGGCGCACATCAGGGAAAGCCCGATTTCATAGCGTGCAATGTTTTTATGAAATGTGAATAACACCAGCAGTGAGAGTGTTTTATCTAGTAATCGCTTCGAACGGGGGTTCTATACTGTAACCAGAGAACATAAGTACAAAAGGAAAGTTTTTCTTTAACGACGTATTTCTACCTCTGATGGAATTTATCAGAACAAATCTTACCTGAACCTACATAAAAGATCAGAGCCATCAAGCTTGAAATACATTTAGAATTATTAATTACCAGAAGTAAAAATCTCGAATCAACTAAAAAACTACATTCCATAATCAAAGAAACCCGAGATTTCAAGCTTCTGTAGCTGTAAATGATCTAGAATGATCAAATTATATAATAACTAGTATCATAGCTCGGCGTTGCCCGTGCAATTCAGAACATTTAGTAGTAGGAGAAGATACCACTTTTTATTTTACATATTTTGTTTGAAAAAAAACGAACCCTTTTTTATAAACATATTTCTTTTGTTTCAAAATTACGAGTAAAATATTCACATTTTTTTGTTGACCAAATGTATTTTTAAATCGTCGGAATAAAAATTAAATATAAAGGCTCTTTTTTTTAAATAAAAATATCTTAGTCGCGTTTGACATATGTGATTTGATTTCTGTGACGTAATTCGGTAACCATCTTAGATCTTAGATGTTTTACCGAGAAAATGTAAACAATCGTGTCCATTGGCCAAAAAGTGCGAAAGGGAAAATTGTTGAACTTAAACTCAAAAAGTATGTGTCGATCTGGCTTCCCCGTAGATATATGTCCTTAGAAAGTTTGAATGGCGTAGCTTAAAAATGTAAGCATGCATAGGGAACAGTCACACACAGACTCACAGATTGCCTTTTATATATATATAGATTATTAAAGTCAGTTTATTTTTATATTTTCTATTGCATCTATGGTGAGCAGGGAGGTAAAGCAACGTAAGTTAGTATATCTATGAGTGATTACTTCCCTTATTCCTTTTATCAATCTATAGAACTCAAATATTTATCTGCATTTAGACAAAGTAGTTCCTGAGCAAGATTGCAGTCTTATTTGTTCAAGCCATTCAAACCAACTCAGATACTTTTGATTATTAAAATGAGCTTTGTCATAGAAGTCTTTGATATTTTGTTGCTAATCTTTTTCCTTCCGATAAATATTTCCATTTCAATGTGTTATTAAACACATTGCATTTTGTACGTGAAAAGATACTGAACAAAAAGCGATTCATATAATACCAGGATTAATCAATGATTCATAGATGCCATTAAACATCGAAAATATATAAAGGCAACAGATTAATTAAACAGTTCATTGGCCTCTATTTTAGATATGAATTATTCATATCTACTTTATTGTATCTCAATACACATTGTTTCAAGATTTTGGATACAATGCATGTTATGATTAAGATTTTCTAACAATTGCCATCATTTTTGACGGCTCGGTCACACTAGTAGAATTAAAAATCTTAACAAATAAGGCAGCAACGAGAAGTATAGATTACAGGTCCTATTAACATGAGAAGAAAAACTTAACATGGACAATATTAACTGGAAGCACAAAACCCTGATATCGACAAAATTCTAACCCATCAATAATTACAGAGTTCTCGTTTAAAACCAGAAACACAAGTGTTTATCATAGCAGCTTAAGAACATAGGCAGCTCCCAAGATCAGGAAAATATTTTAAGTAATGTCGTAAAGACATTTCGTTGAGGCAACTATTGCTTATCTAGTAACTGTTTTCTCATATCGTATCACAGAATTATAGTAGGTTTTTATATACTAGATCAATACTTCCAATAGACGATAAGCCAACATTATAATCTACTATATTTGTTAGTTCAAAAAGATTCCCATTTTATTCTGTTCTGATACTTCACCATATGCTGACTGCATTAAAAAGTTAATTGTCCACTTATTGTCATAACAAATTACTCAAAGAAATTTATAGACGTTTTCATAAAAAGATATTTATGATAAAAGACATTTCAATAGAAGGATTTGATAAACTCTCCAAATATAAATATCTGGAGATAGAAATGATAAGAATTTGATATTTAAGGACAACAATCATTACATTAGTTGTAGGGGAATCTGGAATAATTTAAAAGAATACTGATACATAAATTGCAATTGATACTTAAGAAATCCATCTTTCTTTCTGACATACGTAAGATTGCGTCAGTAAGAACTGCTCTAATAATTAATAATAGTTAATAATTAATAATAATTAATAATATATAATAGTAAGAACTGATCTAATAATTAATAACTCTTACTATAACTTGCTCAGAAAAAACAAAAAAATCAATTGCTGTAGGTTTCAGGTAAATGATTTAGTAAACAATCCGATTATATAGCCAATAAAAAGAAAATAATCAGTAACAGTATAACAGCAACAACAACAACAACAACAACAACAACAACAACAGCAACAACAATAATGTCTGTGTAGATGGTGTAATCCATCTACACAGACAGAAAAATTTAAGCAAATAGGCCGGATATTATTGTTAAAAACCAAAAGGAAAAACTTGCTAATTAATTAATATGGCCTGTCCAGCGGATTGTAGCATAGCAACCAAGGAATTCGAAAAACTGTCAAAATATAAAAACATGGAAATTGAAATAGAAAAAATGTGGAAATTGATAATTATAGTAGGTGCACTTGGAATGATAAAAAATGGAACAAAACAACACATTGAAAGAATCCCTGGAAACCATAGCTTAAGAGATATACACAAAATTGTTTTGTTAAGTACAGCCCACACACTAAAGAGAATTTGTCTATGTAACGCTAGGGATGTTAGGGGAGATAGAAAAAACATGATATGGAGCCATAACAACATACCACGATCTACCTTAGGTCTTCCCGCAGACTTGGTAGGTAGTGCGACCATAGCAGAAATAAATTTATGATGAAAAATGACATAATAATAATAAGATAGACGTGGTTTGAATTACAGCAAGAATGACGTGTTTTCAGAAGCTCTACAAAACGCAACATTTTCTTTTTACCTGCATGAAAGTTTGTTATTTTTACTATTTTAACGTAAACATGAATTTTCTTCGTATTATTATTAATTTATCTGTTTCTCCTTTAAATGATCCTGATAGATTAATTAACTAGTTTTCTTATTATTCATATATCCATTAGTAGTCGATATCTTTTTTGAACTACGGTATTTTTATTTAGAAAAAACAATACGATAGAAAAAAAAACAATAAAAATACAATACGATTTCTACGATGAGTTTTCTCAAAAAGACTACGTTTCTTTTCTTTTTTTCCGATAACACTATTTTCGACGACTTTAATGAAAATATAGCTAAATATACAGATGGAAAATTATTTTCGTCATAAGGACTAGTGAAGGTAACAGCAACATTTTTTTAAAATTAATTAATAACTCATCTGATCAAGAGCAAAAAAGAAAAGAAAAAAGAGAGAAGAAAGGAAAGGAAGAAAAAAAAATTACAATCTCTATATTTCTCTTTTATTTATTTATATTTTTTAAGTATTATACTCTAGTGTAGAAAAATAAATAGAAGAGATAGATTATTTTTTGTGTAGGCAAATGTGCGTTGTGGTGCAGTGGATATCGGCTCGGAACGAGAAATCGATGAGTCGAGTTCGAATTCCACTTTTTGTCTCTTCCTTTCAGTTCTCGGTTAAATAACAGGAGGGATTACGTTATGTAGCCTTGGCTAGCAACCAGTCTACCACAGAAAGTAATGGCAAACTACTGTGGGATAATCTTCTGCTCAGTCTTTCTTTCGAGACATGATTGTCCAAACGTGTATCACGTATGGTACTTAACTGACTGACTCTAGTGTAGTGATGTTCTCTTTCAATGAGCGGTTGTTTGTTCCACGTACTTTTTTTTTTTACCAGCGTCTTTCTCTTTAAATTCAAATCGTGTCTCTGTTTACTGTCGCTTAGCAACCATTTTAGGAGAAGAAAAACTTAGAAAATAAATATTGAAAAATAAATGGAACAACTTAGAAGCGAATTATCAGTACTCGATGTACTAGCAAAAGAAATAAATGTAAGAACTAGAAAGAGCAGAAGAGTCAAAAGAAAATACTATATTAAGAATGAAAATGGTGTCCTACCAACTAAAGAAAAATAAAGCAACAATACAACTGAAGGCTCAAACAATATGGCGCTATGAGAAAAAATCAAGATTATACAGACAGAACAAGATCTTTCAAATCAATTCAAAGAAATCTTACTGGGAAATAGATAAACAAAGCGTTGAAGTGACAGTCCTCCCCAAAATGGAAGAGGTTATACAGTTCTGAGAAAAAATACGGTCTTGCTCTAAAGAACATTACAAAAAAACAAAAACTAAAACAAAAAACAGATTGGATTGCTCAAGAGATAAAGCGAACGAAAAATACACCAGAACAGACATGGGCTGGAATCACAGAAAAAAATTTTAAATGTGTACTGAAAAAGCAGACAAGTGTAAATCTCCGGGAATAGATCAAATTCCTAACTTTTGTCTATATTATTTAAATACAACAGACAAAAAATAACCAAAGATCTTTAAGAAATGGTTAACGATCCCACTAAAATTCCTGCATTGATGTCCTA
Source organism: Ascarosepion bandense (assembly GCA_037127315.1). NCBI lineage: Eukaryota > Metazoa > Mollusca > Cephalopoda > Sepiida > Sepiidae > Ascarosepion > Ascarosepion bandense. The sequence goes on from JBBBDQ010001325.1 coordinate 2,203,323, forward strand.
AAGAATACTTTTCTTCTACCCCAAAATAATGACACAGTTATTCCGAAAAACTACAGATCACAACGTACGAACTATTGCTATCTATTTTAACAAAACAGACATATTTCTTTTTGGAAAGAAATGACATACTACAGCCTGAACAAAAAGGGTGCAAACGTAGCTGTTACTTATTAATAGGATGATCTTGGAAAACTGATTCAATGCAAAGAAAACTCTTAGTACTGCCTGGAAGAAATATCGTAATGCCTTCAATAGTGTACTACATTCCTGGATCTTAAAGTCTTTAAATATGCACAAGGTATCACCCGTTACCATCAGATTCAGCAATCCATGTATGTCGATATGGAAAACAACACTTTACCTCAATCATATAAATGGAACCTATAAATCTGGTGAAATAAACATCAAAAGAAGACTATTTTAAGGTGACTCTTTGAATTCGTTACTATTTTGCATATCAGTAGTAGTATTAACCATCCAACTTAACAAGACAGAATGTGGTTATAAAATAGCTCAAAAGAAAATAAGCCATGTATTTTACATGGATGACTAAAAGTTGTTTGCTAAGAATGACAATGAACCGCAAGGTCTTCTGCAAACTGTAAAATGCTACAGTGAAGACATTGAAATGAAATTCTGTTTGGATAAATGTGCAAAAGCCACAGTCTTACGAGGATCGCTACAAAACAGCCTTTATTAGCTTAGACCCCGTTGTAACAATAAAAGATTTAGAGCAATAAGAAGCTTATAAATACCTAGTTGTAAATGAGCGTGAAAGAATTCATCATAAGAAAATGAAAGAAATAGTGCGTAAGAAGTACTATAGAAGGCTACGACTGATATTAAAAACTAAATTGTATTCTCAGAACAAAATTATGGCCATTAATGACTTTGCAAGCCCACTGATCCGATATAGTTTCAGCATCTTAAATTGGACTCTGAATGACATCAGAGAAATGGATTCTAAGACAAGAAAGCTTCTTCCTAAGCGTAAGATGCATCATCCAAAGGCAGATTTAGCCCATCTATACATATCCCGTAAAGAAGGTGGAAGAGATCTTATTTAGCTAGAATTGTCATACAAGACATCAATTATTGACTTATTAACCTACATGGAAACAACAAAGGACTGGATGATATAATTAGCCAAACAACATGAAAACAAAAAGAAAAACTATTCAATAATGGAGAAAGGCAGTAAATACAAACAAGATTTGCATTTAGTAGATTCTGTAGAAAACCAATACAGAAGTCAAGAACCAACTATTTCGGCAAAAATATGAAATACAAAGTCTAGGATAAAGCTCTTGAACAGATGAAACAACATTGGCAAAACAAACCTCTGCATAGCCAATATCCAGAACGTGCTAATAAACCCAATGTTGATAAAATTAATAGTCATCGATGATCACGAGCATCTGGATTAAAGTCTGAAACTGAAGGCTTTATTCTTGCAGAGCAAGACCAGACTATCTTCACTTCAGGCAAATATCATACATATTAATATGAATCAAAAATGCAGGTTCTGTGACAAATATCAAGAAACAAAATCCTATAATCTTAGGATGTTCTAAAATGAATATAAAAATCGTCACGATAGAGTGGGACAATATTTACACTTGACAATGTGCAAACATTTTGGAAAATATGTAAACAAACACTGGTATGAACATCCCCAGCACCAATTACAGAAACAGATGTCACTATTCTTTAGGATTACACCATCTGCACACACAGGAAGATTGAAGCAAATAGGCCGGACATTATTGTTAAAAACCAAAGAGAAAAACTTGCTTATTAATTGATATGGTTTGTCCAGCAAATTGTAACATAGCAACCATGAAATTCGAAAAACTATCAAAATATAAAAACATGGAAGTAGAAATAGAAAAATGTGGAAGTTGAAAACAAGAATAGTACCAATAATTGTAGATGCACTTAGAATGATAAAAAATGGAACAAAACAACACATTAAAATAATCCCTGGAAACCCAAGCTTAAAGGATATACAAAAAATTGTCTTGTTAAGTACAGCCCACACACTAAGAAGAACTTTGTCTATGTAACGCTAGGGATGATAGGGGAGAGAGAGAGAGAGAGAAAAAAAAATGAAATGTAGCCATAACAACAGACCGCGAGCTGCTTTAGGTCTTTCCGCAGACTTGGTTGGAAGTGTGACCATAGCAAGGTCGAACTTGGTCAGTACTTAGATGAGTAACCGGTTGAGAATATTAGGTGCTGTAAGCTTGAATGTGCGGATTATGTAATGAATAACCCCTCCGAATTCTTAATCGATGACCAGAGTTCAAATTTTAGTTAGGTTTGTTATATTCACATTTACGTTTATGAAAGTTATGAACTCAGCTAGTAATAGGTTAGTTAATAAAACTTTTATCACTAATTCCCTATTGTCTAAAAAATTTTAAAATCTAAAAACATTTTCTGGCTTTAAATAACCTTAAAGGGTTGATAAGCCGTAGAAAATGAATCAATCATTTAAATAATTGAATATGTTAGCATGTACGCAAGAGTAAGTCTGCTGCTGCTAATATTAATTTAAACACTAAACATAGATAATAATCATCATTTACCCACAACAGGGTAATAATATTAATAATATTAATATTAATAATATTAATAGAATTACTAGTAATGATTAAAAATATTGATACGTAAATGAAGTTAAAATACCAGGAACCAATCACTATTTGAGATGCAAAAGATTGTGTCCATGACTATGGCTTACACACACAAAAAATTATAGCTATGTAATATACTTAATAACAATTTTAAGTATACATTAATAAAATCCACCAAAAGCTGCTTTATATCCGGGAGGCAAGAAATTGTGCTCAGTGTCACAGCTAACATATACAGAAAAAACTTCCTCCCAATGTAAAATGCTCATAACATTTTCCCAAAAAATCTCCCTTTACATCATGTCTCAAGTACAAAAATTTGATAAAGGATTGTATTATGCCGCAAATAAAAAAATACTATTACTACTACTACTACTACTACTACTACTACTACTGCGACTTATGATGATGATAATGATTCGTTGTTCCTTCTGCCCTGAGAATAAATATGAAAAAGTTAAAATAGATATGTATCTCGACCTTGTCAGAAAGATGAAAAAATTGTAGAGTACAAGGATTACAGTCATGCCAGTTACTATAAGACTATCAGGAATAAACATATAGGACAGGAGGTAAAGAATGAATATTAATGGGAACTTAAGCACGAATCATACATTGATAGAAGCAAAATAATACAAAGAATATTGCTACAGTATTGATAAAACCTGCTGTCACTTAGAGAAATATAAAAAAATAACAACCCCTAAAACAATTTCTCAAAAAACTCCCAAAACCATGGGATACATATTAAGAAAACCCCAAGAAATCCATCTTTTACTAAGCAAAACGTTCATTTACTTTAGGTGTCAGGTGAATGGTTTAATAAATAATTCATTAAATAATTCATTAAATGATTCATTAAATGATTCATTAAATGATTTAGTAAATCATCGGATTAAATAACAAAAGAAGAAAGAACAATAATAATAGCAATAATAATAATTATTATAGTAATTATTATAACAATATGGGCACTTCCATTATCTTGTGTAGGTTTTTTTCCATTCAATTGCTATAGTTGCATTTTTCTGATTGTATAACACTTCATTTGCTTACATCTTCTGACAAACCCCCCCCCCCCCAAAAAAAAGCAAAAAAACTAAAAACAAAAAAACTTGCCTCTTGAAGTCTGTGCTTGAAACTTGAAAGTAAAATCAAACAACAACAGCAATAATAATATCAATCTAAAAAACTCTCAACGTACACAGGTGTTGTCTTATAGAAATTATAATACCTTCTGATAAAAATATTTTAGAGAAGAAATTTGAAAAACATAAAGAAGTTGTAGCAGAAATTACAAGAATGTAACTTTTAAACACAACCATCAGCAAGAGACTGCTAAAATTTCTAGGGCACATAAAGAGGAAAGAGGGTTTAGAAGATTTGACACTCACAGAACATAGGCAAAAACAACAGAGGAAAACACATAATCTATTTAAAGAGCTTGTGTAAATTAATAGCAGAATAATAATTAAGAGAGATAGCAAAAAGATAAAATTTCCTAAGAGCTATAAAGAATGGGTCATAAGAGAGTCATAAGTGTTCACATCCTAAAGAGACAAGGCATATAGAAAGAAATAGGAGTGTTCCTAAAACGTAAGAAGAATACAATTAAACACATTATGAAAGTCCCTCTTGCTGACATACAAAACATTGCTATATTAGGTGGATACACGTGTTTGACTTTTTTTTAATCGTATAAATTTACGTGCGTCGGCCTGTGAATTCGAAAGTCTTAATAAAAAGTTCCCATCAGGGTCAAACTGTTTCTCTCTTATAGTGGAGGTTGTTGTTGTTGTTGTTGTTGTTGTTGTTGTTGTTGTTGTTCTTCTTCTTCTTCTTCTTCTTCTTCTTCTTCTACTATGTGCCTTGTCCTTTCAGGACGTAGACGATCATGACCTTGCATATCTCACTATTCTTGGTGGTTCTGAGCACACTTTCTCCTGTAACACTACGCAACCCCCGTTCTGTCATCCATCTGCTCAGGCCCTTAAAATAGCTTATCCACGGCTTTTCTCTGTCTCTTTTCCCTATTTGGCTTGTTAGTATCAGGTTCTCCAAGCCCTCCTTTCTTATTGCATCTCCCAGGAACTTTAGTTGTCTCTTCCTGATGCTCAATATTAATTTCCTTTTTGTTTCCATCATTTCTAAGACCTCATAATTGCTCACATGCTCGATCCATGATATTCGCAGCATCCTTCTTTAGAACCACATTTCAATTGCTTCAAGTTTTTTCTTCATCTTTGATGATATTGTCCAGCATTCACTGCCATATTGAAGAACTGACATCACATAGCAATCCAGTACTCTCTTCTTTGTTTCTAGCAAAATTTTCCTGTTTCTTAATACTTTACTCAGTTCATGGAATGCATCCTTGTGCTTTTGGATCTCAGGAATATAAATGTATAAAAACTGCTGTGACCACAAAGTGAGGGGCAAGTTTATATATTGATTGTAATATTTAATTGATCCCCCACTTTATATCCAGTATGCTTATATAGAACCACATTTCGGTTGCTTCAAGTTTTTCCTTTATCTTTGATGATATTGTCCAGCATTCACTGCCATATTGAAGAACTGCCATCACATATCAATCCAGTACTCTCTTCTTTGTTTCTAGCAAAATTGTCCTGTTTCTTAATACTTAATTACGCAGCAGGAGTATATTTGTGCAAGTTAAATTACTCTATTAAACATTTATGACTCTGAGACTTCATTTGTTGCGAAAAGATTTATCCTGCCACTGAAGATAACTTTATTTCTCCGAATTTGAATTAGTTTGAATTTCATACTTGTGCTATGACTTCTCTAGACGGGTTGATGCAGACTAGATATAACTGATGTTCACATTTTCTGAAGATTAGGCAGGTCAATAGACAACCGCGAAAAATCAGAGGGCGAAACAACTAAAAAATTGTGATAATAACAAAAAAGATAAGAACATTATTATGACTTTAAATTATGTAAAACTATAATTTATATTTATAATATAAATTACCGTCTCTTTACAAAAGAATTTTTTTTTTTAATCATCTCACCCCAAGCAAGGCATTCCACTGCCACTATTGCGCATGGGGCTACATAGGGGAAGGTAAAGAGAAGGAGTGGATAGACATAGGGAATGTCAGGAGAAAGGTGACAGATGAGTAAGGATAGCGAGGATGAGGGTCGGGCAGATGGGAAGAGTGCTTGATAGAATGGGAGCAGGTTAGTGTGTTAGGAGGTGTGTATTGACCTTACATTTAAACTCCTGGAGATTGTAGCCGTCGGGAAGCAATCGTTTGGAAGAGAATTCCACAGTTGGGAAGTGCGAGGAAAGAAACTGTTGGAGTAGAAGTTACGGCTGCATTTTATAGCGAGCAAGCAAGTCTCAGAGACCGACGATAAAGTGAGTCCATTCATTACTTCTCTCTTTCAGGCCGAGATCAATGCCTAGTATCTGTTTTACAATGGAGGAGTTGATTGGTGCCAGGGATTCTCACCCTACGGCAGTATCTTTCTCAATGACCTAAAAGAGGTAGGATCGGAGTAATATCGACGCCACCGTGACAGTGGTTGAGGGAACTGGGCAGTTTTTGTCTTTGACCTTATCTTTTTAATTGACCTCAAGTACATCGAATATATATCTGTATCTACTGCTAAAAAAATTGGTTCACTGGATCGTTCTAGAAATTTTTCTCTCTTCAGAATCGATCTGGCACATTATAAATTCGTCCGTGCATTGAATACTTACCATATCTGATCGGATGCTCCTGCTATTCATCACGAGGTTTTTGGCAAAATCCAAAGAAGGATCTACAATGTAATCGATCTTGACATTGCATTTCGACTTCAGTCACTTTATCACCGAGGTGATGTGGCGTTCCCCTGTCTTTTTTACGAATATTTTCATGGAGATTGCTCTGACTAGCTTTTTTTTCTAATGCTCCGACCACGGATTGGATGTGTGTTGTGATGTAGTGGATATCGGCTCGGAACAAGAAAATAGGGAATGAAGTTTGAATTCCGATTGAATTTCCAGCATTCATTTACTCGCAAACACCCTTCTTCCACCCAGTTATTTGTTAAATAACAGGACGGATTAAGTTCTATAGCCTTGGTTGATAACCAGTCTACAGCAGAAAGTAATGGCAACCTACTGTGGGATAATTTTCTGCCTAAGCGTGTATCACATATGACACTTAACTGACTAGATTGACATCTAATCCCACCCTTTTGCTGTTGAAATATTTTAATGTAATCGCCATTTCTATCCCAATTTTCTTGCACTTTCTGCCAGTGGAAAACCCTTCAGTTTACTTGCTTCCCTGATTGCTACAATCTTCAAAAATTTAAAAGTGGAATCAATTACTATCTATCTTCTTGAATCATATTCATATTTTATTCTTTCTTGAATACCCCACCCGTACCCAGTCTCGGCTCTCACCGTAACCCGCTGTACACTAGCGGCGGTCCTGCTTTCCTTGGGTTTTTTTTTTAACCATATCACCCCAAGCAAGGCGGTAACGCCACTGATGCGCAGGGGGCTACATAAGAGTAATGAGATTGAAAAAGAGAAAGCCGGATACCGCATCCTAAACAGGAAACAAGGGATGAGCCTCTTCACCTGTTCAATAAATGTGGGTGGAGTGTGAACCGGACGATAGTTTAGTCTATCTACTCCAATTGAAAAAAAAAGTAAAAAAAGGAAAAGAGTGAAAAGATTGGAAAAGAGAAAACCGGAAACCGCACCCTAAACAGGAAACAAGGGATGAGCCTCTTCACCTAAAAGAAATGTATACGTATGGCCACCCAACGTAAAATGATCTTGTGTCACATCTTACCTTAAATGAAAGCTCATGTAAATAAAATTATTTACAAAGATTAGTTTAAAAAAAGTACTTCCGTGCAAAGGTTAGTTAAAAATAAAATAAAAGGTAACCAATATATTTGCCACAAAGTTTCAAATGAGAACATTTTGTGGGATTCCTTGTTCCCTGTTTAGGATGTGGTTTCCGGCTTTCTCTTTTCCAATCTTTTCACTTTTCTTTTTTTCTTTTTAATTGTTTTTTTCTCAATTGGAGTAGATAGACTAAACTATCGCCCGGTTCACACACCACCCACATCTATTGAACAGGTGAAGAGGCTCATTTCTTGTTCCTTGTTTAGGATGTGGTTTCTGGCTTTCTCTTTTCCAATCTTTTCACTCTTTTCTTTTTTTTTTCAATTGGAGTAGATAGACTAAACTATTGCCCGGTTCACACTCCACCCACGTCTACTGTACAGGCGTATAGGCTCATCCCTTGTTCCCTGTTCAGGATGTGGTTTCCGGCTTTCTTTTTTCCAATCTGTTCACTCTTACGTAGCCCCCTGCACATCAGTGGCGTTACCGCCTTGCTCGGGGTGATATCATTAAAAAAAAAAAACTTCACTGAGACAGGACTCATTTTAGACTCAATGTTTTATTTTTATAATGCCACGTTTTGTTGCTTCTAAGGACTAAGCTTCCTGTTGTAGTTAAGAGCGTAACAATAGGACGCCATTATGTATAAGTTTTGTATATGTTTCATCTTTAAATAACCTCTTTATTTAAAAAAAATATACAATTTGTTTTGCGTAAACGTTTACATGACTTCTTGAAAGAAAGGTGGAAACTGTGAAGGAGAAAGAATGAGTGGATGATGTAAGGGGAAAAAAGAAAGTGGAGATCATATTAGTAGTCGTAATCGTATTACTGTTAGTAGTAGTCGTAGTACTCGCTGCCACTGTCGTCGTCGAAGTAATAAATGACGGCAGGATTTAATTATTCAGGGAACCCACATCGATACTGAATATGACACAAGGTCGAATTTTAGAGTGAGTTTACGGGCAAAAGTTACCTCGTCATTTCTCTTGTTGGCGACGTCTCAGGCACCGGGCAATAAACCCAGCCTACTCCCGAAGAAGATAGACTAAACTATCGCCCGGTTCACACTCCACCCACGTCTATTGAACAGGTGAAGAGGCTCATCCCTTGTTCCTTGTTTAGGATGTGGTTTCCGGCTTTCTCTTTTCCAATCTTTTCACTCTTTTCTTTTCTTTTTTTTTTTCAATTGGAGTAGATAGACTAAACTATACCCCGGTTCACACTCCACTCACGTCTATTGAACAGGTGAAGAGGCTCATCCTTTGTACCCTGTTTAGGATGTGGTTTCCGGCTTTACAATTTTCCAATTTTTTCAATCTTTTCTTTTTTTTTTTTCAATTGGAGTAGATAGACTAAACTATCGCCCGGTTCACACTCCACCCACGTCTATTGAACAGGTGTGGAGGCTGATCCCTTGTTCCCTGTTTAGGATGTGGTTTCCGGCTTTTTCTTTTCCATTCTTTTCATTCCTACGTAGCCCCCTGCGCTTCAGTGGTGTTAGCGCCTTGCTCGGGGTGATATGATCAAAAAAAAAAAAAAAGATGATAGAGACTAAAAGAGATTAAAAAGTGATGTATTGTTTTCCTACAGTTCCGAATTTTAAAATAACTATTAATACTTTATTTTAAATGTATATTCGCGTATCTCTAAATTGCAACCACAATGGTAATATTAGCTTATGAGGAAACATTCTGTACTCATTGACCAACCATCCACTGCTACTCCCTTAACATTTACTTCACTTCCTGGCAATCGGGCTAGGATCAATGTGTAGTATATGTTCTCAATTCTTATGCTACCGGTAATATTAGCCGTTCACTTATAAAGAAACATTCGACAGTCATTGATTGAGCAGCCAGTTGAAATTTATAAAATATATCTGTGAAAGTATTTTTTAGGGAAAAAAGTTTTCTCATATCCACTAACTGTTCTTGCACTTTCCAGCATTGATGAATGGGAGCTACCTTTCTAAATGTTTGTCTGAAGTAGTTTGGAATGTCACCATCTCGGTTAGGCATTTATTTTCTCTTCGAGAAAATCAGCTACATTAAAGAGATCAAGAGAGATAAAGATAAAAATATATTGATAGATATAAATAGGCTGTGATAGATAGATAGATAGATAGATAGATAGATAGATAGATATGAACAGACTGAGATAGATAGATAGATAGATAGATAGATAGATAGATAGATAGATAGATAGATATGAACAGACTAAGACAGACAGATAGATAGATATGAACATCTAGAGATAGACACCGAGCAGACTGAGTCAGACAGACAGACAGACAGACAGACAGACAGACAGACTGATAGATAGATAGATAGATAGATAGATAGATAGATAGATAGATAGATAAGATTGAGATGAACGACGAACATAGATAGATAGAGAGAGAGAGAGAGCGAGAAAGAGAGTAAGAGATAAAGAAAGATAGAAAGGGTGAGAGAGAAAGAAAAAGAGAGGACTGAGAGAGAGAGAGAGAGAGAGAGAGATAGAAACTGAGAGAGAGAGAGTGATACAAACTGAGAGAGAGATGTATTAATTAGAGCGTGAGCGTCTATCTCATATATAGTGAAGCATAGGTATGATAGAATAAAAGTGAGAATGCGTATCCGGAGAAAGCTATTTAGACATTTATTTGTCACACTACGAGAGCAGTTTTGATACACCGTGTGTGGGAGGGTAAGTATCTAGCACACGACAATTCAATGTCACAAACTATGTCAACCAGAAGTTACTCTTTCTCTTGACCCAACCATCGCAGCGTGCTTCTCCTCCTATCTTACTTAGTGCAACGTACAAGTGTCTTCAACATGCATGGAAAAGGTCTCGTGGTTCTACAGAAAAATGCTGCGAATATCATGGATCGAGCATGTGAACAGTGATCAGGTTTAGGAAAGGATGGAAGCGAAAAGGAAATTAATACTGAGCATCAGAAAGAGTGGAAAATTTTATAAACCCATTTCTGATCTTAGGTCTCTGATTGGAATCCGGAAGGAAATGTTTGAGCAAGAGTAAGGTTCTCATGGACGTTTTGAAAGGAATCCTGATAGTTCATGCCTTAAAGATATCTAAAAATTGCATTCACAAGTAAATCTCACACATTACGAAGAGCTTTATCTATAGAAATGATCAGTGGAAAATTTCATAATGCCATTTCTGATCCTAGGTTCCTGGTTGAGACCTGGATTGAAATGTATGAGCAAGAGTAACCCAAGAAAATAATTGTAATTTCAAATAAATCTAACACATTACGAAGAGCTTTATCTATGTAAAATATGTGCTATTTTTTATAGAAGTGATCAGTGGAAAATTTCATAAAGACATTTCTGATCATAGGTCTCTTATTGGAGTCCGGAAGGAAATTTAAGAGCAAGTGTAATCAAAGATAATAATAATAATAATAATAATAATAATAATAATAATAATAATAATAATAATAATAATAACAAGAGTTGTGCCTCAATCATATAAATGGAACATATAAGTCTGATGAAATAAACATCAAAAGAGGTATATTTCAAGGTGATTCTTTATCTCCCTTACTATTCTGCATATCATTAATAGCACTAACCAGTCAACTTAATAAGACAGAATGTGGCTATAAAATAGGCCAAAAGAAAATAAGCCATCTATTTTACATGGATGACTTAAAATTATATGCTAAGAATGATAATGAGCTGGAAGGTCTTCTGCAAACTGTAAAATGCTTCAGCGAAGACATTGGAATGAAATTTAATTTGAATAAATGTGCTAAAGCTACAGTTTTACGTGGATCAATACAAGAAACATCCTCAATTAGCTTAGACCCTGCTGTAACAATAAAAGAATTGAAACCAGAAGAAGCTTATAAATACCTAGGTGTAAATGAGAGCGTAAACATTCACCATAAAAAAATGAAAGAAATAGTGCGTAAAGAGTACTATAGAAGGCTACGAATGATATTAAAAACTGAATTAAATTCACAGAACAGAGTTATGGCCATTAATAGCCTTGCAATCCCAGTTGTCCAATATAGCTTCAACATCTTAAACTGGACTCTAAACGACATCAGGCGAATGGATGCTAAAACAAGAAAGCTTCTCTCTAAGCATAAGATGCATCATCCAAAGGCTGATGTAGACCGTCTATACATACCCCGTAAAGAAGGTGGAAGGGGTCTTATTCAGCTGGAATTGTCATACAAGACAACAACTATTGGCTTACTAACATACATAGAAACAACAAAGGATTGGATGATACAATTAGTAAGGCAACATGAAGTAAGAAAGAAAAAATATTCAATAATAAAAGAAGGCAGTAAATACAAACAAGATTTACAGTTAGTAGATTCTGTAGAAAAGCAAAACAGTAGCCAAGAACCAACTACTGCGGCAAAAAATATGAAAATGAAAGCCAAAGATAAAGCTCTTGAAAAGATGAAACAGCGCTGGCAGGACAAACCTCTGCATGGCCAATATCCAGTACGTGCCAATAAATCCAATGTTGACAAAGTTAATACTCATCGATGGTTACGTGCATCTGGATTAAAGTCTGAAACTGAAGGATTTATACTTGCAGCACAAGACCAAAGTCTTTTCACGAGAAATTTTCAGGCAAATATTATGCATAATAATATGGATCCAAAATGCAGGTTTTGTGATAAACACCAAGAAACAATAGACCACCTAATCTCAGGCTGTTCTGTGCTTGCCCCAAACGAATACAAAAATCGCCACGATAGAGTTGGGCAATATTTACATTGGGCAATGTGCAAACATTATGGAAAAACTGTAAACAAACACTGGTATGAACATCATCCAGCACCGGTTACAGAAATAGAAGATGTAACCATTCTATGGGATTACACCATCTACACAGACAGAAAAATTGAAGCAAACAGGCCAGACATTATTGTTAAAAACCAGAAGGAGAAAACTTGTCTATCGATTGTAACATAGCAATCAAGGAATTTGAAAAACTGTCAAAATATAAAGACCTGGAAATTGAAATAGAAAAAATGTGGAAATTGAAAACAAGAGTTGTGCCAGTGATAGTAGGTGCACTTGGAATGATAAAAAATGGAACAAAACAACACATTGAAAGAATCCCTGGAAACCCCAGCTTAAGAGATATACAAAAAATTGTCTTATTAAGTACAGCCCACACACTAAGGAAAACTTTATCTATGTAATGCTGGGGATGATAGGGAAGATAGAAAAACATGAAATGGAGTCATAACACGCCACTACCTGCCTTAGGTCTCCCCGCAGACTTGGTTGGTAGTGAGACCAAAGCAGAAATCGAAATATGATGAAAAGTGACATAATAATAACAAGAGTTGTGCCAGTGATAGTAGGTGCACTTGGAATGATAAAAAATGGAACAAAACAACACATTGAAAGAATCCCTGGAAACCCCAGCTTAAGATACATACAAAAAAATTGTCTTATTAAGTACAGCCCACACACTAAGGAAAACTTTATCTATGTAATGCTGAGGATGATAGGGAAGATAGAAAAACATGAAATGGAGTCATAACAACACGCCACTACCTGCCTTAGGTCTCCCCGCAGACTTGGTTGGTAGTGAGACCAAAGCAGAAATCGAAATATGATGAAAAGTGACATAATAATAACAAGAGTTGTGCCAGTGATAGTAGGTGCACTTGGAATGATAAAAAATGGAACAAAACAACACATTGAAAGAATCCCTGGAAACCCCAGCTTAAGATACATACAAAAAAATTGTCTTATTAAGTACAGCCCACACACTAAGGAAAACTTTATCTCTGTAATGCTGAGGATGATAGGGAAGATAGAAAAACATGAAATGGAGCCATAACAACACGCCACTACCTGCCTTAGGTCTCCCCGCAGACTTGGTTGGTAGTGAGACCAAAGCAGAAATCGAAATATGATGAAAAATGACATAATAATAATAATTCAGACACAATTGGAATTACAACGAGAATGACATCTTTTACGAAACTCTTGAAAACGTAGCAATTTTTTACCCATATGAAATTTTATTATTTGTACTATTTTAACGTATACATGAATTTTTCTTCGTATTATTATTATTTAATTTATCTGTTTCTTCTATAAATGATCCTTATAGATTAATCAACTAGTTTTCTTATTATTCATATATCTCTTAGTTGTCGAAATGTTTTCTTAAAAAAAAAACAATACGACAGGAAAAACAATACGTAGAAAAAAAAATACAATACAATTTCTATGATACTCTTTCTTAAAACTACGTCTTTTTTCGATAACGCTATTTTCGACGACTTAAATAAAAAAACAAAAAAACAAACAATATTCTGATGGCCAGAAAATTCTTATTTTTGAATTTCACACTAGTGATAAAATTAAACGAATGTTAACTTCTTATTTTCCATTAATTTTGATTTTTTGACAATGATTTTCATTACAATGATTACATTTTTTAATTAACAACTGATCTGATCAAGAGTAAAAAGAAAAAAGAGAGAAGAAAAGAAAAGAAAAAATATACCATTCCAATATTTCTCTCTCTCTCTTTTTAAGTAGTGTCTTTCTCTTTGAATTCTAATCGCGTCTCTCGCTACTGTCTCTTATCAACCATTTTAGGAGAAGGAAAACTCCGAACAACAACTCGTAACTCAAGGTGGTAATCGTGCCGAGGAGTGAATGGCTACTGCGTTATGAGGTCACAAACGATCCCCTACAGTCTTTGGAACTCTGTTTTTAAAAGACCGTTACCCAACGTGCCGGGCAACTTTGGGTGGAATTTTGGACCCGTGCGTCACTCGTGGGAAAAATATGAGAATTACAAACAGAAATAAAAAGTCCAGTATGGTTCTTCCAGTGGATAAACGGAGCCCGTCGTTTAGAATGGAACCTACCTGAGGAAGAAAAACTGCCATAGAGACAAACTCCAACACAAAGAATGAAACTTCAGGTCTCCAGAGCCAGGATAAATCTAATGATAGTCATGCAAATTCTCCAGCTAGATTCATAACCGTACATTTAAAGAAAGAAAAAATAAATGGTCTCGTGAGGAGTATAAAGTCGTTATAACTGCATTCTATGAAGCGTTACTCAAACCTCATAAAAACATCACTCGCCAAACATATGACATTTGGTGAAAAAAGGTTGGACAAACAATTAGAAAGTACATAGACAAAATTAAACTAGCCAATGTAAGAAGATACACCATGCAAAATAACCGATTGATAGAGGTTGAAATTAAAGAAATAAAAAGAATTGCAACCAGAATAGATCCATCAACAAAATATGAAAGAGAACCGGAATAAAAAAAAAAAACTAGTAACATCACACAAGCCGCAAGTCATAATGAAGAAACCGAGATACACAAATCATTGAGAAGATAATGCTGAAGGTTTAGAAGTGTTGGAAAGGTTTGATCTTAGTCGCTCGCAATAAAACGAGTTCACAACACACTGAACAGAATTGTTTTAAGGAAAACAGGAATAGTATACAAGAAGTCAAGGGAGAAATCAAGAACCATATAAGTCAGGTACAAAATATTGCAATGGAGGAACTAGAACTACCAATATTGCAGCCATCAAAACATAACCTTGAAACTATTAAGCTCCACAATGCAGTGCTCAAATTAATTTTGGATGAAGACACTCATATAAATCTCAATGAAGCAATATATGCATCAGCAACAGCAGCACCAAAAAAATTGAACATCAAATTAAAAAAAGACAGTCTCCCAGACATGAAGATCCACCTTGGAAAAGAAAAATAGGAAAAGAAATCGAATAACTAAGAAATTAATTATCAGTGCTTGATGAACTGGCAAGAGGAATTAATGTAAAAACTGGAAAAGACAGAACAGTCGAAAGAAAATACGATATTAGGAATGAAAATGAAGTCCTATCAACGGAAGAAAAATAAAGCAAACAATACAACCGAAGGCTCAAAGAATAAGGCGTTATAAGAAAAGATCAAGATTCTACAGACAGAACATGATCTTTCAAACCGATGCAAAGAAATTGTACAGGGAAATAGGCAAAGAACTGAAGTGACAGCCCCCCCCCCCCCAAATGGAAGTGGTTATACAAGTCTGGGAAAAAATACAGGTATAGCCCAAAGAACATAACAAAGAAACACATTGGATTGCGCAAGAGATAGAACTAATGAAAAATAAACCAGAATAAATATGGGCTGGAATCACAGAAGAAGATGTTAAATGTTCACTGAAGAATGCACAGAATTGGAAATTTCCAGGATTAAAGTTTTTTTATCTTTATTATTTAAGTACAGCACACTAAAAATACTTCAAAATAATGACATAAATAACCCGAAAAGCTACATACTAATTACATGTCTTTTCCCAACATACAACTATTGACATCTATTTTAACAAAACATACATATTTCTTTATGGAAAGAAATGACATACTACTGCTTGAACAAAGAAGGTGCAAATGTGGCTGTTACAGATGTAAAAAAAAACGATTACTTATTAATACGATGATCTTGGAGTTACCATAAGAAAACGAAAGAAATCGTGTGTAAAGAGTAATATAGAACTATAAACTGATATTAAAAAATGAATTGAATTCTCAGAACAGATTTTTAGCAGTTAATAACCTTGCCATCCTAGTGGTCTAATATAGTTTCAACATCTTGAACTGGACTCTACATCACATCAGACGAAAGGATTCTAAGAAAAGAAAGCTGCTTTCAAAACATAAGATACATCATCCAAAGGCAGATATAGACCGTCTATACATACTCTGTAAAAAAAGGTGGAAGAGGTTTTATTTAGCCAGAATTATCATACAAGGCAACAACTGTTAACTTACTAACATACATGAAAACAACAAAGACCTAAATGATACAGTTAGTCAAACAATATGAAAACAGAAAGAAAAACTATTCAATAATAAAATAAGGCAGTAAATACGAAGAAGATTCTTCAGAAAACCAAAACAGAAGCCAAGAACCAACAATCGCAGCAAAATTACGATAAAGCAAACCAAGACAAAACTCTGCATGACCAATATCAAGAACATGCTAATAAATCCAATGTTGATAAAGTTAATACTCATCGGTAATTACGTGCTTTACGTGGATTAAAGTCTTAGACTGAAGGGTTTATTCTTGCAGCGCAGGACCAGAGTCTTTTCACTAGGAACTTTCAGGCAAATATTATGCACAATAATGTGGATCCAAAGTGCAGGTTCTATGACAAATACCAAGAAAAATAGATCATCTAATCTCAGGATATTCTGTACTTGACCCAAATGAATATGAAAATCTTCACGACAGAGTTGGGAAATATATACACTGGATGTTGTACAAACTTTATGGAAAATATGTAAATAAACACTCAGCATTTGTTACGGAAATAGAAGATGTCACCATTCTATGGGATTACACCATCTACATAGACAGGAAAATTGAAGCAAATAAACCGGACATTATTGTCCAAAACCAAAAAGAAAAAAAAACTTGCCTATTAATTGATATGGCTTGTCCAGCGGATTGTAACATAGCAATCAATGAATCTGAAAAAAATATCAAAATATAAAGAGCGACCTGGAAATTTAAATAGAAAAAATATATAAATTGAAAATAGTGATAGTGGGTGCACTTGGAATGTTAAAAAATGGAACAAAATAACACATTGAAAGAATTCCTGGTAACTCCAGCTTAAGAGATATACAAAAAATTGTTCTGTTAATACGGCCTAAACACAAAGGAGAACTTTGTATATGTAACGCTATGGATGTTATGGGAGATAGAAAAACAAATGAAATGTAGCCATAACAAAACTTAGGTCTTTCCGCTGATTTGGCAGGTAGTGTGACCCTAGCAGAAATCGAATTATAATGAAAATGACATAATAATAATAATTCAGCACTGTCAGTAGCCAAGAATGAGAAAGTGTAGCTCATATGAGATACGTTCATTTTGATTGACAAGCGTTTGGTGAGCCATCAGCTTGATATCTCACTTTTAGGCAAGAACAGATATGAATGGATCCTGAAAGACATTACGTTACTTTTTGAGGATAAAATAATCGTGATGTCGGAGCAGGCGCAAATGCAGGTAAATTCGATAAAAATGGACCAGACATGGGAGCAACGAGAAATTTTAGAAAAAAATGAAAACAAAAATGTCAATTATACTTAGCATAAAAATAATAGTTGATATTGCTAAGGCACTTAATCAGGAAAGAAGACTTAGAAAAACTGACACTTTCGGAACATACATGTTAGAGAAATAGAAAGAATGAGAATGAGAGAGAGAGAGAGAGAGTGAGAGAGAGAGTTAGAAGGAGAGTGAGGTGGATGAAAAGAGTGATTGAGAAAGATACATACATGTAAGAGAAATAGAAAGAATGAGAATGAGAGAGAGAGAGAGAGAATTAGAAGGAGAGTGAGGTGGATGAAAAGAGTGATCGAGAAAGATACATACATGTTAGAGAAATAGAAAGAATGAGAATGAGAGAGAGAGAGAGAGAGAGAGAGAGAAAGAGAGAGAGAATTAGAATGAGAGTGAGGTGGATGAAAAGAGTGATTGAGAAAGATACATACATGTTAGAGAAATAGAAAGAATGAGAATGAGAGAGAGAGAGAGACAGAGAGAAAGAGAGAGAGAGTTAGAATGAGAGTGAGGTGGATGAAAAGAGTGATCGAGAAAGATAGATACATGTTAGAGAAATAGAAAGAATGAGAATGAGAGAGAGAGAGAGAGAGAGAGAGAAAGAGAGAGAGAATTAGAAGGAGAGTGAGGTGGATGAAAAGAGTGATCGAAAAAGATATGAAAATACAGAAAGAAGGTAAAGGACAGGAAAATAGTGATTATCTTTTCTAACAAAGAACATGACAAATAAAACAAGAAAAATGCATTTTTCTATGTTTATGGGTGTATGGATTATAAGTGCGTGCGTTGTTTGGGTTTTGTATTTGTTTGCGTGTGAAAATATATTACATTTATTTGTAAATAAACAAGCAAAAATGACGATTAACCTAATATACATATTAGTAGAAAATTTCATAATTTTATTTTACACTCACCGCAAAGAATGACACAAAATACTCAAAGATACTTTGATAGAAAAGAAATTTGTATTAAATAAAATGGGATTGGTATTTTAAAATGCAAATATTTAAGAATGTCTATATTTGCTGATGTTCTCAAACACTGTGATACCGTTATATTCATAAGTACGTATATAATGATGTATGTCTATTCATATACCAGTATATATGCGTTAACTACATCTATATGTATATATGTGTATACATATGTTGCTTGAGAGAGATTGAGTTGTTGCCTGAGAGAGAGAGAGAGGGGGGGATGGATAAAGAAAGAGACAGAGAGAAGCAGAAATAGTGAGAATGAAAGAGAGAGGTGAAGAAGAGTGAAGAGAAAGAGGTGAAAGGAGAGAGATAAGTAGAAAAAGAGAAAAAATTGTGTCGAGAGAGGTGAGAAACGAAAGTGAGAGATGTCGAATTTTAGAAAGGGGTGGAAGAAGAGAAAGAGAAGTGATAAGAGAGAAAGAGCGCGATGGGGAGAATGAGTGAAAAAAGAAAATGAGAGAAATGTGGAAGGAGAGAAAGAGGTGAAAAGAGAGAAAGAGGTGGAAAGAGAGAAAGAGGTGGAAGGAGAGAAAGAGGGAGCAGGAGAGAGAAGAGATGGTGTGGGGAGGATGGTGCGAAACAAGAAAACCGGAACTGGCTTTGATCGAAAAATTCATAAGTACAATAATTTTACTGAAGTCTGACCACTCTCTCTTTTTTTTATCTCTTTCTTTCTTTCTCCCCCCCCCCCCGCCTAACTTCTTGATTCATTTGCTTTGTCACATTACCCCACTTGATCGCACATAAGAAAAAAAAAAAAAGAACAATGAACAAAAAAAAAAAAATGGGTTTTTATCTTGCCTTATTTGCATTCACAATAACTTCTGTTCTTTTCGATTAAGTACTCTTCTTGCACTCTCTGAACTCTTAAGAGAGACAGGTCGATTTCAAGAGCATTGTTTAAGAAAGAGGGGTGCAAAGAAAAACATAATACAAGAGAAAGTAATGAAGAAAGAGATATATAACAATGAGGAAAAGATCAACAGAGTATATAGAGGAAGGGGCGGAAAGAGATGTAGATACGCAGTGTACAGGAATAAAAAACAAATGATATAAAACAAGTTGAGAAAAAATTAAAAAAGAAAAAACAAAAGACGAGGAAAGATGTGAATTATCATCATCATCATTGTTTATGTGCCTTATCCCTTCAGGACGTGGCCGATCATGGGTCTCTACGGTATTCTATACCTTGTTGATTTAAGTAACATTTGACTCTAAGATAAAAAAAAAACCCAGTTAAACAGAGGACAAAATTGAAAAAGCAGAAGATAAAATTAAGAGAAGATATAGCAAGGAGTGAGTATAGAGCTGATAATGTAAGAAGAAAAATAAAAGTAATTAGAAAGAGAGAAAGATAGATAGATAGATAGATAGATAGAGAGAGAGAGAGAGAGAGAGAGAGAGATGGCGAAAGAGAAAAAGAGAGAGAACATGAGATAACAAAAAGTGATCAATATTAAAAAGGGAGAAATGAGAAAATAAACAGACGCGATAAAGGCTTAAGAAGATAAAGGCAAAAAAAAAAGAAGAGAAGTGAGAGTGACAAAGAGAAAGAGAGAGACAGAGAAAGGATACAGAAAAAATGATTGTGATAGAAAAAGTTCGCGCAAAGAAAGAAAGAAAGAAAGAAAGAAAGAAAGAAAGAAAGAAAGAAAGACTAAAACATATGAAAGTTAACATGAAGAGCAAGAGAGTCTTGGATAGAATGATTATTATAATGAAAAGAAGGAATAAAGGAAAGAAAGAAAGAAAGAAAGAAAAAAGAAAGAAAGAAAGAATGACTATAACATATGAAAGTTAACATGAAGAGCAAGAGAGTCTTGGATAGAATGATTATTATAATGAAAACAAAGAAAGAAAGAAAGAAAGAAAGAAAGAAAGACTATAACATGAAAGTTAACATGAAGAGCAAGAGAGTCTTGGATAGAATGATTATTATAATGAAAACAAGGAAAGAAAGAAAGAAAGAAAGAAAGAAAGAAAGAAAGAAAGACTATAACATATGAAAGTTAACATGAAGAGCAAGAGAGTTTTGGATAGAATGATTATTATAATAAAAAGAAAGAAAGAAGGAAAGAAAGAAAGAAAGAAAGAAACAAGAAAGAAAGAAAGAATGACTGTAACATATGAAAGTTAACATGAAGAGCAAGAAAGTCTCAGATAGAATGATTATTATAATGAAAAGAAAGAAAGAAAGAAAGAAAGAAAAACTAAAACATATAAAAGTTAACATGAAGAGCAAGAGAGTCTCAGATAGAATGATTATTATAATGAAAAGAAAGAAAGAAAGAAAAAAGAAAGAAAGAAAGAAAGAAAGAAAGAAAGACTATGACATATGAAAGTTAACATGAAGAGCAAGAGAGTCTTGGATAGAATGATTATTATAATGAAAAGAAGGAAAGAAAGAAAGAAAGAAAAAGGAAAGAAAGAATGACTATGACATATGAAAGTTAACATGAAAATCAAGAGTCTTAGATAGAATGATTATTGTAATGAAAAGAAAGAAAGAAAGAATGACTATAACATATGAAAGTTAACATGAAGAGCAAGAGAGTCTTAGATAGAATGATTATTGTAATGAAAAGAGAGAAAGAAAGAAAGAAAGAAAGAAAGAAAGAAGGAAAGAAAGAAAGAAATACTAAAACATATGAAAGTTAACATGAGGAGCAAGAGAGTCTTGGATAGAATGATTGTTATAATGAAAAGAGGGAAAGAAAGAAAGAAAGAAAGAAAGAAAGAAAGACTATAACATATGAAAGTTAACATGAAGAGCAAGAAAGTCTCAGATAGAATGATTATTATAATGAAAAGAAGGAAAGAAAGAAAGAAAGAAAGAAAGAAAGAAAGACAGACTAAAACATATGAAAGTTAACATGAAGAGCAAGAGAGTCTTGGATAGAATGATTATTATAATGAAAAGAAGGAAAGAAAGAAAGAAAGAAAGAAAGAAAGAAAAAGGAAAGAAAGAATGACTATAACATATGAAAGTTAGCATGAAAATCAAGAGAGTCTTAGATAGAATGATTATTGTAATGAAAAGAAAGAAAGAAAGAAAGAATGACTATAACATATGATAGTTAACATGAAGAGCAAGAGAGTCTTAGAATGATTATTGTAATGAAAAGAGAGAAATAAATAAATAAATAAATAAATACTAAAACATATGAAAGTTAACATGAAGAGCAATAGAGTCTTGGATAGAATGATTATTATAATGAAAAGAAGGAAAGAAGGAAAGAAAGAAAGAAAGAAACAAGAAAGAAAGAAAGAATGACTGTAACATATGAAAGTTAACATGAAGAGCAAGAGAGTCTTGGATAGAATGATTATTATAATGCAAAGAAAGAAAGAAAGAAAGAAAGAAAGAAAGAAAGAAAGACTAAAACATGAAAGTTAACATGAAGAGCAAGAGAGTCTTGGATAGAATGATTATTATAATGCAAAGAAAGAAAGAAAGAAAGAAAGAAAGAAAGAAAGAAAAAAAGAGCAGATCAAAATTTTCCGACGCTTACGGGACACTGACATTGAGAAAAACTTGTCTTTGCTTACAAATAAACATACATGTTGACACCTGCGTTAAACTGACACTATCCGTGAAAATAGATAAATATTTAGAAAGCAAGATAAAATGATTGACAAGAGATAAAATGTTAAAAGACAGAATAAAGATATGACAAAATAAGACCGAGTTTCTGAAGGACATTTGTAATTATGAAAACTTTTACCTCTCGTCATCTGTCCAGAAAAAATTCATCCATTTACTCATTGTTTATGTTTCCATGATATTTTCACTAAAAATCATTTGAAGAATTATGTTTAACTTTAAAAAACACGAAAATCGACTACCATCACGTAGTCTATTTTCACTAAATAATTTTCCTCCAATCAAAGCAATAAAAGACGTTACTGAAGCTGAAAGAAACTGAGAAAAGAAGGCAAGATAGTAGTTGGTAAGAATGTAAGATATCAAAAGGGAGTTCTAAAAAAGTGCGAGAGAAGAAACAATTAAAATAGAATTTACTGTTACATTTAGCAATTTCAAGAGTAAAATGATCAGACCGATCTATCGATATTGTATTGAACTTAAATTCACCAAATCAAGATACCACTTGGATTCCATAACAGTCGAAAAGCATTCATACATAGGAGGGAATATGTGACTGAAAAGCATAATATAACTACAACAAAAAATGTACAAGTTGTTTAGAGATAAAAAGTGAAGTACATCCTTTGTCATAATTTTGGGATTTCCGTTGTGCTGTAATTCTTGGCAACTGGAATTCTTAATGTTAAAGACTAATAAAAGTTAATCAGTGTCTGTAGTTACAAAAAATCATAAAATTTCTAGACGTATATCAAATAAAAAAAAAACAAGCAATTTACAAAACGCCTGTGTACATGTGTTCCAAACTCTCATTCTTATATAAAATTTCTATTTGTAATTGGTGACAATCATATCACCAGGAAAAAAAATTCTAGAATTTTGAAATTACTTATGATCATTTCAAGGTATTCAGTCTTGTTATATATTTCTATAGATATATAGTGACGCAAATTAATAAACATACATATGAGGAGGGTGTACATATGCATAGTATTATTATTCAGATATTAATAAACAGTGCTCAGTGTATGAACAGAGCTGTATTATATATATATTAAAGTCGTGCCATAGACGTAGGATAATATATATATATATATATATATATATATATATATATATATATATATACTAGCAGTATAGCCCGGCGTTGCTCGGGTGTAATGAAAGCTTTAAAACTAATCCATGGTCCTGGAGCTCAGACTCTTTGGCCCTTGGCACGAAAGACTAAAAAGCAATAGTTATTTCCAGTTAAAGCGAAACCGTAGACTGAAAGAAAAATGAATGGATGTAAGTCAAATCTTGATTTCCTGGTATCGATATTAAATTTTCTGCACTATTGTAAGAACTGCAACCTTGAAACTTCTGAATATCGTTTCTTATGTCTTTGTCTATGAGTGTATCAAATTTGATTCTATAACCCGATTTTTTCGATTATCGATTTTCGATATTTATCGGGGGTACCTCGATACAAAACCTAGCTTGCAGATGCTTATAGTACAACTGTGTAAATTTTCAAGAAAATCGGTTCAGCTGTTTCGGAATCTATAGGTAACGAATACACACACACACACACACACACACACACACACACACACACACACACACACACAATGTTCCATTTCAGATTTAATCTTTTTATCGCTAAAAAGAGAAGATTGATAATAATAATAATAATAATAATAATAATAATAATAATAATAATAATAATAATAATAAATTTATTATTTCAAACGTTATTATAGTGGGCACATCATACTTAAAAAAATGTACCACTTTTATTTATTTAACAGTTTTTGTTATGTCTGTTGACCTTCGAGAAATATGAAGTGGCCGTTCTAACAACATTTGAAATAATAAATATTTCGGATTAAAAATAAATCCAATAATTGTTTAGAAATTGTTATATATATATATATGTTTACATTGTGTATATAACAAGCTAAAATCTGCCTTCCACCGAGCGCCCATAGCTTAGAGGTAGAATCGCCGACTGATAACAATTCGGTCGGTTTTCAATCCTTGCTAGAAGCAATCGAACGTCTTACTGTACTGATGACCTGTGATACAGCAAAACAGGACTGTCTGCGGATGACTATATATATATATATATATATATATATATATATACGAAATTGATTCACCCCGACATACTTGTAATTTATTTGTTTAAACATTATTTTGAATAGGTAGTCGTATGTGCCTTGGTACTCTATGCTTTATATTAAAACATAATATTATATTTATAACTACTGGCCTGAATAACCGAGAAATTTTTTAAAGAAAACAGGCGTGCTTCGGTAGGTCTCGAACCTGCGTTTCCTAGGGAAAACCGTCAAACAAAGCCCACATAGAGCTTTTAATCACACATTCTAGGGGACGCAGTCTCCATTAAAAAGTAATGTTTAAACAAATAAATTTCACACACACACACACACACACACACACACACACACACACACATATATATATATATATATATATAATTACGAGAGTTATGTTACAATTCGGTCACCGGAAAAGTCATAAGTTACACTTTGTTGGGTTAGGAAACAATCATAGGAAATAAACTCAAAACTTTGACTTGTAAGTAAAAAAGAAATTAACAGAGAAAAGAGTTATTTATTTCTGAGATGAGTAATTTTCAATAAATTTGAAATTATTTCGAACTTTTCTTCTCATCTTGGTTTATATAGGTGTTATAATAGACACAACATTTCAACCAATATCCTCTGGTCATCATCAAGTGTCCATAGATTGACTGATGTGGGTAATCAATAATGATGTGAATAATCAAGGAGATAATCCACATCGGCCAATTTATGGACACCTGATGATAACCAGAGGGTACTTGGTCGAAACGCTGTGTCTATTATAACTCCTATATCAACCAAGATGAGAAGAAAAGTTCGAAATAATTCCATGATTAGAGAAAAGAGTTATTTTGATTTAAAATATACAATATGGTGTATCGAGCTAAGAATGCGTGATTTTTGTATGGCAGCTCTAATTCATTTTATGCATAAATTTAATGTATCAATATTTTGGTGTATGTGAGTGAAATTATCAATGCAGTTGCATCATTTATATCTACAAGCATATGTCTCGTATCTTGTCTATATTAGCAGCTCTCGTTTGATGTTAGCAAAGTGCCATACGTGATACACGTTTAGTGATCAAGTCTCGAAAGACACATGACTGACTGGGCAGAAGATTTTTCTACAATAGGTTGCCATTAGTTTGTGGTAGATTGGTTGCCAACCATAGCTATAGAACCCACTATATTGTAACCCATACCTGGAGGGAGAATCAATGAATTCATACTTTTCCAATGGTATGTGAATAAAGCGAATTCAACTAGAATCCGAAACGCAATAGAAAATATAAAAAAAAACAAAAATAATTTTGTTTATTTAGTTTAAAGAATACATTATCAAAAATAAATCTTTTGCTATTCATTTTAAAACAGGTTTTTAGAGTTTCTATAAGAAATTGTTTTGTTGTTGACCTTTATAATTAAATTTGTTATTCAAATAAAGTAATTTTGCATCTTGAAAGCAGTGACTACCTTAGAACACAACTTGAGAGCAAATGGACAGTAAATGCACAAAGGGAAGTAAGTAATGTTTAATAATATATTTTGAAAATTTCTGAAATATTTATCTTTTTAAAAGTTATTATTTATATGAAATATGTTACTCAGCTTAAATTTTCAAATGTTGGGTTTATTTGTTGAGTTTATTTAAAGAAAACCAAGCATTTTATCTTTAACAAGGAACAAGACGCTTTTTTAGATTTAAAAAGAAAAATTGAATTTTCTACATTATATATATATTTTTATAATCATATCGCCATAAACAAGGCATTTTACTGCCACTGTTGTGCAGGGGGTTACATAGCAGAGAGAGAGAGAGAGAGAGAGAGAGGGAGAGGGAGAGAGGGAGAGAGGATGCAAGTTAATGAGATAGGAGATGAAAAGTGTGGGACCTACTTACTAATCTTGTGGCTCGAGGAAATTCATATATAAGGGGCACCGTTGAGCTAAATTCATCGGAGCAGAAGCCGTGAAAGTATTTGTAGAAGAGACACAGGGAAGCCATATTGCGCCGGTGAGAAAGTGACTGTATCTGAGCTGCCAAGTCGAGATCGATCACATTAAAAGAAAGATTGCATACAATCTTGCGTTTCAGTAGCGTTACTAATTTCCTCGTCCTGTACAATTAATCCTCACTGGGACTCGAATTTGCGACCATGATACAGTAATCAGGCTCGATATTGTGTTGCGACACCTACATGCCCAGATTAGAATAAATAATTACCGGAATATTATTTCTTCTTCTTCTTCTTCTTCTTCTTCTTCTTCTTCTTCTTCTTCTTCTTCTTCTTCTATGTGTCGTGTCTCTTCAGGATGTTGGCGATCATGGCCTTCCACGTCTCCTTATCCCAGGCTGTTGTTAATCCTCCCAAAGCTATGTTCCCCTATCTATTTGCTCAAATCTATCAAGTATGTCACGCGTTGTTTCCTCTATCAGTCCTTCTCTCTAATCGTCTTTTGAGTATCAGATTATCCAAGCCCTCCATCCTCATTACAGAAACTTCAGCTGTCTTTTTCCTGCGGTTAAGTATAAGTTTTCTTTTCGTTTTCGTTCCCTTCAAAACCTCGTCGTTGCTCACACATGTTCAGTACATGGTATCTTTAGCATCATTCTTTAGAACCACATTTCGGTTGCTACAAGTATTTCTTTCATCTTTGATAAGATTGTCTACTATTTGCTGCCATATTGAAAAACAGACATCACATAACAAGCCGGTACTCTCTTCTTTGTTTCTAACGAAATTTTCCTGTCTCTCAATACTCTACTCAGCTTCTTGAATGCACCTTTGGCTAGGACAATACGCCTTCGGATCTCAGCCTCTCACTTACCTTCTCTGTTAGAATACCTCCCAGGTATTTCAATTTCTGTAACTGCTTGATTTTAGCATCCACGGCCTGTAAGTGGCGTTTTGGGCTCCTCTTTTTACTGATGACTATGTATTCAGTTTTCTTGTAGTTTATATGTAGTCCTTTCTTTAACTACTTCCTGTAGGAGACCTTGTAGTTTTCCTTCACTTGCTAAAGCCTATTAAGTATGTCTCGAATTGTTTTCCCTTGTCTTTTTTTCTCTTTATCTGTCCCGTAAATATTAGATTATCCAAGCCCTCCTTCCTCAATACGTGTCCCAGAAACTTCAGCGATAGTTATCTCTAAAGACGATATTGTTTTGAAAAGTGGTAGGTACACTATGGTAAGTACGTTTTGTATTAACGGAAGCAAATTTAGGAAGCACTAAGAAGCCTTGTGGTGCAGTGGATATCAACTCGGAACGACAAATCAAGAAGCCGAGTTCGAATTCCAGTTGAATTCATTGCATTCACTTACGCACAAATACCCTTGGGAGAGGTATTAATCCATCTCTTCTCTCCAGTTATGGGTTAAATAATAAAACAGAGTGGGTTCTATAACCTTGGCTGGCAACCAGTCTACCGCAGAAAGTAATGGTAACCTACTGTGGGAAAACCTTCGCCCAAATCGTGTATCACGTATGGAAATTAATTGACTGACTGAAGAAGCTACTATTCGAGATCGACCATTCTTTCGTTAAAATCAAATAGGTCTATTATTTCCAGGCAGATGTTGTATGATTGAAAAACAAAAAAAAAAAAACAAACAAAAAAACAAACAAACAAAAAATCAAACTCTTTACTTTGAGTAGCTCTTGGGCTTTGTACACGGTGAACATCATTGTAAAAATCTTTGTATAACATTGGAAATTCTATTTTATTTTTGGGGAAATAAATAAAATAACCTTTCCTCATTTTGTTATTTTTTGTCAGTCAGGAGATGTTTGATTTTTATATAAAACTTTTTACATACTTAAAAAAAAAATTAATCAATGTTTTAAAGGTTTAAACAAGACATAACGCCATCTTCTTTTCATGGCTATAAAATAAACATTATATTTTTAGATAACAAAAACATTGAATTAAAAGTACCTTTGTACGTATGCAAAACTATTTAACGAAGTTTAATATGATTTTCTTATTTCCAATTTCTATACCATCATGAAGGTACTTTGGCCATGCTAAATGACAAAAAAATTTATTTGGTAGCAAAACTATTAGCATGTGAAACGATTGTTTTGAATGTACGTGAAACAGTATTTTGCTGTTGATGGGGTGCAAAACTATAGAAGTGCAATGCTTAAAACGAACACTGAGTATGATAAGTTGATGTAAATCTTATCGCTATGACTTACACAATTTTAGAGAAACCTTAAACGTATCTTTGAAAGTTTCTTAGCCTTATATTACTTGTCTGTACAATTTTGTGCAGTTTAATTGAAAATATATAATTGAATAATGTCTTCCAAAGATCTTTCACGCTGTCCACGATCACGTATACGTCGTCTCTTGACATTGTTTTTTCTTCCGATCGCAATTTTCTTTACGTTTTAGACTGATGGATCCAGTTTGTTTCTTCACTTTGGTAACACGACTAAAAGTTGAAAGGCCGACAACAACAATATCCGTGATATCTATGTAAAGCTTGCCAGTGTAATCGTGCAGCGTTACAATTTTCGTGAGTTTCTTTAATGTAACGTCCATTGCAGACAATGGCCATAAAACAACTAATCGACAGTCGAGACAACAGTGTCTAGGCATAATATAAAATCTTATGCAATCAGAGACGATGCCATATTTTTCAAGGCCAAACAAATTTCATCATAGAAATATATATTCATATTACTGCACACCACTGCAAAGACCTAAGCTGAGGTAAAAATAGAAATCGATTACACCCTGTCACTCCAGTGGGTCTAAAACGGACCTTATGGTAAAAGAAAGTAAACTAAAGCAGTTGTTACAATTAATTTGCACAAGGGTGTACATACACTTTAACCAGTGACGGCGTGTACTAGCCATGACCCTCCGGTCGGAGTTGTGGGTAAGCCTAATTTGAATTCCTAAGTAATTCTTTGGAATCCTCGCTATCTTATCAAAATTTACTTTATTCTACCTACGTGATACACGCTTTGGGTGATCATGTCTCGAAAGAGACATGACTGACTGGCCAAAAGGTTATCCCGCAGTAGGTTGCCATTACTTTCGGCGGTAGATTGGTTTCCAGCCAATGCTATAGAACCCAATCTGTCCTGTTATTTAACCCATAATTAGAGGGGAGAGATAGATTAATACCTCTCCCAAGGGTATTTGTGCGTAAGTGAATGCAATAAATTCAACTGGAATTTGCTCCCCGATTTCTCGTTCCAAGCTGATAACCACTACACCACAACGTACATTTATATACGTCAAAAATTTAGCCACTCTGTTTTTTTTTTACTTGTTTTTTTTTTTTTTTTAATTCCTTGAATTTTTTTCGCTCATGCTAAATTCAGGAAAAATACACGTTATAAATTTCACTATTTTTATCCGTAATGTAGAGTATGTTAAAATTATTCAACTTTTTGGCAAGAAAAATCTCGAATTGATCTTATATATTGTCACAAAGCATTGTTGATTTACTTAAAATGGAATAATATATATTATGACATGTCTCTAATTTGTATTTCGATATAGCATATTTATTTTTCTATTTACTTCAATTTTTCTAGTTGAATTGTTCACCTATATTGCACGTGAACTATTCTTGTACGTGAGTTGTAATGAAATGACTTTTATATGAATACTACCTGTGGTGCAGTGAATATCGACTCGGAACGACAAATCGGGGAGCCGAGTTCGAATACCAGCTGAATTCACTTACGCGCACATACCCTTGGGAAAGGTTTTAATCCGTCTCTTCCTTCCAGTTATGGGTTAAATAGCAGGACAAATTGGGTTCTATAGCCTTGGTCGGCAACCAGTCTACCGCAGAAAGCAATGACAACCTACTGCGGGTGAATCTTCTGCCCAGTCAGTCATGTCTCTTTCGAGACATGATCGCCCAAGCGTGTATCACGTATGGCACTAACTGACTAATCTTATGAAAACTGAGAAGTAGTAGAGTAATGGGTCACACATCATAGATTCTTTGAGAGAATGGGGTACAAAGTTTCTTGCACTGGCCCAGACTTTAACGATTATTTACTAGTAAGTGTGACTTATTTTACCGATCAGTATTGCTGAATAAGACTTACTCATTTGACACTACATTTCATTTTTTAATCGGGGAAACAGTGCAACAAATTCCAAGTAATGTATCATTAAAGCGCTTAGCAATCATGCAGTAGGTGCAAGCATGTGCGGGAAATGCTTCACACACACACACACACACACACACCTATATATATATATATATATATATATATATATATATATATATAAAAGTGAACATGGAAGTCAACACTCAGTGGCGACTGTCTGTTTCATGCTAGCCTAGCATGAAACAGTCTGTCGCCTCTGAGTGGAGCGTTGACTTCAATGTTTACTTTTGTATTTATATACGCTCTATCTGATATTGAGAACGTTATTGTGTAAATATCATCCAGGTAAGTGCCATATGTGATACATGTCTCGAAAGAGACATGACTGACTGGGCAGAAGATTATCCCGCAGTAGGTTGCCATTGCTTTCTGCGGTAGACTGGTTGCCGACCAAGGCTATAGAACCCAATCTGTCCTGCTATTTAACCCATAACTGGAAGGAAGAGACGGATTAATACCTTTTTCAAGGGTATTTGCGCGTAAGTGAATACAATGAATTCAACTGGAATTCGAACTCGGCTCCCCAGTTTCTCGTTCCGAGCCGATATCCACTGTACCACAACGCACATCCTCTGACTGTGTAAATATAGCTCACCTTAAAACTGCATTTCTTATATATATATATATATATATATATATATATATATATATATATATATATATAAATCAGGTTGTTCAAAATTTATACAAACAAGATAGTATATACTCAAGTAAAATGCGATTTTATATAATAAGATTCTTTCATAGAAAAAGTAGGAGTCGCACTATGCACCGGTAATTTTTGAAGAGTTAAAAAATCATGCATTTTCGGTGACTGGTTGCATTAAACACACCTACATTTGTCTGGAGAGGCTAAAATTCAAACAAAAAAAAAACCGTCAGTGGTCAATACATGAAGTCGGTTTATACAGAAATATATACAGTAGCTATTTAAAGAAGTGCACACCTTTCTTCGATTTTGTATTTGTTAGCTTTAATTTTGTAACTTTGCAGTAATTTTAAATATATCTTTTAAAGATTTTAATTGCAATATAACGTTATATAACGTTATTGAATTGATACCGCCTTTAAATAGTAAAGTTAATATCAACCGGCCTAGAAAATGGAAAAAAAAAAAAAGGAAAAAAGTGGAAAAGAATGTGATGCAGGTTTGATTTCTATCAGAGGCACGTTTTTCATTCCAGAGATATACAAACAGGAATTGGTCAGTATAAGAAGCATCCTACAACGTAACAATTATCCAGGGTACATGACAACAACTCTAACGATCATAGAAGGGAGGGTGCATGAGGATAACAACTCTCAGAAAACAGCCTCGGTCTGTCTACCCTATGTGAAGAGGTTATCGGAATAAATAGAAAGGATTTGTGGTTCATATAACATCAGGACGATCTTTAGAAGTGGTTCTACACTTCGCAGGTACCTCTCCAGAGAAAGATCCACAAAAGAGGAGGACCTGACTAAAGACTGTGTGTACTTTATTCCACGTAGCCATGGTAAGTCTCCAAGAACATCGCAAGGCTGTAAAACGAGGGAAGCGAAAAAAAAAATCAGGCGTAGCTGACCACATATGGAGGGAGAAAGATCATGGGATGAAGTTGAAATAATAGAGAACGCCACTAGAAATTAGGTAAATTTAAGGAATCAGCACATATGCTAGGCTACAAAAATCTCCTAAACCGACCAAGCATAGAGATGAATATAATATGGGAACCAGTAATACGGAGTGCCAGAGAAAATCATTAGTGTCAAAAATTGCAACATCAGTTCTGGAAAAAATACTAGAGAAAACCATCAACATAAAAATTTCAATATGAACTCTGGTAAAAATACTAGAGGAAATCATTAACATAAAAAAATTGCAATATGAACTTAGGCAAAAAAGATTACTGAAACATTAGGTTTATAAGTCCAAGAAATTCAATTGCTGTTATCAAGGACACATGACTCAGGATAATTCCAGTGACTTGACCCAAACGTTGTGAGTTCAATACCAGGCTACAGCAGTGGTGAACAAGTAACGTAGAGAGTCTGGTTAAAGAGAGATAACTAAGAACTACTGGAAGCTGCTCACAAGGAATGAGAATGATCGTAAAAAAAGGGTTCGGTTCGAAGAAGGCCGAGCGTTCAACGGCAAAAAAGTCGTGGAAATGGCAACGAAGATGGGAACAATAGTCCTCATCTTCGTTGCCATTATAATGTAAATAGAGTTCTTTCTTTCTTTCTTTCTTTCTTTCTTTCTTTCTTTTAAGTCGTCTACATCGCCTCGAACCAAAATACAACATCTGCAGCAATTTGCATTCGATAAACTCATAATATTACAATACTGAATAGAACATTTGCTTGGTTTAATTGAAGGTAAAGAAGAAAATGCAGCACCACTTAAAGATTATATGTTTACAACTAGCAGTGTTGCTCGGGTGTAATGAAAGCTTTAAGATTAATCCATAGTCCTGGAGCTCAGACTCATTGGACGTTGGTACGAAAAAGTAAAAAGCAGTAGTTGTTTCCAGTAAAAGCGAAAACGTAGATTAAAAGAAAAATGAATGGATGTAAGTCAAATTTTGATATCCGGTATCGATGTCAAATAAGTTTTCCGTTGTAAAATGAAGTTTGAAGGCTAAATAACTCCTCTGAGTAAATGACATCATGGCTGAGATTAAGAACTACAGTTATACCTACTTAGAGCAAAACATGAAGCAAAAATCAAAATAAAAGGTCTGAAAACCTGATTTTGATCAGACCCGAGAGGATATCGGGGTACCGAATTCCAGTATCGCAGTCAAATAAGTTATGCAAGGATAAACTAACCTAAGTACGTCCATGAAAACATCGTACTTATCGGGAGTAAAATTGAAGAAAATTAGCCATATTGATGACTGAATATCGTTTTTTGATCAGATACGATAGAATATCAGGGGTAGCGATTTCAGATATTGGGGAAAATGAGTCGTCTGAAAGAATCTACTAATGTTTGAGACTAAAAACTGTAATTTTACCAAGTTAGAGCAAATTCTGCAGCAAGAACCACGATAAAAAGACTGAAATCCTGATCTTGATCAGACCTGATCGGATATCGGTGTATCTATTTCAGATATCGGGAGGAAATCGGAAAAAATAAGTAGCTCATGACATGAATATTTATTATTTATACTAAAGAATATTTATTAAGTTTAGTGAGAATTGGATTAAAATTGTGGATTTGTATAATGGACATACATACATACAAACAGACAGACAGCTAGACAGACAGACACACACACACACACACACACACACACACACACACACACACATATCTTGCTTTTTATATATATAGATGTATTTTTTTATAATTTATTAGTTTTATTATCACAATGTGGGATAATTAATAACAAACTGATGGAAAAATGAAAAAGAAAAATGGAATAAATGAAATTGGCTACACTAAATGCCCAAAACATATAATAAAAAAATAAAAATAAAAATAAAATTATCAGTGTTCCTTTTCTTTCGTAAGCATGCGTAGTTGAATCGACGCAAATGATGAAATCCTAAATACGAAACGTGTCAGGTGAAAACTTTTCCGATTTTGTTATATTTTTTTCTAAAATCATTAAATATAAAAATAAATTATACCTTCTACAGTGTACACTTCAAACTAAAACTAAAAACCTGCATATTTAAATTACTTGCAATAGACAAGGTAGTCACATAAGTTTTCACCATTTCTCTGTTAGCTGGTTTCTGTTTGTGAGAATAATCTTGAGAAAGAAGGCAAAAGAAAATTTTCTCTATAGAGCTGTCTCCTCTTTCAGTTATGAGTGCCATTTTCGTTTTTCCTGAACTATTCTATTGTTCTAAGTTTACGGTGGAGTGATTTCATCATTAACATTGAAGACATCTAGTCAACTAGGGCCTCAAGCATTGAAGCAAGCACCGTGACGAAAATGTAGACAGGGTGGAATGCATGCAATGAAGAGACACTCCTGAAATAGAATCCTTATCTTTTGTGGTATTGACTACCACCAATAGCTCAGAGGGAGAATTCTTATACATGTCTCTCAGGAAGCCTTCTTATCTGAAGCAAACAGTAGAGTAAAAGCAGAAGAAAAGAGGCGGTTTCCTATGCAGTTAATACAGGAAAAAACCTACCACTCCCGTGTAGTCCATGCTGGTCATCGGAATACCTGCAAAACATGTGCAAAACCGTCCAAATCTTTGCCTACCGAGCCAAGCCTTGATGATGTATAAGATAATATAATTTTACAGACAAACACATTAATATTTTCGTTTAATGTATATAACCTCCCTTCTCGTAACTGTATTAAGGCAACTATATATATATATATATATACTACCGGCCATAATTATTAGGCAACCCAAGTGTTTTAAAAAATGATGTATTTCATACTGTTTTAGTATTTATTGCCAAGTGAATAATTTTAAATGAAAATAGAATGGTTCTTTTGTTAATACTGCTCAATAACATGTGCATCAAATGAAATTATAAATATTTAATAATTACCTACACTGCAGTTTCATCAATGAAAGAATAAAGAAAATTTAGGGTGATTTGGACAAGTTCATCTTTGCTTCCTTGCAAAGTAATAATAACAAAAGAACCGTTCTATTTTCATTTAGAATTATCTACTTAGTAATAAATACTAAAATAGTATGAAATACATAATTTCTTTTAAAAAAAATGGGGTGGCATAATAATTATGGCCAGTAGTGTATATATATATATATATATATATTGTGCACAAATTTTTAGCAAAACTTCTTTCTTCTTTTATGTGATGTCTCTTCAGGTGATCATAACCCTCCACATCTCTCTGTCTAGTATTTCTCTCAAATAGAAGTTTAAAGTGAGCATAATTTTAATCTAGTTGTTATTCAGCTAATAAGCATCAGTTCTAATGGATAACGGTGTTATTCGAGCTTTGCCATTTTAAGACTTTTCCTGAATTAAAAAGCTCCTTCGATTTTATTGTAGATTACAAGCGAAGAAAGACGCCGGTTACTCCCATAGTCTACGTTGCAATTTAACTATAAAGTGATCGATTGACACTCAGTTAATTTCCTTAAGACTTATGTCTACAAATCAAAGACAAACAGGAGATCATCAATCACTGTGTGTTTACATGCATCAAAGAAATGAAAAGAAGGTTTGGGAATGACTGAAATCAAAAGATAAATATCTTTCTTTCTTTCTTTCTTTCTCTCTCTCTCTATATATATATACATGATCTGCATTTCTAATCTATCCATCTATGAGTATCTTTTGATAAGCATATTTCTGTGGGTATCTTAAGCATATATATCCACACACACACACACACACGCGCGCGCGCGCGCGCGTCTGTTTCCTTATTCGAAAATGTTTGAATATCAAATTATTTGGACAGATTTAATCTATCATTAAACAAATTAATTAAATGCATTAAAGTCAGTGCTTTAAAAATAAATTATGATAATCGTGTAAGAGTTTTTATTTGAATAAATACGTCTGTTATATATCGATGTGGGAAGACAGAAAAATGTATGTGCATGTTGAATTTAAATAATCAGGAGAAAACTAAGAGAATAATTTTGTATCAATAATGGATACATCAACGAAAATGGAGTCTAGACAGGGGTTTTGATCGATTGACACTTTTGCCCTTGATATAGAAAGAAGAAATTATGTAGTCCCCCAAAATATAAACTTTTTTATATGAACCGATTTTCTTGAAAATTTGCACAGTTGTACTATAAGCGTCTGCGAGTGTTCTTAGCTAGGTTTTGTGTTGAGGTACCCCCGATAAATATCGAAGATCGATAATCGAAAAACTCGTGTTATAGAAGGAGTGGTTCGATTTTAATCAAATTTGATACACTCATAGACAAAGACATACGAAACGATATTCAGAAGTTTCAAGGTTCCAGGTCTTACAATAGCGCAGAAAATCGATAATATATATATATATATATATATATATATATATATATATATATATAAGGCAAGATGTTTGTGTGTGTGTCTGTTTATCTGCCTGTATGTCTGTATTTTTTCAGCCCTTTTTAGTTTTTGTTTCGGGTTTGGCTCTAAGTAGAGTATAATTGTACTTCTTAGTCTCAGCCATGATACCATTTACTCAAAGGATTTATTTAGCCTTACAAATTCAGTTTACGACGAAAAAAACTTATTTGATATCGATATCAGGAAATCAAAATTTGACTTACATCCATTCATTTTTCGCTTTAAATGGAAACAACTATTGCTTTTTAGTCTTTCGTGCAAACATCCAAAGAATCTGAGTTCCAGGACCATAGACTAATTTTAAAGCTTTCAGTACACCAGAGCAACGCTGGGCTATGCTGCTAGTATATTAAAAACAGAAATAGGATTGTTCCAATGAGATAAATTTGGTATAGACTAAAAAGTGTGAGAGGCCCTGAAAGTGTTGTTTAAAGTGTATATTTATTGTTGTTCTTATTATACATGCTATGATACATTATGTTAAATGTCCATAATGGTATTTGTGATACTACACGTGTTTCGAGTCTAAAGTTAACTCTCTTCAGGCGAATAAACTGGTGACTTTACTTATCGACTTCCTTTTGTTTCTGAGGGCCAGGTGTCGTTTATAAGTAAGTAAGTAAGTAAATATTTTTTGGGGATTGGTGGTTTTTCAAATCAGCACATGTATGAGTGGATAAACAGAGACTTACTTACTTACTTACTTACTTACTTACTTACCTACGTAATGAGTTTATGTAAATGGGTAGCAGAATACAGATTAGAAGTGATAGCGAAAAGATAGTTTATTAACAGCATTAGGAAAACTAAGCAAAGTATTAAGAAAGAGGAAAATTACATTAGAAACAAAGGGAAGAGTACTGAACTGCTATGGATATGACAATGAATGCTTGACAAGTTCCTCAGAGGCAATAAAGATTTGATACTAAAAATATCATAAGCAGAGCATGTGAGCAGCAAGAAAGTTTTAAGGAAAATGGGAACAAAAAC
This sequence comes from Ascarosepion bandense, assembly GCA_037127315.1. NCBI lineage: Eukaryota > Metazoa > Mollusca > Cephalopoda > Sepiida > Sepiidae > Ascarosepion > Ascarosepion bandense. The sequence goes on from JBBBDQ010001325.1 coordinate 2,240,780, forward strand.
AACGCTTGTACTTAGAAACAAAGTTGAATTTTTCTATCATAATGAGGAAAGACAGCTTGGAAAATTTGATACTCACAAGGCGTATTGAAGGCAAGACATACAGAGGGAAACATTAAGTAGGAGTGTAAACGAATGATAAAATAAAGACTAGGAGATATAATATGCAGGCAAATTTACAAAGAATATGAAATTATGGAAAACGATAAACGTTCACGTCTTAATGCGAGACCGGGTGTAAAAGAAAACTTAAAATATCCCAGTGTAATTAGTGTAATATTGAAGATATATTCAGTTATTGAAACCATAATTCTTAATATATTTCATGGCTTATATATAAAATAGTCGTTTCTATAAGCATCTGCTGTTAACTGGAGCAAGGAACGCCTCCGAAACGAAACGACTATTTTTAATGATCCGAAAGAATATTTTCTTCTTTTTATCAGTATGGCTGATGACAACAGCCAGGACAGTGACTCCTTGCGCCTTCTAGAGCTAACGTTTTCCATTGATACGAAGTTTGGCGGCTCGACTACAGCCACTTCTCCACCGACGAGATGTGATCACCCTTTGTCTGCTCTATAAATACTTTCATGGTTTCTGCTCCAACGAACTTAAGTCACTGGTGCTTCTGCAACAGGTGTTTACTCATGCAACCAGATTCGCAACTGGATCCCACCCATTCACAGTTAGAGCAACCAAATGCAGACGACAATTCTACTCCTGCAGCTTCTTCTCTCGCACTTCCCGCCTGTGGAAATCACTTCCATATTCTTGCTTTCCTGACGGCTACAACCTCCAGGAATTTAAATGCAATGTCAATACTCATCTATTAACCACTCGACTCTAGTTCTTTCACCACCCCGTATATCCTTTCCTTTCTCTCTACCTTTGCAACTGTCATCACACCTGTATTCCCATTCTTCTCTTGCTCCTTTCTAACTGGTTCGTCTTCCTCTTCACTCTCTTCTAATTAATCTTTTTACTCTTATGTAGCCCTCTGCACATCAGTGGCATTACCGCCTTTCTCGGGGTGATACGATAAAAAAAATGAAGAAATATATTAAATAAATTCCTAGGTTTATAGATAATAAAATTAGTTCACTGTGTTATGCTAAACATTTTTCACTCCAGAACCTATCTTATATATTTATAAGTCTACCGTTCTACATGCCTAGAATATTGCTCCCACATGTAATCAACTTTTACCTTCAAAATTTAAATGCAATGTCAATCGTTATTTACTGTTTTCTTAATTCCTGTTATTTTATTATTTTCACTCCTTAAAATTGTTTTTGTCATTCTCTCACATTCAGTAACCCCTTACATCCTAGTGAATTTATTGCCTTAATTGGGGTGAAATGTATCTTAAAATGAAAAAAAAAAAAAAGAAAAAAGAAAAAGAAAACACAAAATAAAACGTGATGGAAAAGTGATAATCTTAAGAACAAGAAAAAGAAAAGAAAAAAAATTTGCATCCTTTTTCTCAAAGTCAAAGCGCATGCGTCATAGAATTCGGTCACAATAATATATTCCTTACATTCACCATCTGTAAGATTCAACTGACCTCTAGTGACCTTACAGTAGAAAAACAATAGACAAAATAACGCTTTATTTATACAATTCCGTATTACTGCCCTTTTCGCATATAAGTTCGTGCGTTGGCGCGCGCGCAATGTAACAATTTATCGTATTATATATATATATATATATATATATATATATATAATACATTTAAACATGCGTATTATACACACACACATATATATATGTATGAATATATATTGTACTTAATGACATCAAATTTTACTATTAGAAAAAATACATGATTTATATTAATTCTTAATAAGCTTACTCACACACACCCGTGTTCACGCACGCACGCACACACACACACACACACACACACACACACACACACATATCTATCTATCTATATATATATATATACAACCTATGTGCAAGGAAATGCCGAAAAGTTCTCGGTTTGACCAGGAAGAATGAATCCCAACCTCCAACTACAGCTACGAAGCGTACATAAAAAAACACAATTTGCACCACATTTTAAATGTTTATTTTAATGTTTGGTTGATGAAATAATCATTTTGGAAAGTATTTCAGAACGATAATTTTTTAGTACCATATCTTAGAAATAACTCACAAAATACTTATATTTATATGTATCCAGTTATGTATTATATACCATTTCTAATTTCATTTTATCATCCTCCTCAGGCGGACAGTTTTATTCATTATTTTTTAATTATATACAATAATTATAATTAATTAATAATTAACAACAAAAATGGAATACAAGTGGAAAAAAGGTTCCTAAAAATACGAGAATTTAACTTGTTTTTTAAGCTAGCAGAATTGTTAAAAAAGGAATCAATAGAAAACTAGAATTATAGCGATCAATTAATGAAGAAAACGTTCAAGTCACTCATGTAGTTTGTCAAATGATGAGTTTCATGTCAAAACTCTCATCAAGGCCTGACATTTGATAGATATTTCTTTTATCATCTGACTCTGCGACCTTTTGAAAACGACTTGTTTTAATTCATATGTATAAACATTATATATCTATATACATTCTGTCTGTTACTCTCTTTCACCCTCTCTTTCTCTCCCTCTCCCTCTTCCTCTCTCTCTCTCTCTCTATATATATATATATAGTGACAGATTATGACTTTCTGAGGGTCCCTGGCTAAATGTTTTATGGGTCCCCGTCAGAAGGAACCACCCTCTAACTCACATGAATCCACGTTGAATATTTTTTTACTCGCGTTATATTTTGGCAAAACACACACACACACACACACACACACACACACACACACACACACACACACACACACACACACATATATATATATATATATATATATAATTATAAGTAGTATTATAATTTTAACAGATATATTTACTAAAATTACAAAAAATATCTTGAAATATTAAAGAGTAAATTTATTCAACAAAATCACCAGTAGTTTCAACCATTGCCCCCAGACTGCGGAATCTCTTGTATATCTTCTTGGGGTCTACTTTTTTTTAGATGTTGAATGCTTTCATAATTCTTTATTTCTGCACCACCCATAATACTCAAGGGGTACAGCCTGGGAAATTTGATGGCCAGATATGAGGGCTGATGTAGTTACAGAAATTGTCTGTCAGACATGACTGAATTTTCCTGCCTGTGTAGCATAGTGCAGAGTCCTGTTAACAGACAGTGGGTTTTCAGCAGCCACCCTTCTTGACGCAGAGCAGCTCTATCTTCTCAACGCACTTGATGTATGTCCCCGTTTTGAGTCTGAGGCACTGTGGGTAGATGAACGTCGCCATCACTAATGATCACTTTAAACACCTTTGTAATAACCATTAGACACATTCAACTCTTCTCGAACCCTCTATACTGTCCTCAAGTTAACACCCTAACACTATGAAATGTTCGTGCTGGAGATTCCAAGACGAATATCAAACAGTACAGCTTACCATTTACAAATTTCTAGCTGAGTGAATTGCATCATGTTGCGCTTTTGTTACAGATTGTGCCCAGTTGACCCTACTATAATGTACAGTCGATGGCCACCCCGGCGTGGTGTAATGGCTAGCAAACTTGTCTCACTAGAACCTGATACAACTGTGTAGTGAGTTTTATCTACACTAGGTACCCCATACTTTTGGTCTTGTGTCACATCTAAGCAGTGCTTAGAAAATTTACTATACTGTACAGTCAACAAAATCCCAAGCAAATCAAGAGCACGCGCGAATTAAAAATATAAAATGGCGACAATTTGGCCATACACATATCTTACGTGTTTCATTGAAGTTTCTCCTCCCGAACAACTGCTTTGTGAAACTAAAGATATTTCATCGATCACTGCAATCTTTGCCTGTTCAACTCTAGGGTTAGTTTCCGCTAATTTCTTCATAAACTGTTAACTGTAACCTACTATCTCGAGTGACTCTTGGGCCTTGTACAGAGTGAAACTCGCTGTAAAAAAATATTCCATCAACAAAAAAGAGTTATTCTGAAGAAGTCCTTTCGAAAGACGAAACTCTTGATGTGTGTTATTTTTTAGTTGTTTTGTCATTCAATTACTTCCATGTGTGTGTATATATATATATATATATATATATATATATATATATAGGGAGAGAGAGAGAGAGAGACAGAGAGAGAGAGAGAGACAGACAGACAGACAGACAAACAGACAGAGAGATAGTTGTTACAAGAAAAATTTTGTCACTTAGCTGACTATATATATATATATATATTAAAAATATATATACCGTCCTAGGTAGAGGGCACGACTCGAAATTTTATGTAATCTTCAGTTGCATGTTACAAACTGACTGTTTAATTGATAGATTTGAATGTAAGTTAACTCAATGTTCATGGCAGTTCGGTTACTGTTTTTAATTTAATATACCAAGAGTAAAATTTAAATAGATAAAAATTCTTCTTCTTCTTCTTCTTCTTCTTCTTCTTCTTCTTCTTCTTCTTCTTCTTCTTCTTCTATGTGGCATGTACTTTCAGAGCGTAGGAGATCGCGTCTCCATATCTCTGGTGGCTCTTAGCACGCTTTCTCCTGTTATACCACTAAAACTCCGCTCTGCCATTCACTTGCGCAGGTCCGTCAAGTATATTCCACGCTTTTTTCTCCTGTCTCTCTTTCCCTCTATCTGACCTGTGAGTATCAGATTCTCCAATCCTTCCTTTCTCATTATATGTCACAGGAACTTTCGCTTTATTTTCCTGAAGCTCAGTATTAATTTTCGTTTCCATCAATTCCAAAACCTCATATTTGCTCGCGTGCTCATCCATGGTATCCGCGGCATCCTTCCGTAGAACCACATTTCAGTTGCTTCAAATATTTTCCTTCATCTTTGATGAAATTGTCCAGCATACACTGCCATATTGAAGAACTGACATCACATAGCAATCCAGTACTCTCTTCTTTGTTTCTAGCGAAATTTTCCTGTTTCTCAGTACTGTACTTACTTTCTGGAATGTGTCCTTCACCATCTTCGGATCTCAGTGTCACACTTTCCGTCTTCTGTTAGAACATTTCCCAGGCATTTAAATTTTTGTACCAGCTTGATTTTAGTATCCCCCACCTATAGTTGGCATTTTGGACTTATCTTTTTGTTGATGACCATGCATTCGGTTTTCTTGTAGTTTATTTGTAGTCCTTTCTTTTCACTTTCTTCAGCTACCTTCTGTAGGAGGTTTGTAATTTCTTTTCTGTATCTGCTATCAGCACTGTATCATCAGCGTACTTTATGTTGTTCAAATTGTGGTCGTCGATGACGAATTCTGGCATATCTTTGGAATAGTCTCGCTGCACAAGTTGAATAGATCCGGTGAAAAGACACATCCTTGCCTTACACCCCTTTCTATCTTTGTATATCTGCTGAATTCATTTCTTGTCCGTATGCAGGTAGTTTGCTGTCAGTAGAGATTCTTGATTACTCTAATGTCTTTCCCAAGTCGAGGTTGCTGAGGATTTCTATCATATTTTTTCATGGAGATAAAAAAATAAAATTAAAATTTTAAAATTAAAATTTTGAAATTAAATTTTAAATTAAAATTTTTTTAAAATGCAGGGAGATGAAATCAAAGGGGCATAATTCATAATAGTTAATAGTAATTTTTCCTGGGGAAAGAAAGAAGGTGGGAAAGTAGGGGAATGAACAAGAAACAGGTATACGTATAGTGGAATCTGTATTAATCAGAGTCTAAGAATTTAAGTAAGTATTTTTACTATGGCTATGGCAGTATGTGATCATTAATTCCCTTTTTTATCAAGTAGATTAGGGTTATTTATATTGTTTAAGATGGCAAGTTTTTTTTAAAGGCATAAGTTACATCAGTCTCTTAATCCATTTGTTTTTATTGTTATCGTTTTTATTTTCCAATAAAATATTGATATAGTACTGCTTCTGTTGTATTTACTGTTGTTTAAAGACAACATGTGGTTCTGAAAGCAAAATTTCCACATGTTAGAAGTTGATCTAAAGTAAAATTTGACATCATTATCATCAAAATGCATGCGAGCTCTATATACACTGGTTATTCAATAGGCATGTCTTATTTTTTCGGCAGCTGCAATTATTTTGAGAATACTAATTATTAAAAGGGTAATTGATATTATTCAGGTGGGCCAACTATTTATTTGATATCATATTATTATGTTGTAAAATAAATTTATCTATGTCCATAACGAGACTAGAAAAAATTTTAACAGTGTTTTTTTTTTCAATTTTGTTAGTGTAGATGAATGGTAGAAATGTTTGTGAATTAAGTTTAGGAAGAATTTTTCAGTATTTGTTTAGACATAGCAGAGTATTCTAAACTAATGTTCAGTTTAATTTTTTTCTAAAGCGTTAATGTATTTTATTTTAGAATTGTGAGAAAATTTACACCTTGATTGAGCACTCTGGAAAAATAGTAGACTTTGATAAACAGTAGCTACTCTGACATGTACGCATCGCTCATTCAGTTAAATGAATTAGAGCAGACTAGCTATTGGGCGCGTATATTGATATGCGCTAAAAAGTCTGCCTACTTCCACCGAACGTCCATAGCCCAGGGGTAGAGTCGCCGACTGACGCCATTTGGGTCGGGTTTCAATCCCGGGTAAGAATGCAATCGGAGTCTAATCGTACTGATGAGCTGTGATACGGCGAAACAGATCTGTCTTCGGATGACAATATATATATATATATATATATATATATATATATATATATATATATACTATTAAATATAAGAGACAATGAATGTCTATTATGTTTAACCATGAGCCGTTCTAAACATCATATTTTGGCTTTAATTTCAGGAAAAGACGTTAGGATGTTTAGAACGGCTCATGATTAAACATAATAGACATTCATTGTCTCTTATATTTAACAATATATGTTTAGATGATTATCTGCTGCCTCGATACACTATATATATATATATATATATATATATATATATATATATGCACATATGTGTAAATAACGACAAAAAGAAAACTAATATTATTGTCATTTTACAGATATTCTTTACTTATAAAGATGACAACGACAAATGCGCCGAATTAGAGAGACTGAGTACAGTAAATAATGAAGACATGCAAAAATAAAAGAAATAAAGAAACAGAGAAAAGGACATGTTCAGCAACAAGATGTAAAAAGCAAAGGATGGCACACTAACATTAGAAAAAAAAAACACTCCAGACATAGAGCGAGTATATCAAAGATCTCTTTCACGACAAAAGAGAGCAACCAGCAATGCCCAAAATTACTGGTGGACCAGAAATATTAAAAATTGAAGAGGAATGGGCAATGGCCAAATTGAAGAGAGACAAAGCAGAGGGACCAGACAGGATGTAAGATGTTGATGTCCCTAGAAACTTTTGGCGTAGACAGACTAAAAGACTTAATAAACGAAATCTTCAACAGCGACAATATACCGGAGGACCTAAGCAGAACAATCTTCAGAACACTACCTAAGAAGCCAGGGGCAAAGGAATGGGAACTCCATCGAACAACCAGTTTAATGAGCCACACAACAAAACTCATCATCCGGATTCTGATGAACAGAGCGCGCAGCAGAATCGGCCCAGAGATAGAACAAGAATAATGTGGCTTTGTTAAAGATACCGGAAAGAGGAATGTGATATTCATGCTCAGAATGCTACCTGAAAGAGCAATACAAATGCGGAAAGACATTTATCTGTGCTCTATAGACTGCATAAAGGCGTTTGACAATGTACGCCACAATGACTTGATAGAGATGCTCGACAACCTCGACATTTTCGGAAAAGATGTTAGGATAAACAAGAATCTATATTCGCAGCAAACCGCTTGTATACGAATAGGAAGTGAACTCAGTAGGTATGCAAAAATATAAAAGGGTGTAAGACAAGGATGTATTTTCTCACCGGATCTTTTCAACCCGTACAGCGGAGCAATTACGAGAGAAATAAAAACTTTGCCAGGATTCGTCATTAGCGACTACAATATCAGATTGACAGATTACACGGTGCTGATAGCAGACACAGAAAGGAAAATGCAGAACCTTCTACAGAAGGTAGCAAAAGAAAATGAGAAGAAAGGACTGAGCAAAAACTACAAAAAACTGAATGTATGGTCATTAGCAAAAAGAGAAGACCAATATGCCAACTACTATTTGGAGAAACTAAAATAAAACAATAAAAAATATTCAAATACCTCGGAAATATTTTGACAGAGGATGGAAAGGGCGATATGGAGATCCAAAGAAGTATTGGCATGGACAAAGATGCATTTCAGAAGCTAAGCGGACTACTGAAAGACAGGAAAATTTTAATAGAAACAAAGAAAAGAGTGTTGGATTGCTATGTGATATCCGTCCTTCTTTGTGAAAGTGAATGTCGGACGATCTCATAAAAATTAAGGAGAGGCTTGAGGCAGCAGAAATCTGTTTTTACAGAAGGATGCTCAGTATACCATGGACAGAGCACACGTGCAACGACGAGGCGTTGAAAAGGATGCAAACGAGAAAAAAAGCTCATACTTAGTATTAGGAAAAGAAAAATGAGGTTTCTTGGACACGTAATGAGGAAGGAGGGCCTGGAGAATTTAGTACTCGCAGGTGCGAGATGTACTTGTTAGGTCTGAGTAAATGAGTGACGGAGCGGCGTTTAGAAGAAATACCAAGAGAAAAATATTGAGAACGACAAGAGACAAAACCAAGTTGAATTCCATGATCGCCTACGTCCTGAATGGACATGGCACATGGAGAAGAAGATATATATATATATATATATATATATATGTGTGTGTGTGTGTGTGTGTGTGTGTGTGTGTGTGTGTGTGCTTATTTAACGTCTAACAGACATCAACGGCCAACGGCTTTCATATATATATATATATATATATATATATATATATGTGTGTGTGTGTGGTGTGTGTGTGTGTGTGTGTGTGTGTGTGTGTGTGTGGTATATATATATATATATATATATATATATTGTTTATTTAAACAGCAATGCCTCTTTCATGATTTTATGCAATAAATGTAAAAACGTTTAAACAATTCAATTTAAAACCATGATGGATTTAATACAATTCCTAAAAAAATGTCTTTGTTTACATTATGGAACGAAAAAGACCAGATATGTATATTTATAGAAACAGGAAAAATGTGTTGAAAAACACTATTCAGGCTTTGTTTGATCAGGAGGTTTTACGTGAGCAAGCGGCCAAGGTACGTCAGATCTAATGACGGTTTACTCACGAGCATAAACACACGCACTTACCCATAAAGAAACTAAAAGGAAATAAAAATCGACCAAACACCAATAATAGTCGGATTCCAATTAGCGCATAAATTACAACCTGTTTAGCATAAGAATAACTAACTTCCTGAAGAGCGGATCGAACAATTACAAAAGTTCGTCAACGAAATTTTGAATGTATTATTCATATATATATATATATATATATATATATATATATATATATATATATATAGTCATCCACAGACAGATCTATTTTGTTGTATCACAGTTCATCAGTACGGTTAGGCTCCGATTGCTTTTAATCCAGGATTGAAACCCGATCGAATTGGCGTCAGTCGGCGATTCTACCACTGGGCTATGGGCGTTCGGTAGAAGAAGGTAGACTTTTTAGCGTGTATATTGTCATTATACCCACCCAATAGCCAGAGTGATCTAATCCATTACTGGATGAGCGATGCGTACATGCCAGAGTAGCTACTGTTTTTCAACGTCTACCATTCTTCCAGAGTACTCAGTAGGGTGTGAGAGCGTAAATAGTCTATATATATATATATATATATATATATATATATATATATATATATATGAATAATACATATTCGTTAGTTGGTTGAATTTTCTTTGTATTTATCCTTTGTTTCTTTCCTTGTTAGCCAGCTTTCCCTGATCCGTTTAGGTGAAATCTAGGTGTTCTTTATTTATTCCTAAGTATTGAGCGCTTTTTTGTTAGTTGATTGCTCATGTCAGGTTTTTTTCTTTGGGCTACGCGCTGACTCGGTCCGAACTCTTTTGACTGATGTTCATGTACATGTTCATGTTCTTTCTTTTTTAAAACTATTTTTTCCCTTCTTCGTAAACACGAGTATAGTTATTATCTCTTTATATATATATTTAAGGACAAGCTGAAAATGAATTTGTCATGTACAAATATTCCTCACCGTGATTTTGAACGAATTGCCTCTCAACGAAATGAATGGAGATCTGCCTGTCAGAGGGGCATCAAGCAGTCCTCTGAGACTGAGATTGACCAACTGCGCGTAAGACGTGAGAGAACCAAAGCATCTGCAAGTGCCCCAGCCGATCATTCGTGCAATCTCCCTTCTTGCCTTCCATTGTGGGCTTGTTTGTAAATCTCTTGCAGGACTCAAATGCCATTTACGATGGAGTAAGTGCAGACATGCTACATCGAATTAAACGGTTGTCTAGACCTCATACGTCGTAATCGACGGGAGAGTCCATCATATATATATATATATATATATATATATATATATATATATATATATGAAAAACTACTAAAAATTTGTAAGTTTAAAAATGTATTTTTTTGACAGTATTTATTTATCGGATGTCTAACTTTACTGATGAGCTGTGATACAGCGAAACAGATCTGCCTGCGGATGACTATTTACGCTTTCACACTCTGATTGAGCACTCTGGAAGAATGGTAGACTTTCAAAAAACAGCAGCTACTCTAGCCTCTACGCATCGTCCATTCAGTAATAAATTAGATCACTCTCATTACTGGCGTATGAATACATGGTATATCAAACGATAAAATTTGCCTTCTTCTACCAAACGTCCATATATATATATATATATATATATATATATAACAGACAAACACTTTCTGGTTGACGGACCAGATAAAGTAACTCAGTTTATGGCCCCTCTTATCCTAAAAATTTATAACGCATTTTCGTTACTACAGTATTGTCTCTCACCGGCGCGACGTGGCTTCCCTGTGTCTCTTCTATAAATACTTCCATGGCTTCTGCTCCGATGAACTTAGATCACTGGTGCCCCTTAGGTTCGAATTTGCACGAGATACTAGATTAGCAACTAGATCCCACCCTTTTACAGTGAAACCGATAAAATGCAACCGCAACTTCTACTCCAACAGTTTCTTTTCTCGCACTTCCCGACTGTGGAATTCCCTTCAACATACTGCTTCCCCGACGGCTACAATCTCCAGGAGTTTAAATGTAAGGTCAATAGACACCTCCTAACACAATAACTCGCTTCCATTCTTTCAAACACTCTTCCCATCCTCCCAAATATCTATCACCCTTCTGACATTTCCTACATCTAACCACTCTTTCTATTTACCTTCCCCTATGTAGCCCTAAGCGCAATAGTGGCAGTGGAATGCTTTGTTTGGGGTGAAACGATTAAAAAAAAAATATTGTCTTTCATTCCGATTTGTATAAGCCAAGATCAAATAAGCTTTTCTACTTTGTCTCGTCATCTTTACGTGCGCTCACACACACATGCATTCTCTTTTATATTTATGCTCACACACACTCACAAAACACACACTCTCTCTTTCTAACATTCTCTCTCTTACACACACACACACACACACACACACACACACACACACACACACACACACACACACATATATATATATATATATATATATATATGTAAATTACGTTAATTTGTGTTCATATTCTCGTAACTACTTTAGTGTAAGCTTAAAAAACTATAAAATAATTTCTTACAATGGACCATGCATTTACCTAATATTTATCTAATTCTCTTTTTCACTCTCTGTATTTCTTTCATGTATATGGAAATGTTTGCCTGAACCTGGATTTATATTTAAATTTTAAAAGCAATATTTCTGCAAAATTAATTTCTATATGAAATATGGGTTCGTAATAAGTTATAGGAGACAAATTATTTTTGTTTGTAATAAATAAAAGGTGAATTATTTTTTGTTTGTAATAAGTAACAAAAAGTGAATTATTTTTGATTCTTAATAAGTAACAGAAGACGAATTATTATTTGTAATAATTAACAGAAGACGATTTTTAACATTTTTGAAAAAATAAGTAATAGAATGTGAATTAAAAAAGTAACAGAAGGCGATTTTTTGTATACCGACTTTAAGGTAATTTGATATTGCAAGGGACGTTATTATTCCTATAAAATGTGCAATAGGCTATTAACAGATATATTTTTTAAAATGTCAAAGTGGTTTTGTTTCTTAGCATCAAAAACAAAAGACCGGAAGTAACAATCACAGGAAAGAAGGGAAGTAGGTATGGTTTTATAGATAGGGAAGCAAGTGCCGGGAAATAAGAACTTGGGCTTTATGTAGATGATCTGGGAAGTGCTGATAGGCATAAAAGACATGGATATCAAGCACCACCCACACTCTGGAAACTATTGTAATAGCCTGATTATTACACACCTTAAAGAAGGACACCCATCTTTAGTGGATTAATTTATTTCGCCTTGTGTATCCGGACAGAATCTATGGTGGGGTAGTAACATATCGGGGGGTTGTACCTATTTAGATTTCTTCTAAAAACACAACAAACAGTGTCATAAAATGACATTTTCAGATTAAGATTTAAATGTGCATAATATTGGCACTGATTTAAAGATAATATGCACACACACTCACACATATGCACGCACAGGCCTATCCACAAAATGTTTTATACATACTTAGAAACCCTAACTCACTAATACTCAACACATACACTTAAACAATCACACACACAAAACACACACACACACATGCATATACACATAAAGAGAGAGAGAGAGAAAGAGAGAGAGAGAGAGGGAGGGAGGGGGGGTTAAATAACGGGGGGGGAGAAGGTTAACATTGTAAATCTATTCGTCTCACCTCGTTATTTAAACCTCTCTCTCTATGTATGAGTTTCTTTCTATCATTTTTTCACGATTTTTTTTTTCGTGATTTTTTTGTCCGGATAAATGTAATCCATTAATATTGTATTAATCTTGGTCTGACGAGCAGTCTCTAAAAGCTTCGCGAAATAAACTATTACCTATGGGTTTATAAAAACAACCAACTTATTTCCATTATATATATATATATATATATATATATATATATATTATAGTGGAGGATTGTTTGAATCCAAAATTGATGACAGTCAGTTAAATATTAGCAGATAGACATTAAAGACAAGCACACTTTGTGATAAAGTGTTTGATATCAAAGATATTGCATTTATAGAAATTATATTATATTATATTATATTATATTATATTATATTATATTATAATTATTGTATATTATATTACTAAAAGATTGTTACTTAGTTGATTGATGTTGCTTTCAGCATCTACACTTCAGAAATTCCTAGGCGGGTTTATCCGTCCACTCTTCAGTGGTTTTTCGCAATTTACTTTTAACATTTTATTATATTGTTGATGTAAGTTGTCAGAGTGTTTATCTGTGTGGATGTGAATATGAATAACTTTGTATAAAAATGTACTATAATACCTACTACTACTTCAACTACTACCACATACATACGTTTACGAATTTACATCTTTATTCAAATCCTACTTAGAAAAACTAAAATTATTCAACACTTACATGCATATATATTTATGCATTTTTCTTAAGCTAAGAATCCATTAATTCTTTGTGCTTCGGAAAAGAAAGTGTTATTTCTCAAATTTCGTCATAACGCCACAAATTATACACACAACACTGGATAACAAATTAAATGCTACTAAAGTCTACTTAACCAATGAAAATCAAGCAACACAAAAATAAAAGTACTAGAATATATTTTCTTCATATTTCATTTTTTGTCAGTCATATTCATTTTTATCGCCTACGTATATATATATATATATATATATAACTCGCTTTCATATTCTTGCTTTCCGGACGGCTACAACCTCCAGGAATTTGAATGCAATGTCAATACTCATCTATTAACCACTTGACGCTAGTTCTTTCACCACCCCGTATCTACTTTCCTTTCTCTCCACCTTTGCAATTGTCATCTCACCTGTATTCCCATCCTTCTCTTGCTCCTTTCTAACTGGTTCGTCTGCCTCTTCACTCTCTTCTACTTAATCTTTTTACTCTTATGTAGCCCCCTGCATATCAGTGGCATTACCGCCTTGCTCTGGGTGATACGATTAAAAAAATAAATATGGATAAACATTGCGTCTCTTCGTCCATTGCTGTGTTTTCACTCTCGTACTGGATCATGCGAAAGAGCTATTTCTGCCAAAGAGCACAGCAATTTCATTCGTATTCTGACTGGTTTTATTAACATTGCTGACTGAATGGTCTCAATTTTCTCTAATTTCTAACTCTTTCAGTCTCTTTGTAAAGTTTTTTTATCGAAATATTCAAACTGCGTCAACAATATTGTTTTGGGTAGAGCTATTATTTTAATGTTCTGCATTTTTAAAAAAAGATTTGTTTGGTGCATATCTTTTTGCAGAATTTCATTAATTTACCCTTTTATTTTATTCTGTGAACTGTGAAAACAGCTCTATTCACAATCTAACAATTTCTTAATTTGTTTTTATTGGATACTAGCAATATAGCCCGGCGTTGCTCGGGTGTAATGAAAGGTTGAAAATTAATCCATGGTCCTGGAGCTCAGACGCTTTGGACGTTGGCATGAAAGACTAAAAAGCAATAGTTGTTTCCAGTTAAAGCGAAACCGTAGACTGAAAGAAAAATGAATGGATGAAAGTCAAATTTTGATTTCCTTGCATCGATATCAAATAAGTTTTTTTGTCGTAAACTAAATTTTGAAGGCTAAATAAGTCCTCTGAGTAAATGGTATCATGGTTGAGACTAAGAACTACAATTATACCTACTTAGAGCCAAACCCGAAGCAAAAACTAAAATAAAAGGGCTGAAAAAAATACGGACATACAGAGAGATGGACAGAGACACACACACATTCATTTTGCCTTATATACACACACACACATACACACACACACACACACACACACACACATATATATATATATATATAATCAATTTTCTGCACTATTGTAAGAACTGCAACTTTGAAACCTCTGAATATCGTTTCTTATGTCTTTGTCTATGAGTGTATCAAATTTGATTAAAATCGGACCACTACTTCTATAACCCGATTTTTTCGATTATCGATTTTCGATATTTATCTGGAGTACCTCGACACAAAACCTAGCTAAGGACATTCGCAGACGCTTAAAGTACAACTGTGTATATTTTCAAGAAAATCAGTTCAGCCGTTTCGGAGTCTATAGGTAACGAACACACACACAAACAGACACACACACAGACAAAGTTCCATTTATAAATAAGTTTAGATTAAATAGCTTTAAATGTTTTACCGCAGAGATTCGTTTGTGAATGATTAGTTTAAAGTTGTTTGTATGTTTAATTTTCCTTAAAACTTGCTTGGTACTCACATCTTTAGTCCATGATATTCTGAGTACTTTTCTTTAGAACTACATCTTTTCCTGCCTCAAGACACTTAATTTATGATGAGATTGCACAGTATTTAATACCATAGAGGATGATTGATGATACATAACTGTTTAGTTACTTTTCTTTGTTTCTAACGAAAACTTCTATTTTCTAATACTTTGCAAAGC
This sequence comes from Ascarosepion bandense, assembly GCA_037127315.1. Classification (NCBI taxonomy): domain Eukaryota; kingdom Metazoa; phylum Mollusca; class Cephalopoda; order Sepiida; family Sepiidae; genus Ascarosepion; species Ascarosepion bandense. The sequence continues at coordinate 2,256,445 of JBBBDQ010001325.1, forward strand.
TTTTCAAAGGCATGTTTTGTTATTTCAATGCTTCTTTTGATTTCCGTGCCACATTTTCCGTTCGCTGTTAAAACACTCTTCTTCAGCTAAATTTTTGTACTTGCTTGATTTAGTCATCTTCAGTTCGTAGTACACTTTGAATCTTGGGTGGGGGTACTTCTCTCTCAGAAATGTAAATGGAATAATTTTGGATAGAAAATGGCAGAGTAAAGTGTGATGATGTATGTGGGTCTCTTATGTGTTGACCCCAGTCACGTATTGGGCAAGTGTCGGTTGTATCACATGACAAATCTTTGTTTTGAAATATAACACAGGCTCAAAAAAAAAAAAAAAAAAATTCAAAGCAAACAAAAATGAAAAGAAACAAATAAAAGGGAAAGGAAAGTGCCCTTTACATTTAATACGACAAAGCCTTGCCAAATTTCACATAGATTCGTGAACACAAAAACTGTTTTGATGCAGTTGTTTTATCCATACAAGCACACACATGTTTGTTGACTCGTAGGATATCTATCTATCTATCTATCTATCTATCTATCTATCTATCTATCTATCTATCTATCTATGTCAGTCTGTTTATCTATCTATCTATCTATCTATCTATCTATCTATCTATCTATCTATCTATCTATCTATGTCAGTCTGTTCATATCTATCTATCTATCTATCTATCTATCTATCTATCTATCTATCTATATCTATCATATCTATCTATCTATCTATCTATCTATCTATCTATCTATCTAAGTCTGTTCTATCTATCTATCTATCTATCTATCTATCTATCTATCTATCTATCTATCTATCTATCTATGTCAGTCTGTTCATATCTATCTATCTATCTATCTATCTATCTATCTATCTATCTATCTATCTATCTAATCTATATCTATCTATCTATCTATCTATCTATCTATCTATCTATCTATCTATCTATGTCAGTCTGTTCATATCTGTCTATCTATCTATCTATCTATCTATCTATCTATCTATCTATATCTATCTATCTATTATCTATCTATCTATCTATCTATCTCAGTCTATTCATATCTATCTATCTATCTATCTATCTATCTATCTAAGTCTGTTCATATCTATCTATCTATCTATCTATCTATCTATCTATCTATCTATCTATGTCAGTCTATCTATCTATCTATCTATCTATCTATCTCAGTCTATCTATCTATCTATCTATCTATCGTCAGTCTCTTATCTATCTATCTCAGTCTATCTATCTATCTATCTATCTATCTATCTATCTATCTATCTATCTATCTATCTAATCTGTCTGTTCTATCTATCTATCTATCTATCTATCTATCTATCTATCTATCTATCTATCTATCTATCTATCTCAGTCTGTTCATATCTATCTATCTATCTATCTATCTATCTATCTATCTATCTATCTATCTACGTCAGTCTGTTCATATCTATCTATCTATCTATCTATCTATCTATCTATCTATCTATCATATCTATCTATCAGTCTATTCATATCTATCTATCTATCTATCTATCTATCTATCTATCTATCTATCTATCTATGTCAGTCTCTTAATATCTATCTATCTATCTATCTATCTATCTATCTATGTCAGTCTGTTCATATCTATCTATCTATCTATCTATCTATCTATCTATCTATCTATCTATCTATCTATGTCAGTCTGTTCATATCTATCTATCTATCTATCTATCTATCTATCTATCTATCTATCTATCTAAGTCTGTTCATATCTATCTATCTATCTATCTATCTATCTATCTATCTATCTATCTATCTATGTCAGTCTGTTCTATCTATCTATCTATCTATCTATCTATCTATCTATCTATCTATCTATCTATCTATCTATCTATCTATCTATCTATGCAGTTTTCTTTCTGAATCTGATGTTAACACTGTATCACTTGCATATCTGAAAGTATTAAGGCTATTACCGCCAATAATGAATCCTAGTAGTAATTCTAATTTTATCAGCATCACCGCAATATAAAAGTTAATGAATCCAATGAGAAGAAACATCCTTTCTATTTTTGTATATTTACTGAATTTAATTTCTGTCCGTATGCCAGCGATTTACTCACAGTGTAAGTTTTAGATTATTATAATAACTAGCAGCATAGCCCGGCGTTACTCGGGTGTAATGAAAACTTTAAAACTAATCCATGATCCTGGAGCTCAGACACTTTGGACGTTGGCACGAAAGACTAAAAAGCAATAGTTGTTTCCAGTTAAAGCGAAACCGTAGACTGAAAGAAAAATGAATGGATGTAAGTCAAATTTTGATTTCTACATACTTAGAGTCAAACCTGAAGCAAAAACTAGAACAAAAGGGCTGAAAAAATACAGAAATACAGTCAGATGGACAGACACGCACACAAACATCTTGCCTTTTTTATATATATATATATATATATATATATATATATATTATCGATTTTCTGCACTATTGTAAGAACTGCAACCTTGAAACTTCTGAATATCGTTTCTTATGCATTTGATTATGAGTGTATCAAATTTGATTAAAATTGGACCACTCCTTCTATAATCCAATTTTTTCGAATATCGATTTTCGATATTTATCGGGGTAACTCGACGCAAAGCCTAGCTAAGAACACTCGCAGACGCTTATAGTACAACTGTGTAAATTTTTAAGAAAATCGGTTCAGCCGTTTCGGAGTCTATAGGTAACGGACACACACAAACAGACACACACACATACACACACAGACAAAGTTCCATTTATAAATAAGTTTAGTTGATCGTAGAATTGTTGGTCTAATGTTAAGAGTTGGGAGCAAGGTGTGATCGTATATGCTTTATATTACTATGTCTATAGTTTATTTGACAGCCATATTGGTAATAGACTTTCAACATTTTACGTGACCACGAGTCTTTTATTAGGCTTAACAGAGAACAGAAAGTGTGACTCTGACATCTGCATAAATGATGACCAAAGGCACATTTAAAAATTTAAGCAGAGTATTAAGAGACAGGAAAATTTCGTGGGAAACAAAGAAAAAGGTTAACAAATTGTTACGTGATATATGTCCTTCTGTATGGAAGTGCATAATGGACAATCTCCTCAAAGATGAAGGAGAGACTTGAAGCAACAGAAATATGGTTCTACAGAAGTTTTCTGAGGATACCATCAACCAAACATGTGAGGAACGACGAGGGTTTAAAGAGGATGTAAACAAAAAGTAAACTTATACTTAACACCAGGAAGAGGCAGTTAAATTTCTGGGATACTTAATGAAGAAAAGGGGCTTAGAAAATTTGATATTCACTGGGCGCATAGAAAGAGAGACAGGGAAAAGCAACGCTTGAAATACTTAATGGGCTTGAACAAATCAGTGACAGAACAGGGTTTGGGAGAAATAACAGAAAGACAAAACTCATTAAGAGCTACATGGGACAGGAAGATGTGGAGAGCCATTTTCGTCAACGTTCTGAAGGGTCCCCGCACATAAAATATGCAGCTTCTTGAGAAATTCATTCTTGGGATTTACGCTAACACATCGCTCAATATGTCGCGGGCTTGACATATGGATGGTGCCACCAATAAAAAAGTACATGTGATTTTCATGAAGTACTAACCTTCAAATGGCACGTGATAAAATTTGTGCTCAATTGGAGTGTTAGTTTACAAATTACAGTTATTTCAGTGAAGCTAATGTTGCAAATTTTCACAACAATGAAAAAATCTGAATTTCGTGTGTTCATAAATCATTGCTTTCTGATGAGAAAAATACTGTTCAAGTAAAGCAATGCCTTGATAATTGTTATTCGGACAATGTTAAGAGGTAGTGTGCTAAGTTTAAACGAAGTCGTACAGAGACAAATGATGTCCAACTCTCAGGTCGCCCAAAATCAGTAGTTGTCCCGGAAAACACCAAAAAATCTACAAACTAGTTTAGTCGATCGTAAATTAAAGTTGCATGAGATAATAGAGGAGTTGAAGATATCAGAAGGCAGTTTATTCACCATTTTGCATAGAAAATTGTAAATGAGAAAGCTGTGTTCAAAGTGGGTGCCGCGTTTGCACACAGTAGATCAAAACAACAACGCGTCGACGATTCAGAGCGTTGTTTGCAACTGTTTCAACAAGAAGGAGTTTTTGCGTAAATATGTATCAATGGATGAAACATGGATCCAGTGCTTCACTCCGAAGTAAAATTGGCAGTCATTTGAATGGACAGAGCAGGTGAAAGCCGTTCAAAGCGACCAAAGACACAAACATCAGCAGGCATTCCGTATTTTGGGATGCGCAAAGTATTTTGTTCATCGATTACCTTGAGAAGGGAAGAACTATCAATAGCGTATATTATATATCATTATTGGTGCGTTTAAAGGATGAAATCACCCTAAAATGGCCAAGAATGTAGAAGAAAAAAGTGATTTCTCCAAAACAACACACCGTGTCACAAGTCGATCGTAACGATGGCAAAACTGCATGAATTGCACTTCGAATTGCTTCTGCATCCACCCTATTATCCAGATCTGGCCCCCAGCGACTACTGGCTGTTTGAAGACCTCAAAAGAATGCTCCAGGAAAAGAGATTTGGCTCCGATGAAGAAGTGATATCAGAAAGTGAGACATATTTTGAGGCTAATGTCAAATCGAATTGTTAGAGAAGCGTTGGAATCAGTGTATCACCCTAGAAGGAGACTATGTTGATGAATAAAGTCGAATTTTGCTTAAAAGTTATTGTTTTATTAATTAGGGTTTGGATTGTGATGTGTTACTAGATATGTCTCATTATCACATTCAAAACTATTGAAATACAACTTATAAAAATATTTTCATATTCAGTCAATCAGTTAAATGCCATACGTGATACACGCTTTGGGCGATCATGTCTCGAAAGAAACATGACTGACTGGGCAGAAGATTATCCCGAAGTAGGTTGCCATTGCTTTCTGCGGTAGACTGGTTGCCAGCCAAGGCTATAGAACCCAATCTGTCCTATTATTTAACCCATAACTGGAAGGAATAGTCGGATTAATACCTTTCCCAGGCGTATTTGCGCGTAAGTGAATGCAAGGAATTTAAATAGAATTCGAACTCGGCTTCCTGATTCCTCGTTCTGAGTCGATATCCACTGCACCACAACGCATTTCTATATTAGAAAACATAATTGTTTTTATACTTAGAAATAATTTTTTAAGATCAATGAGATACCTGTGTATATGATTTTTGGGACTGCCAGCAATTTGTATTACATATTTTTAACATCCTTAATAATTCAGAGTACTCCAGTAATTACAGTTATTATTATTATTATTATGATTATTATTATTATTATTATTATTATTATTATTATTATTATTATTATTATTATTAGTGTATACTCATTTCTTTCCGGATCCTAACCAGAGACCTAACGTTAGATATGTCATCATGACATTTTTCACTGTATATTTCTGAGAGTAAAAAAGAAAAAAAGAAACACAAAAATTCAAGATCACACATGTTTATATAGATAGAGTCCTTCGTAAGATGTGAGCTGTGCTTGTGAATACAATTTGTTGTACTTATTTAAGGCTTGTGCTACCATAGATTCAGTGGGTGTTAATATCGTGCAACCTGATACAATTGCTTCAGGTTATTTGTCACAGAATCTGAATTTTAGACTAACACAATTTTTTAATATGTGCTCGATAATTTCTACTTAGCAAGCAAAATCTAGATCTATTCAGTGTGTTTCTCTAATTTCTCCCTTTCTTGAATATTACTTTTGCACGTTTGTCTAATTCGAAATCTATACCTATGTTGCCACTGAAATATTTTACAGTATGGTGGAGACACTTCTACTTATTGTCGTCTTCAATAAAGAGTCTGAGATCCATGTGGAATCGGTGATTAAACACGTCATTGTTTACTTTGTATCCATAGCTATTATTGTTTAATTCATGCATAATGGACATTAAAGACAGAATAAAAACATAAATAAATAAGTAAATAAACAGAAGGGGTGACAGGGAGTCTCCCTGAAAGATTCCTTGTTAGCTATTTAGGCGTTTGGAAGTGGCAGTGCCTTTGGTGTGATTTAGGTATAATGTTGTTTTTTACATTCCCTTGTTGTTTAAGATCTAATATTTTAAACGAAACTTTGTACATTTCGCAAGCCTTAAGCATCTAAAAGTGTGTCAGACTACCAAATCTTTTACGATAGCCTATCCATGTTCTGCTGAAATTTCTACATCTACATGGATTGATTCTGCATTAGGGTTATATTTTTTTAGGTTGCTCCAAATATTCTCCCCAAAATTTTGCTTTTTCAGTAGATGGTCGCTTGTTGACATGTATAACTGCTTTTCCAATTTCCTTGTAAAAATTTCTTAAGGTCCGTTTAGAATATCTTATTTTGTCGGTAAAACTTACAAGACTTTTCTTATCGTCTGTTTTTTGTGCCTTTAATTGCAGTTTCTGTTTTTGTATTTCATTGACTAGTGGAGTTTCATTTAGTAATTTAATATTATATCTTCCTACATTTGTATGAGGAAAGCAGCGGATAACATATTGGCAGGGCCCGGAACGGAGGTTGCCAGGAGTAACAGGAACAAACATACTAAGGGCCACAAGGGATAGGAAGACGTGGAGGGCCATGATTGCCTACATCCTGAAGGGACAGGGCACATAGAAGAAGAAGAAGGTGTCTCATCCAATAACGATAACTCACATCTGATTTTCTCTATTTCTGGCTTCATTTTTACTTTCTAAGTTGGCACTTTTTGTCTGTTGTTTGACTGCTAAAAAATGTTACGTATATGACATTATTTACTTCTGTGATGCTTTCCAGTGGTTTGTCCGTTAATAGTGTTTGCAGTAAAGCGTTGTATATTAACACAGTATGTTTATTAGACTTTGTTATGAGGTTTTAGGAGCTGTTCTCTGACATTTTTTGTGCAAGTGACTCTGATGAGTACTTGAATGATGTGATTTTTCGCTTCGGTGACTTCACCGCTGTTTTCAATGGATTCTGCCCTAATGTCGCCTGACTCATCTTCGGTGATAGAATCCGATAACCAATCTATCTATCTATCTATCTATCTATCTATCTATCTATCTATCTATCTATCTACGATATTTTCTAATATTTACTTTTTGTTACTTAGCTTTACTACACTTTGAAAAGGCACTGTCTTGTCATACAGTGATTTAGCGAACTTTTAGCAGAGTACCATTCCATTTTCAGTACTAACTTTAAAGAGCTGTGACAATCATTTTCAGCCTTGACAAGGTCTGTATATATTTTCAAACACATTATTTTGTTGCAAACACGTGTACATACACGCGTATGGATAATTCACAATTTACATGCACTTTACCATTTATTAATTTTTGTGTCGACTATGATCATCCCAGCCAATCCTTGTCTCTGTATTGACATTCAAAGAAACATGTATTTATAAAAAAGAATAAAATAAGTCATCAAGTAGGTATGGCTATGTCAGTGGAATCACTAAGTGGCGCCTAAAGAGGTTTGAGGTTACATTCCAAATGTCGGATTATAGAGACTCGTTACTATAAGGCAAAAAACAAAAACAAAAAAAAACAACTTTTCCCATCTTAATTATACTTGCATTAGCGAAATTTGAGATATCAGTTGCTGGATGCTTTTACCCACGTGATGAATCGGGCTTAGTCATGGTAGCCCTGTCACTTCTGTTAGCTGTTGTTATCCTGAAATCAAGTTTGATTTTTTACTGACTTTAACAATGATTTATACTTAAATAAACATGAATGTAAATACTTGTAACATATACATAAGCATATAAATATTTCTAATATTCGTATACACATATAAATACAGGGTGAGATGAATAAATTGTCATTTGAATTCCTCAAAAATAAAAATAACGTTGACATTTCATTTTAACAGATATATTTACCAAAATTACACAAAATATCTTGAAATACTAAAATTTATTCAATAAAATCGCCATTGGCTTCAACCACGACCCTCAGATGACTTCAGAATCTCATGTATCTCTTCTGGATGGTCTCCTTGTTGAATTTGGTGAATACTTTCATAATCCTTGTCTTCAGTTCATCATCTTTGGTATTAAATTAATTTTGTTGGTCTCTCTCTTAACTTCACCCCACAAGTAATAATTAAGAGGGTTGCAACCTGAAGAGTTAGTCAGCCGTGATGTGGTCGCACAAATTGTCTGACCGTATTGTCTGGTTTCTCCTGCTTGTGTGGCATGGTACAATCCTGTTGTCAGACATAGGGTTTTCTACCATCTACTCTCTTAAACCAGGGCAGCACTACCTCCTCAAGGCACTTGATGTAGGTATCCGTGTTGAGTTTGAGGATCTGTGGAAAGATGAATGGAGGCATAACGTCACCATCACCAGTGATCACCCCAAACATCATCATAATCACCATTAAACCCATCCGACTTTATCCGAATCTGCTGAACTATCCTCAGCGGAACACCCAAACACAAAATGTTCGTTCAAGCATGAATGCTGATTAGTAGAGCATGTCGCTTCGAAATTTTTGGCGGATTGAATTGTGTCATGATTTTCTTCTTATCACAGACAGCGTCCAACTGACCCCACTATATTGTGCAGTTGACAAAATCAAAAACAAACAACGGACATGCGCAAAATTAAAAATATAATATGGCGTCAATTTACCCATCCCACCTTAACATTGATATATACACCCTTCTGCAAATAAATTAAAACAAAGTAAATAATATCTTTCTAGGATCTTTCACACTTTCCATGATCACGTATATATCGTCACTTGGTGTTGTTTTACTATTCTGACCGTATTTTCCTTTACGTTTTCGACCGATAAATCCAGTTTGTTTCTTCCCCTTGGTGACACAACTGAGATTTGAAAGGCTGACATCAACAATATCGGCGATCTCTCTGGGAGGCTTGCCAGTGTGTTTGTTCAGTATTATAATTTTCGTAGGCTTCCTTGGAGTAACGTTCATCACAGATAATATCCGAAGGACAACTAATCGACAATCGAGACAATCGTGTCTGGGTATGATAAAAATCTGATGCAACCACGGATGACGCAATATTTTTCAAACCCAAACAAATTATAGTTTTAGTTCATTAAAAATTTTGAAAAAGAACCCTTTTTCAATTGTGTCAACTTCGATTAAGCGAATGTGTGGTTGACGATTCCGCAGATCTTTTGGCCACAGCTACACTTTGTGTTAATTAACAAAATTAATTAAACAATTAAACAAAACAAATACTGTCTTCTAGGATCTTTCACACTTTCCCTGGTCAGGTATGCGTCGACTCTTAACGTTATTTTTCTCTTTTGAAAGCATTTTTCCTTTATGTTTTTAACTGATGGATCCAGTTTATTTCTTCGCTTTGATGAAACGACTGAAAGTTAAAAGACTGACACCAGCAATATCCGCGATGTTTATGTATAGCTCACCAGTGTCTTCGAACTACGTTACAATTTCTCTACGCTTGCTTGGAGTAACGTCCATTGCAGACAATGGCTGTAGGACAACAAATCGGCAGTCAAGACAATCGTGTCTGGGTGTGATAAAAATCTCATGCAATCACGGATGATGCAATATTTTTCAAAGTCCTAAAAATTTCATCATACACTTCCAAAAAGATTCATATTGCGGCACACCACTGCAAATGATATAATATGACGAAATAATTGAAACTGATTGCACCCTGTCACTTCAGTGGGTTTAAAACTAAGCGTATGGTGAAAGAAAGGAATCTAATTAATTTACACAAAGGTTTGCATATAAATACGTAATAATAACGTTTGTTTACACACATCATTGCAAAAGCAATAACTGCAAAACGCGGCATATGAAATGATAGAGAAAAGAAGCTGAGATCAACAGAAAAAAACAAAAACAAAAATAAAAACAAAAAACAAATAAAAACAGATTTTCTGATCATAACTTCTGATAACCCCTCCTCAAAAATTCAAACGCTACCTTTTTTTACAAGACTTTTTTTCTCATTATGACCTAAAGACATCTACTAGATAGAAGCGCAACGTATTGTCTGTATAAGCTTTTTCATTCTGTCACATTTGTCCGGATACTATTCTACATCCTACAACCCCCACCACACATTTAAATGCATTGTCAATTGTTGCCTTCTGTCTTTTTAATTCTTATTCTTTTATTGTTCTCTTTCCTTAACTAGTTTTATCCTATTCGATAACACTCAGAAAACCTTTGCATCTTAGTGGGTTTTATTTGCTTCGGATCAAATGATTAATATACAGAGTCTATTCTACCTTCCACCGATATGGCTGATGCTAAACTCTAGGGGAGTTGGTCTTTGTGAGGTTAACATTCTTGGCTGACATGAAGTGGAAAGATTATATATTGAACCCATTGCTAGGATAGCTGGTCAGAAAGTTGTTTCAATTTGTCGTAGTTAGAAAATTTTACTCTCCAGAATTTATCGTATATATCTATAAGTCTACCATTCATCCATGCTTAAAGAACTCCTGCTGTACATTTACAGATACTCAATATCTAAGCATTAATCAACAATATTATTGGTCCTGACCTAGTGTTTCGGCTTCAGTCAGTTTCCTACCGCCATAAAGTTAACCCCGGGGTCTTTTCAGTAGATACTTTCATGGTAATTGTTTCTAAAATATATAAAAAAAAGAATAAAAACAAAATTAATCAACCTTCGAACATTAAAAAACACCTTAAAACCCCAATTTTTGGTATTAAATAACCCACAAAGGTTGATATGCCGTTAAGCAAACTCTTGGGAGATCATGTCTCGAAAGAGACATGACTGACTGGGCAGATGATTATTCCGCAGTAGATTGCCATTACTTTCTGCAGTAGACTAGTTGCCAACCAAGACTGAAGAACCCAATCTCACCCTGTTATTTAACCCATGACTAGATAGAAGAGACGGATCTTCTTTCCCAAGGATATTTGTGCGTAAGTGAATGCAAGGAATTCAACTGGAATTCGAACTCGGCTCCCCGATTTCTCGATCCGAGCCAATATCTACTGCACCACAACGCACATCCATCATAGTACATAAAAATATTTAAATGAAAAAATAAATGCTCTATGTTTTCTGGTTTAATGTTTTTTAATAATAAATAAAAATAAAATACATTTTGCTTAGAATATTTTTTAGGTTTGATAGCAAGCCAAAATATATTTTCTTAAAACGCCGTTATCAAAAAATCAATTTTATTTTACAAGAACTAATAAAAAAAAAGTGATTGACAATTTGATTTTTGGAAAATATTTTAACTTTATTGTTATATAATAAGTTAATATAAAAAGTGCTGATTCACTTAGGAAGTTTGAAAAAAAAGAAACAAAAAAAATATAAAACAAAAAAAAAACAAAAAACAAAAAACAAACAATAAATCTTGATCTCTGGTGGAATTTCCAAGGAGTATTGCATTTCGAGCTTATTTCTTACGGTAGCGTCATCAACGCTAAACTGTATTGCAGGTAAATCCCGAGTGTGACACTCTGAAGAAGGAATATCCTGCTTTGGTCAGTTGAAATCCGGCTTTGTTTCAATAAAACAATGCGAAACCAAACACTGCATGGTTAATTAAGAAGAAATTCAAACAAATGTAAGGTGTTGAGATTCTTGCACATCCACCATTCAGTCCTGATACTACTTCTAGTGACTATGGGCTTTTCTGCTCAGTAGCACATTTCCTTCGGGACAAATGATTCAACACTTGATGAAGTGAAAGAACCTTGTTCACAATTTTGAATATTCAGAGCCAACAAAAAATATCTATGTAGAAAAGGAGTATCAGTTGTGAAATCCGGTTACAAGAAAGTCTTCACCTGTACTGGAGATATCGGATATATGTTGACAAGTTATTGACTGCAGACATCACATAATGCAGGTTACTTTGTCCTATAATTGTAGTCTGACTGTCATAGCTACAAGTTCTGTAGTTGTCACCAGGGGTAAACGTATATTGATCCAATAATTAGCAATAAGATACTTGGTATTTCAGAAGCGCGTTATATGATTTCTTAATTGTATCATTAATATTACTTTTTTGTTCGATCAATAATTTTTTTATCTTTACGAATATAACAGTCAATAATTGCTTGAGTAGATACAGTAGGAAAATAACAGGTAAGCTACATAAATAAAACACCCTTGTATGGTTCTCTTGAAATAAGGAATTCATATTAAAGTTTGTATTTATCTTTACGAAAGTCGGTCAGTTAAGTGCCGTATATGCTTTGGCAATCATGTCTCGAAAAAGACATGACTGACTGGGCAGAATATTATTCCGCAGTAGCTTACCATTACTTTCTGCAGTAGACTGGTTGCCATCCAAGGCTGTAGAACCCAATCTGTCCTGTTATTTATACTATAACTGGAGGGAAGATTAATATCTTTCCCAAGGGTATTTGCGCGTAAGTAAATGCAAGGAATTCAATTGGAATTCGATCTCGGCTCCACGATTTCTCGTTCCGAGCCGATATCCACTGCACCACAACGCACATACTTTACGAAAACAATTATTGACTGTTAGTTTACGAAATTAACAGTCAATAATTATTTTAATGGATACGGTAGGAAAGGTCACTTGTACTTTATCGGGAAATGACAGGTAAGCTGCACATATAAAGCTCTCTTGTATAATTCTTTTGAAATAGGGAAATTATCTTAAAGGTTTTGTTTATCTTTAGGAAACTATCAGTCAATAATTATTTTAATAGATACGGTTAGATAGGTTAGTTGTACTCAATCGGGAAATAACAAGTAAGCGACATAGATAAAGCACCTTTGTTGTATAGTTGTCTAGAGAATCTAACAGTCAATAATTATTTTAATGGCTACGGTAAGAAGAGTTAGATGTATTTTATCGGGAAATAAAAAGTAAGCTTCATGGATAAAGCACTCTCTATATAGTTATCTTGAAATAGGAAATTTGTTTTAAATGTTTTATTTCTATTATTGCGTCAGTGTCTGCGTTAATGCACATACAGACACATAAACACACATACGCACACACACACATACACACATATATATATATATATATATATATATATATATATATATATATATAATCATCCGCATACAGTCCTGTTTCATTAGTATCATTAGTACAAGAGTGTTCAATTCATTGCTAAAGAACAATGCGTAAAAGCCAGTGAGTAGCCACTGTTTTTAAAATCCAATATTTCCTCAGAGTACTCATTTGAAAGACGAGAGCATAATTATTTCTGATTGCTCTCATTACGATTGAGCTCTCTAGAGAATAACATTTTAAAAACAGTTTCTACTTCTGCGATATATGCGTGACTCTTCAAAAATGAATTGAGTTCTTTCGGTGACTGGCGTGTGTATTTACTGCTTATATACAACACGTTAAAATTTCCCCTCTCTGATTCCATGCTTAGGGGGTAGCGACCCCGACTGACACCAAATCAGAAGCAAGTAGATATGTCTAGCCATACTGATAAGCTGTGATACAGCGAAACAGGCTTGTATGTGAAGGACTAATATATATATAAATATATATAATCAAAATTATGATAAATCTACGATACTTATTAAAGATCAACTCTGATTTGCACGGTGATGACGAGCAAAGTATGGCAAAACAATGAGCCGATCTATTAGTATTGTGAATTTCTAACATTTTTTGTGCAATAATTATTTCTAAAGGTAGCTATTGAGTATTTCTTTGCTATTATTGTTATTTATTTTCTGTTATTTCATTGTTAGGCTTGATATACGTTAAATGACATCTGAAAACGTCAACGAAGAATTCATCAGCTGTCTCACATGTCTAAAATCTATTATGGAGAAAAACACGTTCTGGGTATGACGATAAACTACATCTTGCAGCAAAGCTTCTTTTCGGTAGGTTTCCAGGAGCGGGAAACCACCTTTTAATTGCTTTTGTTCCCAGGTTTACACTAATCCAGGAAAGTAGCATCTGTTAGTATCTCAGAAATAGGCAAATAGTTAACCCCTAAATTAAAATAAAAATACTATAAAAGTATAAAAATACATTTTTATTGTAGAAATACCAGAAATATTTTTTCATAGTAAGAAAATTATCAGCAATACATTTAAAGAAATGCCAGCAATACAATTTTGTAAAAGAAATTACTAATGCTCCCAAGAAAATTAAATTTGGTATCAAATGGCCCATTTGGAATCGATATGATAACAGAAAAGAAAAACTTTCGTTATCAACTCGTATGTTAAAATTTCTGGTAAAAGAAATATAATTAAAAATGAGTAATGTTTATATTATTGACTTGAAATCTGCTACAAAGTTTGATTGCGGAAGGAAATTCGACAGCCTGCGAGATTTCAGTTAAGTGTCATGCGTGATACACGCTTGGGCAATCATGTCCCGAAAGAGACATGACTGACTGAGCAGGCAATTATCCCGCCATAGGTTGCCATTACTTTCTGCGGTAGACTAGTTGCCAACCAAGTCTACAGAATTTATTTTGTCTTGTTATTTAATACATAACTGGAGAGAAGAAATGGATTAATACATTTCTCAAGGGTATTTACGCGTAAGTAAATGCGAGGAATTCAATTGGAATTCGAATTGGGCTCCCCGATTTCTCGTTTCAAGCTAAATCCACTGCACCACAACGTACCCATAAAGCACACTGGTGCAGACATCGCATTTTCTCTATTAGACAATGTAAGTCGAATAATGTGATTATGAGTCCAGATTACTTCCACAATGTTCAGCGTTAGCGTTCTGTCGATATTCCAAGCAACGAAGAATCCAGTAGCCCAAGGGCGATCAGAGCACTACTTTGTCGAATATTGAGCAGGAACACTTATTAACAATTACAAACCATGTAAATGGCCCCATTAATCAGTAGATGAATATCCCACAAGTTATATAAAAATTATCCAATCGTTATCAAGCAATTCTTGTTCTTCTCTAATGGTCATGGAAACAAGGTATTGTACCATAAGAATGTTGCATGGCGCAGGGCATTGGGTACCTAACGAAAAGAATGCAAAATGCATTAGAAATTACCACCCCATCATCGTCTTGAATGTCGAGGGGAAAATATTTTTAGGGGTTCTTGCACGTCGTATGACTAACTACCTGCAAGAGAACCTAAGATCTGTTTTCACTAGGAAAATGAACGTCCTGTGCTGAAGATAAAACAAAACAAAACAAAAAACAAAACAAAAAAAATCCTCCAACATGAAGCTCCTGATTGGAATCTGTGATTGGAGAGCTTTAATTGATCTTAGAACACCTCTGCAATTTCCGGTTCACATCATTCAGACAAACGCAAGCCTTACGTTGTAGCGGTGTCTAAATCAAAGAAGTGTGTCTTCCCAGTAGAATTAACGGGAGGAGGACAAGAGAATGAGCACAAACGAAAGAAAAAACCCTACGAATTGCTACGATCTGATTGCTTGGAAAAGGGGTAAACATGTCATGTGTTACCATTGAGGTCGGGTGTCGTGGGTTCCTTGGGCGCTCAATTTTAAATGGAGGTATCACTGGCCTGTGCCTGAATCGTGCTTCACATCTTTTTCAGACCACAGCTCAACAGGCATCAAGTTGAATCTTGTTAAGATCCCAAATAGTCAATGTTAATTAAAACCATGCTCACAACAATGCTACTTTTGATGTGAAACAGAATAGAAGGTAAAAAAACGTCGTTAATAATGGTCACTACTTGCACGTTGTTTATTGGGTAGCGATCAAAAACGCTTTTTGCACTACGTCAGTCAGTCAGTTAAGTGCCATACGTGATACACGCTTGGGCGATCATGTCTTGAATGACACATGTCTGACTGGGCAGAAGATTATCCCGCAGTAGGTTGCCATTACTTTCTGCGGTAGACTGGTTGCCAACCAAGGCTAAAGAACCCAATCTGTCCTGTTATTTGACCCATAACTGGAAGGAAGAGACGGATTAATACCTTTCCCAAGGGTATTTGCGCGTAAGTGAATACAATGGATTCAACTGGAATTCGAACTCGGATCCCGGTTTATCGTTCCGAGCCAATATCCACTGTACCACAACGCACATCCTCTTCACTGACATATCTATGAAAAAAAAACAAAAACAAAAAACAAAAAACAAAAAACAAAAAAACAATACCCAGTCCTGTGACAAAAGATGCTGGTGGCACCTATGTTACCTACACTGGTTGGTGATTGACGAGGGTAGGGTATCGCACATGCATACACGCGCTATATGTAGAAAAATCCTAAAAATCAATTCTATCTACATCGCCTTTTAATATGCACCTAAGTATGAGTGGTGTTTTCCTGGAATCGTTGAATATTTTGCAGGCCTTCTATGTCTATCCTTAAGGATGGGCCATTCGTTATGAGCTGATACTCATAAGTTTTGGATATTTGAATCTCAAGCGTTAACCAAAAGTCAGTCAGTAAGTTAAGAGCCTCTTCCCTCAAGTTATGGGTAAAATAATAGGATAGATTGAGTTCTATAGACTTGCGTGGCAACCGGTCTACTACAGTAGGCAATGACAACCTAATGCAGGATAATCTTCTGCCCAGTCAGTTATGTCTTTTCTGAGACATGATCGCCCAAAGCGTGTATCATGTGTGGCAGTTAACTCACTGACTGATCAATCACCAGTAAAAATAATTGTTCTCTCAATTCTGTTTATTGTATGGAAACGGCTAATTTCATCATTATTAATTTTACCGTTACCATTAATTTTGCTGTTACCTGTTAATTTTATTATTATCCTCAATTTTATCATTAACGTTACCATTAATATGCATCTTGGTTAGCCTATTGTTTTTCAAGTTATTAACTACGCTTGCAATCTTTAGATGTGGCTTTTTAAACGTGAATGCACTAAAATTTGGCTTGATCCGAGTCAAATTTCCAATTCTGAAAACGAGAGAGAGAGAGAGAGAGAGAGAGAGAGAGAGAGAGAGAGAGAGAGTATCGAAAAGTAAAGTCTATGACTCTTCTTTACGGTGTCTTAGTGAAAAGGATGAATTTCCTCTCTCGCCCTCCTCTTTTTGAATCGTAAGTGTTTTCGATTCCCGTTTATATGAGAGTTTTCCGGGCAAACACAAACAACAACAAATGTAAGTAATTTTAAAATATTCGGTTGATAAGCATGCAGGCCGACTTCCTCGCATGAACAAAGGAAATTCTTCAAGTCATGTGACTATCCCACCGACTCCTTTGGTCACATTGATCCGTCCTGTCGTCGGACTGGCGGGCTCTCCTGTTCTGCGGGCAGTCATCTCCTTTCTTATACTTACTACTTACTATTATTCTTATTATTGTTCATTCTTTATGTTCACTTCGCGACCGGAACTTTTGGACACTTGAACCCTTTATAAATAAACAAAATAAGAATGTCTGGTAAAGTTAGGAAGAAGGAAAGTGGCGAAGAATATAGGGAGGCTTTTATCACCGGAATGCAGCCTGAATTAAATACTAAACCTGTACTCTGCAGTATCTGACTAAAATTATGTAGAAGGTACGCAAACCGATTTTGAAATGTTATGTGGTATTTCACTCTTAGAGTGAGTGACCTATCTTCTTCTTCTTCTTCTTCTTCTTCTTCTTCTTCTTCTTCTTCTTCTTCTTCTTCTTCTTTTTCTTCTTCTTCTTTATTCTGTTTCCTTTTAGAGCATACGCAATTATGGCTCTCCATCATTTGTTGTCTTTTATAGCTCTTGAATGTGCGTTCTGATTTAATGGATATCGGCTCAGAATGAGAAACCGGATAGCCGTGTTTGATTCTAGTCGAGTTCATTACATTCACTTACGTACAAATACTGCTTAAAAAGTTTTGAATCTATTTCTTCAACCCACCCCGCCACTAGCTATAGATTGAATATCAGGTTAGATTGGGTTCTAGTGCCTTGGTTGGCAACGAGTCTACCACGAAAAGAAACATACTGCGGGAAAATCTTCTGCATGTTAAGTTATGAATCAAAAGTGTCATGTCTGCTTGAGCTTGTATCACGTATTTTACTTAAATGACTAATTAAAGTTTGACTTTTCCTCTATTTCCCCTAATCCCTGTTCTACCAATCATTTACACAAGTTCGCTATGTAGTTTATTCTCTGTCCCCCTCTGTCACCTTGCCTTCAATATGTATTTTGAGCGCCTAATTTTTAAGCTGTTTTTCTTCATTAGATGACCTAGAAACTTTGTTTCTTTCTAATTTTAATTATAGGTATCCCTTTTGTTTCAATCTTCTCTAAACCTACGTCGTTGCTCACATGTCTAGTTCATTATATTCACGGCATCTTTCCGTAAAAGGACATTTTTGTTAACTCAAATATCTTCTTCATCTGTAATAAGATTGCCCAGCACTCACTGTCACCGATATTACGTAACAGTTCAGTACACTTTCCTTGTTTCCAAAGAAATTTTGCTGTTTCTTTAAACTGTACTCAGCTTTTGGAAAGTATATTTTCTATCACCTTCGGATTATTACATTTTCTGTTCTCTGCTAAAAACATTTTCTAGATATTTAAATTATTGTACTTGCTTGATTTAGGTGTTTCCAATTTTTTATTCGCATGTTGGTATATTCCTTTTCCTGACTTTACATTTTGTCCCTTGCCTTCTTAATACATATATTTACACAAATTCCAAAACCACAAGATCTAAAATCAGAAAGCTTATTCCTTTTCTGTTGATACAAAGAAAAAAAAAGGTTTTAGTTTATTTTTTCTACAGGAATAGATTTTTCACTAAGTTTCCGAAAATCTAATTTGCTATAACATGAAATGTAAATTAATATTATTTTTAAAAGAATTAGTATAAATTCTAAATGAATAATGAATATAATACAAATTCTAAATTAGCATTTTTTTAAAAATTGATTAAATCTTGAAACGAATGTTATCTTGAACGACCTCTCTTCTAGATCTTTTTTAACTTTGCGAGCGTCCTGCAGAGCTTTACACTTGAATCTGCTTTGTTTCTAAGTTTTTTCAGCTATCATTTCATCAGTTCCCGATTCACTATCTATATTGATGGCACCACTATCTAATGTAGTCTTAATGTTAAATCTGAAAAGTTCGTTAAGTTCAAATTGACAGCTGATCTAAAAAGTGACTTTCAATCTTTTGATAACTCGGGCAAGAAGCGCGTTGTTAATTTTAATTCTCCAAAATGAAACTGTTCTCTTTTTACTATCTTAGAGAAATTTTTACCTTCTATCAGCATGATTTATTGCACCTTTGCGGACAAACGTTTTCTACTAACATGAAATTTGACTCAATTTCTAGATCTGCAGCTAGGAAAGTTGGTTGATAAAATTTTCCTTTAAGCCTACCATTCGTCCCTGCATTGGATATTGCTGTCACATCTGCTCTTGTCTTTCTGCTATGTATTTAGCAATTCTTGATAAAATCCAAAGAAGAATCTTCACTTTCCCCACTATCGCAATTTAGCTTCACTGTGCCTTTTCTATAAATATTTTCATAGGAATTGTTTTGATTAACTTTCCTTTTTGGTAGCTCAACATTAGAAATTGAAGCGTAGTACTAGACTGGGTCACATCATGTTAAAGTTGAAATCACTAGATGTAACTGTAAGTTCTTTGCTAACAGTTTCTTCTATCGCAATTCTCACTCGTAGAACCCACTTTCGTTTTCTTGCTTTACAATGAACTTAGATCAATAAACTTTTCAATGCAATGCCAATCGTCATCTTCTGTTGCATCAATACCTGTTCTTTCACTGCCTTTTCTTTTTAATAATGTTTTCTCTCAGGTTCTTTTACACTCAGTAAACTTTTGGGTCTCAGGGGCTTTACCACCTTGCTTGGGGTAAAATGATTAAAAAAAAAACCCTAGAGATATTGGGCGTTCACGTCTAAATTGCGAAATCTTACGTTTACATCAAAGTTGTAACGTATAAGTTCACGTTTAAGCTGTAAGATGTGACGTTAATTTTTAATTTGTGAAATGTCATTTTCACATTTAAATTAGGATCTGTGACGTTCACGTCTAATTTGTCAAATGTGGTATTCACGTTTTAGTTGAGAAATTTGACATTCACAATTATATTATGAAATTCTATGTTTATTCATGTTCCAAATTTTTTGATTAAAAATATTTCTGCCATTTAAATATAACAATGCGTGTACACTTTCTAATGTAATAATTCGTTAGCAAAAGTAAATTCTTTATATTCTTAATAATTATATTATGCAATGATGTTTTTTCATTGACCTCTTTCATACTGAAAGATATTCACGGGGTGTTAGCTTATGTTTTAATTTAATATTTTTATACTAAATGATTGTCATGATAAAGCACAATACGGATGTTATTTATTTATTTATTTATTATGCAATATTTTTATGATATCTATTTTGAATTCTTATCATGTATTATTACTGATATTTTGGTTATTAAGTATAGTTATTATTAGTTAGAAATTATGTGTATCGATCATCTCAAAGCCAGGAGGCTGATTTTTATGTCCACCAACTACGTTTAACGTAACAGATTTATCTAATACCAAGTTATTACTGTAATGTAATATTTTTGTGATTTTAAAATTCTTATCACGTATATAATATAAATAACTATAATAAAAACTTCTCAATTCGTCATGAAGTTAGGTTATTGACCTGTTGATAAATTTGGACTATAAAATCTGGGATGAGTATCCTGATCCGTATAAATAGTAAATAAGTATGAAAATAGGTTTTTCTATTGTTTTCTTAAGAAATTCCGCTTGAGTAGGATTTGATGTTTTAGTGCTCTTTCTCGTTAAAGACTATTGAAAATTTATACTGATTAAAATAAGTACTAAGCTGGAATTTGAATTTAGCTCATCAAACCCACTTTCTGTGCTGATATCTATTATGCTAGCAGCAGATCTTAGGTAGTGCTATGAAGATCGACTTGCTGAGGTCATCTGATATTACACCACTATTATAAATTTCATTTATTATTTCTGTAATTTCTCTCAGGAAGAGACAGCTGAAGTTCCTGAGACATGAAATGAGGAAGGAGGGCTTAGAGAACCTGATACTAACAGGCCAGATACAAGGAAAAAGACACAGGGAAAAGCAACGGATAACATATTTAAAGGAGCTAATCAGGTGGATGATGGAACGAGGGTTGCATGGTGCAACAGGAGAAGGCGTGCTAAGAACCACCAGGAATAGGGAGATGTGGAAATCCATGATGGCCTACGTCCTGAAGGGACAGGGCATATAGAAGAATAAGAATAACAGATCAAAATTTACATTAAAATACAGATGAATAATAGCAAGAAGAATTAAAGTATCATAAACAAAGTCACATGACTATTCCATACTGTTCTCTGTGCTGTCGACACTTAGCATTTTGTTAAATCACTTTATTTGATAATGCCACTAAATCCCAATATGCTACTGAGAGTAAAAGAAAATAATAAGGGAATCTTTCACATAAGCAGCATAAAATAATCGGTCAAAGTTCTGTTTTACTTAAAGGGCATAAAATAAATTGTTATTTTATATCTTTAAATGTTTTTTTATCATGATTATTTCCATGGTCAATAGTACCCGGATCATTGGGTATTTGGTGGTATCAAGTGGGGTTCAGGAAAGTGTTTCTTGGTTGAAGTGCTGCAGTTGATTGTATGTTTAGCTTGGAAGCCATATTGTTTTTAATGGCTGGGCTGTTTCTGCTATAATCAAGGAAATCAACGACAAGATATACTCTCATGAAGTAATTATTCATCATCATCATTTTGTAGTCCTGCAGTACAAGATTAATACCATGTTTTAATTATGTATTTGCTGCATAGTCCAATATTAGTCATTGTAATAATGTTTAGTTTTGATAAATGCATTTATCGGGATGTGCACTGTGATTCAGTGGATATCGGCTCGAAATTAGAAATCGGGATGCCACATTCGAATTTCAATTGAAGTCCTTGCTTTCATTTTGGGAAAGGTATTCATTCGGGTGTGCGTTGTGGTGCATTGGATATCAGCTCGGAACGAGAAATCGGGGGACGGAGTTCGAATTCCAGTTGAATTCATTGTATTCACTTACGCGCAAATACCCTTGGGAAAGGTATTAATCCGACTATTCCTTCCAGTTATGGGTTAAATAACAGGACAGATTGGGTTCTATAGCCTTGGTCGGCAACCAGTCTACCGCAGAAAGCAATGACAACCTACTGCGGGATAAATCTTCTGTCCAGTCAGTCATGTCTCTTTCGAGACATGATCGCCCAAGCGTGTATCACGTATGGCACTTAACTGACTGATTCATTAGGTTCTATTAATGTGGATCCAAAATCCAGGTTTTGTGACAAATATCAAAAAACCATAGATCATCTAATGTCAGGATATTCATACTTGCGCCAAATAAATATAAAAATCATCAAAATAGTCAGTTAAGAGTCATACGTGATACACGCTCGGGCGTTCATGTCTCAGAAGAGACATAACTGACTGGGCAGAAGATTATCCCGCAGTAGGTTGCCATTGCTTTCTGCGGTAGACTGGTTGCCAGGCAAGGCTAAAGAACCAAATTTGTTCTGTTTTTAACCCATAACTGGAGGGAAGAAACGGATTAATATCTTTCCCAAGGGTATTTGCGCGTAAGTGAATGCAAGGAATTTAACTGGAATTCGAACTCGGCTCCCCGATTTATCGTACCGAGCTGATATCCACTGCACCACAACGCACTAAACGTATCAATTATTGTAAATACGGTCCTTCATACACATAATCCGCAAGTAAGAGCAATAACTATAATAAATTTGAAAATTTCCTAGCATTTCCTCAACAAGTGTTTTTGTAAGCAACACAATAAAGCCAAAGTCCCCAAAATCTAATACAATATTAGTACTTATAATATTTTCTTATATTTTTAAGATTACTGTTTAGATAAAAAAATAGTGAAAAAATGGCGTTTATGTTGTATTCGTTGAGTCATTTTTCAGTAATTTACCCTTCACTTAAAAACGCAGAAGTATCGATAAATCTGTTAACACCCATAAAAAAACACCCACCTTCGTGCTAAAAAATATTTTCCTGCAATATTTAAAACTATATATTTTTAAATTCAGATTAATTAATCTTTAAATTACTTATTATTCCTCAATCAAAATTTCAAAAAAGTATATTTATTTTTTAAATATTTTTAATAAAAATAATTTTGTTGTCAGATTTGTTAATATGGTTGATTTTCGTAGTAAAAAAATTGTTTATTGAAATTTTAATTTAATCGACTAACTTGTAGTTAAAACTAAAATAAAAGCTTGAAGAATTTTTTTTTAATTTTTAAAATGCATTTTAAAACTTAAGTATTGCTTGTTTTGGGAGGCAACTAATTTATAGTAATGTATTTTGATATTAGCTTTAAAACTATAACTCCAAGGAGGTCTTAAAAATGTCATCGTTATAGGTCCGAAGTTGATTCTTACATTGAAGAACCAGCGAGTTTTGTTTTTTAGCAATAAGAATTGTCTCAGATCTTTTAAGATGCATCAATTCCTGAAAGAATTAAAACTTTCCAAGCCAACATACATAAGAATAAAAATGGTAAAAATGAAAAAACCGGTTAAATTTGTAATCTCATATTACAAAATATATAGAACATAAACCAATCCCAAACTAAAATAGTTTAAATGTTAATTTATATTAAAAACTTAAGTATATCTTTTACTCATTTTCGTTTATTAGACCTTGAATTATGTTTCCTTTCTAAATTATCTAGACTTCTAAGTTAACCTGATGAATATTTATGAGCTTTTATTATCTTTAAAAAATTGAAAAGCTAACAGCATTTTTGCTCTTTTCTATAAATACTCGTTACAAATTAAAAATCCTTGCGTTTGCTTTGATGATGTCGCTCAGAGTACGAAACGGGTCAGCTAAGATAAATTTTCATTCAGTCTTTGTTCACAATAAGTAATGTGTGACAAATTGTATATGCAGGTAACTGAATAAGCCTTTTGTTCTACTGTTAATGAAAATAAGTGTATTTCCAAAAATAAACTAATTAAAATAAGAGAATAAATAAATAGAGTTCCGATGCTAATTCTCTAATAACTTTACAGGAGTTTTTTTTATCTAGTAAGTATAATAAAATACATTTGGATGACAATTCTTTGTGTCTCGTTAATATCTTTGTTCGGTTGAGAACAAAATGTTAGTTTACCACTGTACAAACAGGTAATAATAAATATTACCTGAAGACCATATCTTTACTAGATGGATTGGTTAAATTATTAAAAAAAAAAATACCATCACCAATGTAGCAAAAGTAAAAAAGATGCTTTTAATTCGAATTCTGGAAGAACATAAAGCGAACACTTATCACTCTAGTTAGGATATCGGTAACTTTTTTTACAGAGATTTTCAACCTATTCAAAACTCAAGAGCTATTATATAGCTATACAATTACAGAGTAAAACGCACATTTTATAGGACTATGTAGGGAAAACAACAGTTAACCCCAAACTTGAACATATTAAGACTGTAGTAACCAAGGAAGTGTCCTCTTGGAAGTCAGTTCTGCAAAGCAACAATTCGAAACTGTATTAACTTTATCGCTCGTCTTACATGAAAATATAAGCAATTTTTGTGATACAATATTTTACTTAATTATGAAAATACCTCATTATCTAAGGACTTAGGCATATTTTTACCTCATGACGGAAGGTAAACCAACTTATCAAATTAAAACAAAATCAAATATCGTTTGTTTTTCTAGAATTAAACAGTCTGCAAAACTCTTAAACTGCCCAGTTCATTTATTTGTATCTCTACTTACATAGAAAACAAGACACAGGTTTTATTTGTACCTGTAATAGTAATTCTTATATTATTACTATTTCTTTTGTTTGGTTGTATACACATATTGTTGTATACACATATCATCCCGGGTACCAACCAGAGACCTAAGTTTAGAAATGATTTAATGACATCCTCTACTGATCAGTTTTTTAACCCTCTGCTCTGCACAAATTAACCCTCTACCAAAACAACAACAAAAAAAAAAAAAAAAAAAAGAACCTCCGAAAACACGTTCGTTCACTCTGACATCAGCGTTCTCTTTCTTTCCTTTGATCTTTTTTTGAAAAAAATAAAAACGAAACCCGAAGACCTAATAACATACAGATTTTATATAAATAAAACCCTTCGTAATATGTGAGCTGTACTTGAGTGTACAATTGGGTTACCATCAATCCCTACAACGAGTCTATCAAATTTGTTCCAATCAATCCGTGTGCTCCAACTACTACTAGAACTATTGATGTCCTCATGTGCCACACGTTTAAGATGTCCATTTCATGGTTAAAGTATTTTGATAGATTTTTTGAAGATCTCCAAGAATACATCACAATCTGCAGGGACAGCGATGTTAATAAGAAAGCACATTCTGATTTTGTGGTCTTTGATGCTCATGATGTCTGGATGATAAGCTTTGGTTGTTCTGTCTGTGTGTGGTGAAAAGTCCCATAAAATTGTTATCTTTGTACCCGGGTCTGGGTGATATTCATATCAGTTAATTGCAGTTTCCTTCCCAGGAAAGTTGCATATTTTCAAGTGCAGATAGTGGCTCCTCTTGTTTTGCCAAAATTTATATTTAGTCAGTGCTAATACCATGCAACCTGATACAAGATAGCCATTATTATTATTATGTCATTTTTCATCATATTTCGATTTCTGCTTTGGTCTCACTACCAACCAAGTCTGCGGGGAGACCTAAGGCAGGCCGTGGCGTGTTGTTATGACTCCATTTCATGTTTTTCTATCTTCCCTATCATTCCCAGCATTACATAGATAAAATTTTCCTTAGTGTGTGGGCTGTACTTAATAAGACAATTTTTTGTATATCTCTTAAGCTGGGGTTTCCAGGGATTCTTTCAATGTGTTGTTTTGTTCCATTTTTTATCATTCCAAGTGCACCTACTATCACTGGCACAACTCTTGTTTTCAATTTCCACATTTTTCCTATTTCAATTTCCAGGTCTTTATATTTTGACAGTTTTTCAAATTCCTTGATTGCTATGTTACAATCCGCTGGACAAGCCATATCAATTAATAGACAAGTTTTCTCCTTCTGGTTTTTAACAATAATGTCTGGCCTGTTTGCTTCAATTTTTCTGTCTGTGTAGATGGTGTAATCCCATAGAATGGTTACATCTTCTATTTCTGTAACCGGTACTGGGTGATGTTCATACCAGTGTTTGTTTACAGCTTTTCAATAATGTTTGCACATTGCCCAATGTAAATATTGCCCAACTCTATCGTGGCGATTTTTATATTCATTTGGGGCAAGCACAGAACAGCCTGAGATTAGGTGGTCTATTGTTTCTTGGTGCTTATCACAAAACCTGCATTTTGGATCCATATTATTATGCATAATATTTGCCTGAAAGTTTCTAGTGAAAAAACTTTGGTCTTGTGCTGCAAGAATAAAGCCTTCAGTTTCAGACTTTAATCCAGATGCACGTAACCATCGATGAGTATTAACTTTGTCAACATTGGATTTATTGGCACGTTCTGGATATTGGCTATGCAGAGGTTTGTCTTGCCAGCGCTGTTTCATCTGTTCAAGAGCTTTATCTTTGGCTTTCATTTTCATATTTTTTGCCGCAATAGTTGGTTCTTGGCTTCTGTTTTGGTTTTCTACAGAATCTACTAACTGTAAATCTTGTTTGTATTTACTGCCTTCTTTTATTATAGAATATTTTTTCTTTCATTCTTTTTTCTTTCTTTCTTTCTTTCTTTCTTCATGTTGCCTTACTAATTGTATCATCCAATCCTTTGTTGTTTCTATGTATGTTAGTAAGCCAATAGTTGTTGTCTTGTATGACAATTCCAGCTGAATAAGACCTCTTCCACCTTCTTTACGGGGTATGTATAGACGGTCTACATCAGCCTTTGGATGATGCATCTTATGCTTAGAAAGAAGCTTTCTTGTTTCAGAATCCATTCGCCTGATGTCGTTTAGAGTCCAGTTTAAGATGTTGAAGCTATATTGGACAACTGGGATTGCAAGGCTATTATTATATTGGCCATGCAGAGGTTTGTCTTGCCAGCACTGTTTCATCTCTTCAAGATCTTTATCTTTGGCTTTCATTTTCATATTTTTTTGCCGCAATAGTTGGTTCTTAGCTTCTGTTTTGCTTTTCTACAGAATCTACTAACTGTAAATCTTGTTTATATTTACTGCCTTCTTTTATTATTGAATATTTTTCTTTCTTTCTTCATGTTGCCTTATTAATTGTATCATCGAATCCTTTGTTGTTTCTATGTGTGTTAGTAAGCCAATAGTTGTTGTCTTGTATGACAATTCCAGCTGAATAAGACCTATTATTATTATTATTATTATTATTATTATTATTATTATTATTATTATTATTATTATTATTAATATTAATATTAATATTATTATTATTGGCATCATCATATTTCTATTTCTGCTAGGGTCACACAACCTATTAAATCTGCGGGAAGATCTAAGGGAGGTAGGGATTTGTTATGACTACATTTCATGATTTGTTTTTCTCACTTCAATGTCATCACTAGTGTTAGATGGACAAAAATTTTATCATCATTTGATTTATGCTATCGTCACACTGTCTACCAAGTCTACGGGAAGATTTAAGGCACGTAGTGGTGTGCTGTTATGGCTACATTTCACGATTTTTTTCTACCTCCTGTAACATCACTACTGTTACTTTACTGTGTGCAGGCAGTACTTATCAATTATTATTATTATTATTAGTAGTAGTACTAGTAGTATTACATTGTTATTATTATTATTGTTGTTGTTATTATGATTATTAGTAGCATTATCATCATTATCATCATATATCGATTTCTGCTATGGTCACATTATTTACAAAGTCTGCGGGGAGACCTAAGGTAGGTAGTGGTGTGCTGTTATGGCTACATTTCACGATTTGTTTTTTAATCTCTTATAACATTACTAGCGTTACATATACAATGTTCTACTTAATGTATGGGCTGTAATTTTTTGCATTTCTTTTAAGCTGGAATTTTCAGGGAATTTTTTCAATGTGTCGTATTCCTTTGTTTTTTACCATTTCAAGCACAGCTATTATAACTGGCATGGCCGTATCTGACAACCGGGCACACCGGGCACGGGTTCGGGCCAATGCTTGCAAGCAAAATGAAAATCCGGGCAAGGAAAAATGTCTTCGTCAGAAATCAAACTAAAAAATTCACGAAGAAAGAAAGAAAGAAAGAAAGAAAGAAAGAAAAACGAAGAAAACATCCGAATGAACGCAGTAAAAATGTTTATCTATTTATTAATTTTGGGAGAAAAGACTGGTTATACTCAGAAAGTTCGAACCCGATTTCTTGCTTTCGTTTACGTTCTGTGCTTAATTTCCATTGGAATAGCAGGAAAATCCTCAAAAATCATAGTTTCTGCAAACGGATGACACTGATGACATCATCACATTGTCAACTAATAAATCCGGGCAATTTTCTCTGTTCCCGGTGTTTCTTTAGCATCAGATACGGCCATGATAACTGGCACTATTCTTCTTTTCAGTTTCCATATTTTTCTGTTCAATTTTGATTTCGAGGTCTTTATACTTATTATTATAATGATTATTATTATTATTATGATAATCATCATTATATTTCGATTTCTGCTATTGCCACACTACCTAACAAGTCAGCAGTAAAACTTAAGGCAAGTAATGATGTGATTTGTTTTCTCACTCCCAGAACATCACTAGTGTTACATAGACAAAGTCCCTTTTGATATGTGGGCTGTATTTATCAAGATAATTTTTTGTATTTCTCTTAAGTTAGAATTACCTCGGACTTTTTTCGTTGCGTTTTTGTGTTCTATTTTTATCATTCCAAGTGCACCTACTATGACTAATACTCTTCTTGCTTTGAATGTCCATATCTTTTCTATTTCGATTTCCAAGTTTTATATTTGAATAGATTTTTAAAATCCTTGATTTATAGGTTACGGCCTGCTAAAATATATGAATTAGTAGGCAAGTTTTTCTTTTCAGTTTTTGACAGTTACACCCAGACTATTTGCTTTAGTATTCCTGTCTGTGAAGATGGTGTAATCCCATAGAATGGTGGCGTCTTCTATTTCTGTAACCGGTGCTGCGTGATGTTTATACCAGTGTTTGTTTACATTTTTTCCAAACTGCATATTGTTCAGTGTAAATATTGCACCATTCAATTATGATTATTTTTATATTCATTTGGGACAAGTACTATCGACTCGGAACGAGAAATCGGGGTGCCAAGTTCGAATTTCATGTGAATTCTTTGCATTCACATACGCAAAAATATCCTTGGGAAAGGTATTAATCCGTCTCTTCCCTCCAGTTATAGGTTAAATATCAGGATAGATTGGGTTCTGTAGTATTGGCTGGCAACCAGTCTACCACAGAAAGTAATGGCAACCTACTGCGGGATAATCTTCTGCACAGTTAGTCATGTCTCTTTCGAGACATGATTCTCTAAGCGTGTTTCACGTATGGCACTTAACTGACTGACTGAATAATCCGTCTCTTCCCTCCAGTAATGGGTTAAATAATAGAACAGATTGGGTTCTATAGCCTTGGCTGGCAATCAGTCTACCGCTGAAAACAATAGCATCCTACTGCGGGATAATCTTCTTCCCAGTCAGTCATATCTTTTCCGAGACATGATCGCTCAAAGTGTGTATCACGTATGACACTTAACTGATTAACTGAACAGCCTGAGATTAGATGGTCTATGGTTTCCTGATATTTGTCACAGAACCTGTATTTGGGATCCACATTATTATTATTATTATTATTATTATTATTATTATTATTATTGCTCCTGCGTTTCTTAGTTAATTAACTAACTTTACCATTTCCATAAAAATGAATCATTCCTTCTTCATTGTGAGGATCTACGGAAGAAAAGATTTATCAAGCGCACTGATTGATTTTAAGGACAGAAGAAGAAAATTGAGACACAAAGAACGAATGGACGAAAGAAAGAAAGAGAGAAAAGAAGAGGAAATAAAGGAGGTCGTAAAACTCATGTATTTAACGTCTTCAGTGAAATGAAAAACCTCAATTTTGCTGTTTTTCATTAGCGTCCTCTTCTTTAAATA
Source organism: Ascarosepion bandense (assembly GCA_037127315.1). Taxonomy (NCBI): domain Eukaryota; kingdom Metazoa; phylum Mollusca; class Cephalopoda; order Sepiida; family Sepiidae; genus Ascarosepion; species Ascarosepion bandense. Next base: position 2,286,526 of record JBBBDQ010001325.1, read on the forward strand.
ATAACCTGTATTGCTAAATATTTTATTAAAGATTATATATAAATATTTCATATAATGTTGGGGATCGCCCTTTTTTACACACTCAATGGACTCGTCAAAGGTATACTTATAATCCTGCCCACAAAGAACGAGTGTGTCTGTGGTGTGTTAGAATGTTGTTGTTGTTAGAGTTTGTGCTTGTCAGAGCAGTTAAAACGCCGCTCGTTGGTCAGCAAGAATATGGACTTATTACCCGGATTTACTTCTTTGTATATATTTGACGCCTGCTAACAAGTATTCCTGAATCTACTAACCATGTACAGGTTGAATATCTTTTGTTCAATCTAGTTGCAATTTTCCTCTCATATCTGTTTTGTGTTATTATTATATCGTGTGTGTTTTTTTCTAAACAAGAATCCAGAACATATGATATTATATATAATATAAATATTGTATATAATATCATATGTTGTAAATTATATATTATTAATTTATTTTCATTAGGAAACGCTTACTTCTTTCATCAATAACCTGCATTGCTATAGAATATTCTATTAAAGCTTTTAAGCTCAAATACTTCAGTCAGTCAGTTAAGAGCCATACGTGATACACGCTTTAGGCGATCATGTCTCGAAAGAGACATTGACTGGGAAGAAGATTATCCTGTAGTAGGTTGCCATTGCTTTCTGCGGTAGACTGGTTGCCAACCAAGACTATAGAACCCAATCTGTCCTGTTATTTAACCCATAACTGGAGGGAAGAGAGGCATTAATACCTTTCGTCAGTGAATTCAAGGAATTCAACTGGAATTCGAACTCGGTTCCCTGATTTGTCATTCTGAGTCTATACCCACTGCACCACAACGCACTTAACAAAGCAATAAATGCAATGATGTGAAGTGAATATAAAATATGATTAATATTTACCATAGTATTAAGAGCATTGATAAAAATAATATTCATCTGAAAGATCAATATTTATTGTGTAAAAATGCTAATTTTTCGTAAATATACTACCGATTACCGATTTATTGATTGTTTTATGATTTTAAAATATTAGGCTTTAAAACCGCTGTAAAAGTTTCGCTCTGGAAATTCAAGCATAAACAGAAACACGTTGAGATATTGATTAATTACGAGTAAACAAGGACTGCATCAAATATAAAAAGCTTTGCAATACCTACAGTCTATGAAGTTCTCCATTTTACGGTAGGTTAACTTACTATACAATGCAATCATTATTGATAGCACTGTATCGATTACTGCACCCCAACTGGGTCAGAGAAGATTGATGTTGCATCGCAGTCGCTTTGTGCTACGTTCATTTAGGGCATAGATGATCATGACTCTTCATCACTTCCTGTCATCTATAGCCCCATGCTACCTCATTCACATACAAATTACATATGTCTCCTGTTCTTTCTAGCATACGGAGTAATTTGGATGTGAATGAGGTAACATGAGGCTATAGATGATAGGAAGTTTTTTTTTTAATCATATCACCCCGAGCAAGGCGGTAACGCCACTGATGAGCAGGAGGCTACGTAAGAGTAAAAAGATTGGAAAAGAGAAAGCCGGAAACCACATCCTAACCAGGGAACAAGGGATGAGCCTCTTCACCTGTTCAATAGACGTGGGTGGAGTGCAAACCGGGCGATAAGAGCCTTGATCATCTATGCCCTAAATGAACGCAACACAAAGAAGAAGAAGAAGAAGAAGAAGAAGAAGAAGAAGAAGAAGAAGATTTGTTAGTGAATACAGTACAGTTCGATGATGTGTATAGTGTAATGGCAAATAAATCTAAGCGGAAATTTAGCAAGCAGTGTTCCAATTTAGTTTATTGCATTCAGTATTATACAAATAGCTTTAGAAAAAGTAAGAATTAAAATCTTTTATCCCTAGCTGTGGGTTAAATAGCATATCAGACTAAGCTCTCTAGCCGTGGTTGGCAACCAGTCTTTGTGAAAAAAAACTTTGAATTCAAAAACATATATAGTCCTATAGAAGTACATACTATACAGTCTTGGAAAAGGAGTTAACAACTGACTGCAGTGTGAGATTTGAACTATAATCTTCCTTGCGTCCGACGAGCTAGGAAGGCAGTCCAGTATTCTTAGCATTATCAACATTCTTACTATTGTGATTATTATATGGCAACTGATGTCCACTCGCAGTATGAGGATAGCCACCAAACGAGATATGTCAGAAAAGGTGATTCCTCCCAACTTTTGGAAACCTGATGTTACTTGTGAGATTGTTTAGTCATATATAGTCATATATAGCTTCCGTAACATTATTCGGTCATCAGTTATTGACTCATTTGCGATAACCAGACTGGCGACTCCCTGTATCATACATTTCAAGGAGTCTATGAAAAGACATTGAAAGGATCGTCAATGCCAGCATCATATCACAATAACCTCCTGTAATGCTTACAGTAAAGGATGGACCAGACACGATGCTCAGTATATGATATAGAATATCAATGTAATCACAAACGTTTGAAAAATAAATAGTTTTCACTATTTTCATAAGAAAATTTATATAACACAATATCTATTTCTCTAAGGAGAGGACAGAAAATCTATCTATCTATCTATCTATCTATCTATCTATCTATCTATCTATCTATCTATCTATCTATCTATTTCTCAGTTTATTCTATCTATCTATCTATCTATCTATCTATCTATCTATCTATCTCAGTTTATTCATATCTATCTATCTATCTATCTATCTATCTATCTATCTATCTATCTATCTATCTATCTATCTATCTCAGTTTGTTCCTATCTATCTATCTATCTATCTATCTATCTATCTATCTATCTATCTATCTATCTATCAGGAAGTGTGGAAGGTGCTATTCCGTCATTGATATTTTAAAGAACTTTTCAAAAGAGAAACAAAGCAAAGTATAATATATGCTAATTTTGATCTTAGCTTGAAGGCTGCGGAAAGAATCGCAGTACACTGTGCCTTAAATCAGTCCATAAAACTAAGGACACACCTTCTTCTCTCACCGTGACCACTGTCATTCAATTTTTCTGATTCTTTCTGCTTAGTGAAATATGGGGTTATAATCCCTAGGCAGGTACAGAAGTTTAAATATCTGGGAAGTGTTCTAACAGAAGACGAGAAGTTCGACACAGAGATCCGAAGGCGAATTGGCATGGCGAAGGAAGCATTCCAGAAACTGAGTAAAGTATTAAGAAACCGGACAATTTTGCTAGAAACAAAGAGGAGAGTACTGGATTGCTGTGTTGTCAGTTCTTCAATATGGCAGTGAATGTTAGACAATAATTTAGAAGATGAAGGAAAGACTTAAAGCAAGTGAACTGTGGTTCTACAGAATGAGCTGCGAATATCATGGATCGTGCATGTGAGCAATGATGAGGTTTTGGAAATGGTGGAAACGAAAAGGAAATTAATACTGAGCATCAGGAAGAGACAGCTGAAGTTCCTGGGACATGCAAAGAGGAAGCAGGGCTTAGATAACCTGATACTAACAGGCCAGATAGAGGGGTAAAGAGACAGGAGAAAGCAGTGTATAACATATTTGAAGGATCTAAACAAGTAGATGATGGAACGAGGATTGCGCGGTGTAACAGGAGAAGGCGTGCTAAGAGCCACCAGGGATAGGGAGACGTGAAAAACCATGATCGCCTACATCCTTAAGAGAGAAGGCACATAAACGAAGAAGAATTCCTTAGCACAAGGCTCTCTTATAAGCTTAGAGAGGAGGAAAACTCATATTATAGTTTGATCCCATCCCGAAGAAGTGCTGAATCAGGAGGAGAGTCGAGGAGGTACATTTTAACTCTAGACAAAGTATACAGATAATCCAATTCTCAGTAGCTATGCTGTCATTCATGTCTCTTTCCCGACATGACTGACTAGGCAGAAAATTTTCCCGCAGTAGGCTGCAATTACTTACTGTAGTAGACCAGTTGCCAACCAAGGCTACAGAACTTAATTTGTCCTGCTATTCAACCTACAGCCGGAAAGAGAAAAGATAGATTAATATCTTTCTCAAGTGTATTTGTGCATGTGAATGAAACGAGTTCAACTGGAATTCGAACTCAGCTCTCTGATTTCTCATTCCAAATTTATCATATCCAGTATACCACAATGCAATGGATAATATACAATATTCTAATATACAAGAGATACTTCCAAGTTCTTGGTTCAGCTCACTTTAAAAATCACACAAGATTTAGTTACTTGTTTGAAACGATAACTTTTCAGCACCTACTTCTAATTTGTACAAATTTAGTATTTTTGCATATACTGTTTCTCAACGTGCTACTAGCTGCTGTTTTGTGATATCGTTATCAGGGTGGATCTCGTTTTACTAAGTATAAATTAGTAAGAAGAATTAATATTTTTTATCCAAATTTGATATTTAGCAATTTAGGATCATTCTGCACGTAATATCTATGATATAGGAGTATGAGTGATTATAGTGTCTCTGTCCATTTCTTTGATTTGATTCAATCTTCCTTCCCAAAGCGCGCAAAGAAAGTTGTTTTGAAAGGGCCGCTCTTCTAGATTTTTTTTGTACCAGTGCAAACGTCCTTTAAGGCTCTATTTGTAAAAACTTCTTTATTCCTTATTTTCATTAACGACCTTCTCGATGTCATCAGTTCTCGAATAGGTATCTATGCTGATATCACATCTATTTACTCATTTTTTTAATCTTTTCACCCAAGGCAAAGCGGTACCGCCACTGATGCGCAGGGGGACTACATAATAGCAAAAGTTTAAAAGGAGAATGAAAAGAAAAACAGGACCAGTTACAGTGGATGCGAGAGAAAGGACAAGAAAAGGATGGAAACACAGGTGTAAGGACAATTGCGAAGGCAGAGAGAAAGGAAACAAAACAAGATAGAACAAAATAAACCTGATGCTGAGCTTGAAAAGGACCTCCAATCCATGGTGGACTGGGGTAGGAAATGGCTCGTAAAATTCAATTCTTCCAAAACGAAGCTGCTGTCAATTAACCACCACAGAAAACCGCACCTCCCTCCCATTAGCATGGAACAGGCTTGCCTCCCAGAGAGTAAAACACTACGCCTGCTTGGCCTGACACTCTCAGCGGACCTCAAGTGGAATGACTACGTCGAATCCATTGCTAAATCCGCTGCTATGAAAGTCGGCTCTCTGTGCAGGGCCCGGAAATTCTTTCCGTCTGAATCTATCCTGCACTTATACAAGTCTACCATCCGCCCGTGTTTTGAATACTGTTGTCACATCTGGTCAGGTGCCCCTGCTATTCTCCTCGGGCTTCTTGACAAAATACAGCGAAGAATCTGTAATGTGATTGATACCGACTTAGCTGACCGTCTGCAGTCACTCTCTCACCGGCGTGACGTGGCTTCCCTGTGCCTCTTCTATAAATACTTTCATGGCTTCTGCTCTGATGAACTTAAATCACTGGTGTCCCCCAGGTGTGAGTTTGCACGAGATACTAGATTGGCAACTAGGTCCCACCCTTTTACAGTGAAACCGAGGAAATGTCACCGCAATTTCTACTCCAAAGGCTTATTTTCTCGCATTTCCCGCCTGTGGAATTCCCTTCCGCATGCTTGCTTCCCCGACGGCTATAACCTCCAGGAGTTTAAATGTAGGGTTAATAGACACCTCCTAACACACTAACTCACACCCATTCTCTCCATCTCTCTCCCTATGTACATCCCAACTAGTCTATCACCATCCTTCTGACATTTCCTATACCCAATCGTCCTATGTAACCCACTGCGCTATAGTGGCAGTGGAATGCCTTGCTTGGGGTGATATGATTAAAAAAAAAAAGATTAGATTGGCAGCTACTCTTGAAAACTAGGGAAAATGGCTTGTTAATTTTAACGCCGGTAAATTCTTTTTTAGTCACAAATAATCTTGTCTTTCCTCCGATAAGTATGACTGATGCTAACCTCCAAGCGAGAAACTCACTGTGCCTTCTTGATTTAATATTTTCCGTTAACATGAAGTCGAAAGATTATATTGAATAAGTTGATAAATCTGCTGCTAAGATGGTCGGTTAACTATGTCGTAATAGATAATTTTTATCACCAGAATATATCTTACATACTTTTGGTATACCATTCCTTTGTGCAATGAATATTACTGCTACATCTGTTCTGGTGCTTCTGCTATATATCTAGAGATTCTTGATAAGATACCTAGAAAAATATGCAAAGTTATCTGTTCTGATCTGGTATCTCATTTTCAGTCACTTTCCCACCGCGATAATGTTTTTTTTTTATAATCGTTTCACCCCGAGCAAAGCATTTCACTGCCACTATTGAGCAGGGGGTTACATAGAGGGGAAAGTGGTGAGAAAGGATGGTTAGATATAGGAAATGTCAGAAGGAGGGTGATAGACGGGTAAGGATACCGAGAATGAGGGTTGGGTAGATGGTGAGAGTGTTTGAGAGAATAGATGCAAGTTAGTGTGTTAGGAGGTGTCTATTGACCTTACATTTAAACTCCTAGCCTCTCTGAGATTTTTCTATAAATATTGTCATGGTAATTGTTCTGATAAGCTTTCGTCTTTGGTACCTCGACATTACAGATTTAAATGCAGTGCTAGATTGGATGCTAAGTCTCATAGTTGTAATGTAGGTTGTAACCCTAAGTTCTGTGCAAATTACTTCTCCACTTCTCGCTTAAGGAACCCTCTTTCGATTTACTATTTTTTTTTTGTCAACTACAATCTTCAAAAATTAAAATTTAAGTCATTTTCTTGTGTATCTTTAATACCTATTTTTTACTGTCTTTTTTGTTTTTTGTTTTTTTTGTTATTTTTTTTTTGCTCTTCTAATAACATCTTACATTCTAGCAAATTTTATGGTTTTGTTTAGGGTGAAAATATTAAAAAGGAATCTCTTAGATAAGGCCGACTTGAGAAGAATGAATTAACTATTAACACTAAGAAGACAAACTGGATGGTCGTTAGCAAAAGAAACAGCATATGGTGGAACTACAAAATGGAAACGTCAGAATCAGGAAATTACAGAAATTGAAATATCTGGTTTGTACAACAAAGGGCAACAAAAAAGCAAAAGTATTTCAATGACGAAAGATTCTTCCAAAAAAAAAAAAAAAATGAAGTATTAGAAAAAATTTTTTTTAAATAAAAAGAGAAAAGATTATTGGACTGATATTTTAAACCTATCATCCTACATGCCGTAAAAAAGATTCTTAAAGATAATGATGTGTTTCTACTGGCGAATTCTGAGAATAACAGTGATTACAGATGTGAGCAATAAGGAAGTTTAAAAAAATAGAAGCAAAAAGAACACGTATAGTTAGAATCAGAAATGTTGAAGTGTGAGGTACAAATAATGGAGACGAAGGACAAGGAGAACCTAATGTTTATATGGCATATTGAAGGTAAGAAGAGTAGAGTAAAACATCAAGTAACCTGTATAACGAGCATGTGCAAACGGGAACGAAAACGGATGGTAAAGAATCAAAACTTACTTTGAGATAGAAAAGAAAGAATGCTGGGGAGAACTATGACCGCCTCTATTTTGAAGTAACACAGCATATGAAAGAAAAACAAAAAGGATTTAATAGTGAGCATCTGTCTATCTTGCAAGATAAAGGTAGCGCTCCGTTTAGTCAAAATTCAGTCCTTGGTTGTAGAGTGGAGTAACCACTCCAGGGTGCAGTTCTATGCGATGGTATATGAAGGCTGTGCGCAGCTTAGACTTGTATGTGCCCTGTCCCTTCAGGACGTAGGGGATCATGGCTTCTACGTCTCCCTATCCCTGGTGGCTCTTAGCCCGCCTTCTCCTGTTACACCATGCAACCTTCGTTCCATCATCCACCTGATTAAGTCCTTCAAATATGTTATCCGTTGCTTTCCCCTGTCTCTTTTCCCTCTCTGTCTGGCCTGTTAGTATCAGATTCTCCAAATCCTCCTTTCTCATTGCGTGTCCCAGGAACTTCAGCTGTCTCTTCCTAATGCTCAGTATTAATTTCCTTTTTGTTTTCATCATTTCTAAGACCTCAGCATTGATCACATGCTCGATCCATGATATTCGCAGCAGCCTTCTGTAGAACCACATTTCAGCTGCTTCCTTCATCGTTCATACTTTCTTTCATCTTTGATGATATTGTCCAGCCTTTTATGCCATATTGAAGAACTGACAACACATAGCAAGCAGGTACTCTCTTCCTTGTTTCTAGCGAAATTGTCCTGTTTCGTAATACTTTACTCAATTCCTGGAATGTTTCCTTCGCCATGCCAATTCGCCTTCGGATTCCTGTGTCGCACTTTCCGTCTTCTGTTATAGCACTTCCCAGGTATTTAAATTTTTGTACCTTTTTGATTCTAGTATCCCCCACCTGTATTTGGCATATTGGGCTGCCCTTTTGCTGAAGACCATGCATTCAGTTTTCTTGCAGTTTATTTGTATTTCTTTCTTATCACTCTTTTCAGCCTTGTTGGAAAATGAATGGAGGCATAACGTCGCCATCAGTAATGACCACACTACACAAGATGATTTTGTGTCGATATATCATCCGATACTTTTTGAATATTGTACACTGTCCTCAGATTAACATGCAAACATTGAAATTTCCGCTTTCAAGTTTTCAGCGAGAATGCCAAGCAGTACAGCAAGCCGTTTCCAAATTTCTGGCGGTATGATCATACTCTTACTTACAGACGATGCCCAACTGACCCTACTATACTGTGCAGTCGACAAAATCAAGACAAACAATGTGCATGCGCAAAATTAAAAATTTAAAATGATAACAATTTACACATCGAACACTGTTTGTATGTACGATGCACATATGTATACAACGATATATATCTTCATATACCCGTATCTATATATCTGGTATCAGTTAAGTGCTATACGTGATACACGCTTTAGGCGATCATGTTTCAAAAATGACATAACTGACTGGGCAGAAGATTATCCTGCAGTAGGTTACCATTGCTTTCTGCGATAGATTGGTTGCCAGCAGACTATAGAACCCTATCTGCCCTATTATTTAACCCATAACTGGAGGGAAGAAACAGATTAATACCTTTCCAAAGAGTATTTGTGTGTAAGTGAATGCAAGGAATTCAACTGCGATTCGAACTCGGAACCCCGATTTGTCGTTCCAAGTCGATATCCACTGCATCACAACGCAGGTATATGTGGATCATACTTTCATATATATATATATATATATATCCGCAGACAGATCCGTCTCACCGCATTACAGCCCATCAGTACGGTTAGACAGCCGATTGCCTTTCACCCAGAATCGAAACCCGGCCGAATTGGCGTCAGTCGGCGATTCTATCGCTAGAAGGAGGCATACTTTTTAGCGTGTATATTATCATTATGCACGCCCAATAACTGAGAGTGTTCTAATTAATTGCTTAATGAACGATGCGTAGATGCAAGAGTAGCTACTGTTTTTCAAAGTCTCTCTCTCTCTCTCTCTATATATATATATATATATATATGTGTGTGTGTGTGTGTGTGTGGATTATACTTTCATATATATATATATATATATATATATATATATATATATATATATATATCTGATATATGTGGATTATACTTTCATAATTCATGTCGTTTCAGTACCTGGGTGATCATGAATTTCTACAATTACCAAGTTTTTGTTATTTAATATTTACCGTTGGGTATGTTGTAAACTCAAAAGCGAAAAATATTTTTAAAAATTATAAAATCACTCACTTTCATAAATCAGATTGTTTGAAAAATGTAAAAAGTTAACGTGAAAATGTTCGAATCGCATGCTATTACATCAATAAATCAGAAAAGATATTATTATTGTGTAGTTGGCAGTGGCGTTAATTAGTTAATTACAATTTCTCTTAGTCTATTTTATTCATTGTATTTTGTGTTTTCAAGTTCATTCAATGTTATGCCGGCAATGAATTTATTGTTCTCTGAAGCACACTCACTGAAACCTGTTATTCTTCAATATTCTTTGTACCGACAGGATAAGCAATATATTGTATGCGTCACTACCTATCCGTTTGCTTTTTGTATCTCCCCACATCACCTGTTGTTGTTCATTTTTTATGCATTTTTACCTGTCAATTGCCTTCATAAGCCATAAGGCAATCTATTGGCCACTCTAGCTGTCCAGATACACTCGTCTTTTTTAATATTTATTTTCCTTTTTTTAATATATTTTATTCTCCTCAATGGTAGTAAAGTCACAACCATATGTGATCGGATAGGCCCCTTCCTTTGTGTGTGTCCACTGTTCTTTGATGTCTAAGGTGGTTTATAACGGCGAAATACTGTGATATTTAGCAATGTTCATTATATTTCTAGTTACTTATACACTTTAATTTCATATCGGCTCGCAATCAGTGTGGAACATTAACCTGTACAGTAAGTGGACAATATGAAAAAAAAGAAAAATGTAAAAAATGGAGGAGATTCATAGGAAGGAGTGAAAGAGATAACGAAAGAGAGTAAAGAAGAATAAGACTATGAAAGAGAGAGAGAGTGTGTGTGTGTGTGTGTGTGTGAGAAAAAGAGAGGGACATAGATAGAGAGAAAGAAAGAAAAAAGAGGGAGAGAGAAAGAGAGGGTGAGAGGACGGGGGTTGGCGCAGGAAGTCTGAGAAGAGTGATTGTCAGCCGCAGATAGACAGAGTAAATACGGTCTGTAAGCAGCAATAATGAAAGAAGGCGGGAAAAGGGACCGGGTGATATAAACACAATTGCTACATGTGTGCGTGTCTAGGAGCGGCCATGTCCACCTGCTTTCGACGGAGATTGAAGCCAAAGTTGATATCGGTGATTGAATACTCGGGAAATCGAAGTCTTCGGCTGCTTTTACTGTAGGCTGATAAACTGCTGCTGCTATTGATGATGGACCACTTTTTTCATTTTTGCATGTATTTACAAAAAGAGAGGGATATAAACAAGATGGCGATGAAGTTGGATTTCGTGTTGTTGGTGTTGTTGATGCAATTGTAGCCGCTGCTGCCACAGTTAATACTGATAATAGCTGTTGTGCATTTACAGCATCTTCTGATCTAAGTAGCATCTAACATTTAAACCATTAGTTGTTCAGAATATAAAGTGTGATGAAAAGTTAATGAGAAAGAACTTGAGATAACGATAGATAGCGGAGCCATGAAACAGTAAAGAGAAGTGAAAAGAGATAAGAGGTGCCATAAAACTACGCACCATTGATTAATCCAACTCTTTCCCCCTCTCTCTCTTTCTTTCTCTCTCTCTCTCTCTCTCTCACACACACACACACACACACACATATATATATAAATATACAGAGAGAAAGATGAAGAGAGAGAGAGCGAGAGAGAGAGAGAGAGAGAGAGAGAGAGAGAGAATACTAATATTTCAATCGAATGGTACGTACATGAAAGATTTAAGTTAATGTTTATATTAGATGGTACGTTCATAAAGTTATAAGTTAAATGAAATACAAATAAAATAAATAAATAACGGGGGAAATACAGAATGGAAGAATAAGAAATAAATAAATAACGAAAGAAAAAAAGAAAGAAAGAAAGAAAGAAAGAAAGAAAGAAAGTAAATAAATCAGGAATAAAGATGGGAGAGAAAAAGAAAGGAAGTCGCAGAGAAATACTGAATACAAAGTATCTATCTATCTATCTATCTATCTATCTATCTATCTATCTATCTATCTATCTATCTATCTCAGTCTGTTCATATCTATCTATCTATCTATCTATCTATCTATCTATCTATCTATCTATCTATCTATCTATGCATGTTTGTGTGTGTAAATATAAAAGAATGAGTGAAACTCGCAAATAACATGAATAATTCAAGGAGGAAGAGAGAGAGAGAGAGAGAGAGAGAGAGAGAGAGAATGTATAAGAAGGAAATTTTAAAACAACAGAGTTGAATAAGTAGGAGAGGAGATAAAATTTGAAAAAAAAATAAAGAAAGAAAAAATCAAAATCAAAAGGTAAGAGAGAAAAACGTAGCTGAACTTTATCACATAATAATTAACCTAATTAATCTAATTATCTTAATTAACCAGGTGATAAAACTCAGAATAACCGATACCTGGTAACCATTTTTGCACACTCCATTTGCATCGAGGAAATATTTTTTCATTAAAAAGGATGAAAGAAAACAATAATTTCAAATTAGGTTAATGTTGTTGAGTTTGATCTCTTTCTTTCTCGCTCTCTCCATCACTCTCTCCCTCTAAGTGTTGTTCCCCTTCAGGACGTGGGCGAACATGGTTCTCTATGACTTCCTGTCTTTCTTCAATAGGTTTTATTTTACGACTTCTTTATTCTATGCCGTTCTATTTTGTTATTCATTTTATTCGATCGAAGTTATCATACAGGTAGCGTAATACTTTTCTCTGCTTCTCTAACATTCATTGAGCCCTTTAAGTACAATACGATTCTTGCATTTAAATCACATTACACTTTAGTGAATATCTTCAAAACTGAAGAATCCTATACAGATCTTCTTGGGCATAACGATTCAAGATGTGGTCTAATATGGTTATCCACAATTTTGTGACTGTTATTCAGCGGATATACGAAGATAGAAATGGGCTCAAGATAAAGGTGTGTTTTTTCACCGGATCTATTCAACTTGTATAGCGAGACTATTCTGAGACCCCTAGACTTATGCCAGGATTCGTCAGCGGAGGCCACAATTTAAACAACATAAGGTACGCAGATGATACAGTACTGACAGCAGATACGGAAAGGAAACTACAAGACCTCCTACAGAAGGTAGCTGAAGGGAGTGACAAGAAAGGACTGCAAATAAACTGCAAGAAAACAGAATGCATGGTCATCAGCAAAACGGGCAGCCCAATATGCCAAATACAAGTGGGGAATACTAAAATCAAGCAGGTACAAAAATTTAAGTACCTGGGAAGTGTTATAACAGAAGACAAAAAGTGCGACACAGAGATCCGTAGGCGAATTGGCATGGCAAGGAAGCATTCCATGAGCTGAGTAAAGTATTAAGAAACAGGAAAATTTCGCTATAAACAAAGAAGACAGTACTGGATTGCTATGTGATGTCAGTTCTTCAATATGGCAGTGAATGCTGGATAATCATCGAAGATGAAGGAAAAACTTAAAGCAACTGAAATGTGGTTCTACGGAAGGATGCAGCGAATATCATGGATCGAGCATGTGATCAATGATGAGGTTTTGGAAATGATGGAAACGAAAAGGAAATTAATACTGAGCATTAGAAAGAGACAGCTAAAGTTCCTTGGACATGCAATGAGGAAAGAAGCCTTGGAGAATCTGATACTAACAGGCTAGATAGAGGGAAATGTGATAGGGGGAAGCAGCGGATAACATATTTGAAGGACCTGTTCAGCTGGATGACGGAACAATGGTTACGTGGTGTAACAGGAGAAGGTGTGCTAAGAGCCACCAGGGATAGGGAGACGTAGAATCCATGATCGCCTACGTCCTGAAAGGACAGGGCACATAGAAGGAGAAGAGGTAATTTTTCTCTTGCTGCTCACCCAGCTATTTGTACTAGCTCCTTAGGCACGTTATGCGCTGTTTTCTATTGTCTCATTTGCATTCAATGTCCCGTGGAGGTCAAATTTTAAAAGAATTATTTCTTTGTTGTTTGCCCTAAAAATTTTAATTCTCTCGTTACGTATAAGTCTTCTTCTTATTTCATTAAAAAAAAAACAATTTAGTTATTGATCACGTTTTCAGTCTACGATATTTTCAGCATCCTTTTGTAGAACCACATTTTTGTTGTGTCATTTCTTTTCTTCATCTGTGATAAGATATTCCAGCATTTGTTGTCATATAGAAGGATCGATATTACATAACAGATCAGTCATGCTTTTAACGAAGTTTTCCAGTTTATTAATAATTTACTTATAAAAATGTTATTAGAAAGAAATAAAATAGTTCTAAACATAAGAGTAGTATTTCAACTACGGATGAAAAATGCGACACCGAAATTCAAAGGCGCGTATGGATAGCGAAAGATGCCTTCGGAAAGCTAAGCAAAATATTAGAAAAAGGGAAATATCATTAGAAAGAAATAAAATAGTTCCAAACATAAGAGTAGTATTTCAACTACGGATGAAAAATGCGACACTGAAATTCAAAGGCGCGTATGGATAGCGAAAGATGCCTTCGGAAAGCTAAGCAAAATATTAGAAAAAGGGAAATATCATTAGAAAGAAATAAAATAGTTCCAAACATAAGAGTAGTATTTCAACTACGGATGAAAAATGCGACACCGAAATTCAAAGGCGCGTATGGATAGCGAAAGATGCCTTCGGAAAGCTAAGCAAAATATTAGAAAAAGGGAAATATCATTAGAAAGAAGGAAAATAGTTCTAGACATCGTTGTAGTGTTTTAGCAGAAGACGGAAAATGCGACATATTTTGCTTAGTATTTGGAAGGCATCTTTTGATATTTAAATGCGGATTTCGGTGTCTTTCTTCTCAGCATCCTAATATTTTAGAATGTTTAATTCCGGTCTAGTTATATAGTAGTCGAACTGTCTATTTCTAGGGAAATTTTTACGTATGTTAATATTTTGTTTAGCTTTTTGAAAGCATCTTTTGATATATAGATGCGCTTTTTGATTTTGGTGTTGCCTTTTCGGTATTTAACTTTATCCTAATTTTTAAAAAAAATACGTTTTAAATGTCGTGATAAGCTTTAGCTCAATGTTTATTTTTTTTTACTGTATTTCGTACAAATACGTTAGTTTTCACGTTCTACGGAGTTTCCATTTTTTAAATCGTTTTACCGTTTTTAATTCTAAGGATTAATTTTTTTTTCATGCATGAAAAACCGAACTACATGAATAGATATTGTATCTATTGTTTTTTTTTCGTGTAAAATTATTTATCAAAAACTAAACGTTTTCGCAATTTAGCTGTCCATAGATATCCTAGAAACGGTGATGGTCAGTTTAGTCGGCGAACTAAAACTACGGTATCTTTTGAAAAACGATTTTTATATGAAGTATATATAAATCAGCACATATTCAAATCATGCATGTTGGTATTTGGTTATTGAAGGTGTAAATAAGAATTCTTAATTTGTTAAAAGATATTTCTTTGATGCAAAGAGAAAGAAAAATCCTTGGAAGGAAATATGTCAGAACCAGTGGAAAATGCAAATGTGAAGAATAACAAAATTGCTTAAACATGAAGGAATGTGATGATAAAACGTTAAATAAAAAAATAATTATTTTGATGAAGCTTAATATCAAACAAATAGAAAATTGATGTTTATTGAGAATGTCATGAATTCCTTTGTTTCTCCACTATATATGAGTCAAATAGTAGAACAGATCAATCTTTTTAGCCTTGGTTGGTAGACACTCTAGTAGAAAGATAACCATGAATTCAAATTTATATTTTATTTGTTACAGAGTATTTTCGAATGTTTATACATTTTGTTTCCATTTTGTTTTGTGTTTTTTACGTTTTCGTTAATTCTGGTGTTAATGTCACTTAAGGTAACGCCATTTAAACGGTCAAAATGGATTTTTAAGTGTATTTGAATTAATTTTTAAAATTGACTTTTACTTAATTTTTTATTAGTTTTTAATTAATGTTTTAATTAATGTTTTAATTAAATTTTAAATTATTTTTATATTAATTTTGTTAGTATAAATAAATATGAACTTTGGTATATTTGCCGATCATAGAAAATAACTAATGAAAAAAATTAATAAAATCATTACATAGACAGAACTTGTCGATATCATTCAACCAAATGTGTTTAAAAACATCACCTTATTCTGCTTAAATTTCAATAAATACAAAGTTCTATAAGAATTATAATTTTTGTTGGCAAACAGTTAAAATTCTTTAAGAAACAGTAGTTACATGATTAACTGTCCCAAACCCATTGCATGTACATGTATCATACAACTCTATACTTCTCATGTAAAATCACACAACTTCTAACGTTGAATTACACACATCTGCAATTCTCACTTTGAATCACACAAATTTATACTTCTCACGTTAAATCACACACCTGTGCACTTCCTACGTTGAATCACATCCCTCTATATTACTCACGTTGAACCACACACATCTACAATTCTCACGTTGAATAACACAACACTATACTTCCCACGTTGAATGACAACTCCATATTTCTCACGTTGAACCACACATCTTTACACTTCCACGTCGAACTACACAACTCTATGCTTCTCATTTTGAACCACACACCTCTGTATATCTCACGTTGAACCACACAACTCAATACATCTCACGTCAAACCCCACACCTGTAGACTTCTCACGTTGAACCACACATCTCTATACTTCTCACATTGAATCACACAATTCTATATGCATCACGTTAAACTGAACAACTGTATACTTCTCATTTTGAACCACACAACTCTATACTTCTCAAGTTGAACCACGCAACTTCATACTTCTCACGTTGACCTACACAATACAACCACACGTCCTAGTGGCTGTTTCCCCTTCCTTTGAGTGAAATTATTGAAAATCACATACTTCAACTACAAGGCCCCGCAGACGTTTTTTGAATTTTTTCAAAGAGGGAAAGTGAAGTTTGAGCAGTTTCAAACCAGGTATAACAGAAATAATCCATTTTTGGTCTAATCTAACTAATGTGCAGGTTGCGATGGGTAAATTGATATCCATTTTATATTTTTAATTTCGCGCATGCTCGTTGTTTGCTTTTAATTTTGACAACTACACAGTATATTAGGGTCAATTGGGCATTGTCTGCGAGAAAAAGGAGCACCGTGAGGCAACTTAACCCGCGACTAATTTTGAAATAATATACTGTACTTGCAAAGCATTCACACCGGAATCTCTAATAGGATCACTTCTTGGTATCAAGTTGAGGACTGTGTAGTGCATTCGAAAAAAAAAAAAAAAAAAAAGAGAGAGAATTGGATGAGTCTAATGGCGATTACGAAGGTATTTGTAATGACCGCTAAAGATTGCGATGTTATGCATATTTTACCCACAGAACCTCAAACTTAACACTGAAGCCTACAACAAATACCTTGAGGAGGTATTTCTTTGGGTCAAGAGTGTGACTGCTGGAAGATCCTATGTCTGATAACAGAACGCTGCACCATACCACACAAGCTGGAGAACCCAGACATGTCTATCAGACAATTTCTGTGACCGCATCAACTCTTACATCTGGTACCATAACTCCCCAGATTGTAACCCACTTGATTATTATGTGTGGGGTGCGGTTGAGCGAGAGATAATCAAAATAGGAGTAGTATCTTCAACTATGCGTCATTTAGACGGCAATTTATTAATCGCACCCTGCATATTGGTTAAAATGAGATGTCAGTGTTATTTTCATTTTTGTGTCATTTGAGAAGATAATTCCTCTATCGCACACTGCAAAGAACGAACAATCTAGGACATGTCATAAATCTTCTGGGGTGATATATGGAATTTTGTCAAATTTTGAATCATCAAGTACGGAATATATGATATAAATATCTATCTATTAGTTAATAGTGGATAACTAAATGACAAATCCAATGCTACGTTTTCCGTTTTTCGAAAGGATTTTTTTAAAGATTTATAACAGTTTTACCGATGGAGTATAGTAATGGTGTTATATAAATAGTAATGGTAATATTAATAATAGTAATGGTAATATTAATAATAGTAATGGTAATATTAATAATAGTAATGGTGTTATTAATAATAGTAATGGTAATATTAATAATAGTAATGGTAATATTAATAATAGTAATGGTAATATTAATAATAGTAATGGTAATATTAATAATAGTAATGGTGTTATTAATAATAGTAATGGTAATATTAATCGTTTCCTTACAAGGAAATATTTAGTATTCATTGACTGAGCAGCCAGTACAACTTTCAGTTGAGATATATAAAATCTTAAAACTTTTTTTTCCGGAAAACAACTGTTATCGCTCTTTCCAATATTGACCGGTGTTTCCTTTCTAACCTTGTATTTGAAGTGGTGTGGAATGTTAACATCTTGACTATATCATTATTTTGAGTTATTCATTCAAGTTATTGCTATTGTCAGTAGTCCTCAAGTGATGTGGTATATGTTATTCAGTACAGTTAGTGAATTTGTATTACCAGTTCACAATATTCAAAGAAGGATGATATTTGTCAAGATAGTTTTTCTAGTCAAAATCCACCGTGCGCATTTATAAATCTACTATTCGTCCTTTCATTGAATACTGTTGCCATATCTGGCCGAGTGCTCTTGTTATTCATCTTGAGGTTCTCAACAAAATCCAAAGAAAGATCTGCAATATAATCGGTCTCGATTTGGCATCTCGACATCAGTCATTTTCACTCTGTTTTCTACATATGTTTTCATGGTAACTGCTCTTAGACGGTTTTTCCCTGGTACCCCAATCAATAGAATTTAATCGCGCTACTAGATTGCTATTTAAGTCTCTTCCTTTTACGTTCAAATATTTAAATGTAACCGTCACTTCTACTATAACAGTTTGTTTTCTCGCACTTCCAGCTTGTGTAACTTTCTTCCGTTTACTTAATTCTGCCAAAGTTTGAATGCAACATCAATTTTTTTTTAATCGTATCACCCCGAGCAAGGCGGTAACGCCATTGATGCGCAGGGGGCTACGTAATAGTGAAAAGATTGGAAAAGAGAAAGCCGGAAACCACATCCTAAACAGGGAACAAGGGATGAGCCTCTTAACCTGTTCAATAGACGTGGGCGGAATGTGAACCGGGCGATAGATAGATCTATTTACTCCAATTGAAAAAAAAAAGTGAGAAGATTGGAAAAGAGAAAGCCGGAAACCACATCCTAAACAGGGAACAAGGGATGAGCCTCTTAACCTGTTCAGTAGACGTGGGTGGAGTGTGAACCGGGCGATTGCCATCTTTTATCTTCTTTCAATACTCCCTGTACACTGTCTTTTTTCACATTGCAAACCCTGCGCACTTGCGGCGGTCCCGCCTTGTTTGGGGGTGAAAAGATAAAAAAAGAAAAAAAAAATTCATCTATTTGGACCATTGATGTTAGAAGGCGGCTGTATACAGCAGAGAACTAACAGATTTGATAAAATTTAGTAAAAATTCATTTTGCGTATCTGATCAACGTATCTGATCAACGTATCTGATTTATTCTGCATGTATGTTGATTCGCAAAACGAAGAGGAGATTTTCACAATAGGAACATTATTACCAGGATTCATATTAATCCATAAAGAAACTTGAGTTTAAAATTATCTTGATGGTGAAGAGAACGGAAAATCTTTCTTATTGTATCTTATCATACTTACTGGACTTGATAGCTATTATTTTTCATCATCAAATATTCAAAGATGGTGAGTAATGTAATTTATTATAACAGTTCAGTTAACTTGGTAAATATTTATAAGCATCTTGTAATTTAAAAAAAAAAAATACTAAATATAATTTTTGCAATGAACTGAAATATATTAAAAATCCTCAAAAATAAAAATGTTTGTCATTATTCAAAGTTCTATAAATGCAAAATTGCTATCCGAACACACACACACACACACACACACACACACACACACACACACACACACACACACACACACACACACACACATAAATAAATAAATAAATAAATAAATAAATAAATAAATAAAATCTCAAAACTAAATCAAAGCTGATACATTGTTAACCTTGCGCTGAGCGAGATAATTTTCTGCGATATGCGCATGCCATTAGCTTCTCTCTCTCTCTCTGTTGGAATTCCGGGTTCATTCTAATTACAATTATCTATAATTATTTTCAGAGTAGCTAGATTTAAAATCATGATTAATTTATTGACGTCAGTGACTAGTGTTGCTGACTTTCTTGGGCACACACGTTAAACAATCGCATACAAGTCATTGACAAGGAGTGTCGCTTCGCTTATGTTCAAGGATCCAAATTCAAACAATCAACAACTTTTAGTAATTGGAGCCATAATGACTTAACAAATAGAAAGAAAATGACAATGACGTTAATAGCGATGCCTGTGTTCATAGTGGTAATGAGAATTACGGTGATATTGAGGGGTGAGGTCTGCAAGTAAGCACAATTATTTTGACCGTGGGGGTAATGATAATAGTAATAATGTTAGTGGTATGATAATAGTAATAATGGTCATATATGTGACAGTGGTAATGGCGTGCGCAATAGTATTGATTGTTCAAGGGACTGATTTAATAGCAATAGTCATCATAGTATTAAAATTATCTTGATAGTGCGTGAATATTGAAAAGATGGTGTTCGTGTTTAAAAAAAAAAAAAAATCACCCTATGCAAAGAAATAATGACAATAAGACGCAAGCGACACTGTGAATAAAAGAGAATAAGAATATTTTAGAAGGAGTAGGAGACGTAATAAAAAGGAAACTATGGTAAACGTCTACTCCTATTTAAAAGTTTAAAAAGTAGTGTGAGCCGGATGCTGGATGTGCGTTCTGGTGCAGTAGATATCGGCTTAAAGTGAGAAATCAGAGAACCGAGTTCGAATTCCAGCTGAATTCGTTGCATTCCCTTACGCGTAAATACCCTTAGAAAGTATTCATTCATCTCTTAATAAACTTTAATCGCCCAATTAAGTTTTTAATCGACTGAGTCGATTGGGCGAGTGAAATCTCAAAGGCTATATATATATATATATATATATATATATATATATATATATAAATTAAATAGGATTTATTCAAAGATGTTGTATGCACATTTCGACATGAAATCCCCACAGGGGATAAAGCATCACCTCAGCAACGAAAAAAAATCCTTTCTGAAACTGGAGAAAAAATCAGTCTATTTTTCGTTTTTAAACTCATAGATAGATTTGCAAAAAAAAAAATATATATTTCTTTGCAATATAAATAACATTTTTTCATATCGATAATTTTTCAGTGCCACTTCGCATATACAAATATTTTACATTATATATATTCTTATATGCTTTTATATATATATATATATATATATATATATATATATATATAGTTTTACGGAAAATTAAAGGGAAATGATAAGGGATATAACAATTATTTTTAGATTGGTTTGGTTTGTTTTTACAGAATATCAACCTCAACCTCAATGCCGACAAGATTTGTAGATTTGTTGACAAAATTTGTAGATCAGCTTCCTTTGACGTATTTTTGTAAAGTGGCTTTTGTTGAGTCAGATGTATTGCTAGTATATATTCTCTTTCCAAAAACGCATTGCTGGAAATAATTTATTTTCCCTCAAAAATGTATTACTGCCAATACATTTTTTCTTCAAAAAATTATTGCTGGTACTTTTTTTTGCTTCAAAAATATACTCCTAGAATTTTTATCATAATTTTTTTACACTTTCATAGTGTTTTGTCCCCAGTTTTGTGGGTAACTATTTGCCCATAACTGGAACCCTAACAAGTGCTACCACTCTGGGTCAGGGTGGATCTGGGAACAACAGCAATTAAGAGGTGGTTCCATGCTCCTCACTACCTCCTAATCAGGAGGCCTTGCTACTACTCCGGGTCAGAATGGACCTGGGAACAACAGTAATTAAGAGGTGGTTCCATGCTCCTCACTACCTCCTAATCAGAGACCTTGCTACCACTCCGGGTCAGAATAGACCTGGGAACAACAGCAATTAAGAGGTGGTTCCATTCTCTTCACAACCTACCAATGAGAGGCCTTGCTGCCGGATGCAGTTTATTGTCATACCTAGGAGTCAATTGTTTTAACTGGGGAGTGTTCGATAACGTGCATTTTTAACGGCCTTAGACAATTCCCTTATTGGTTAAGTCCCAAATCTTTCTACACTAATTCGTAAACCTTGAATCATGGCTGGATTTTCAGATAAAGATAATTTTGGAAACCTGGCTCAATTAAATTTGATATTTTGCTACTTGTAACTTTACGGATATTTAAAAATAACTTTGTCTAATTGAGGTAATTAATGAGAAGAATTCAGTTCAAAATATACTTGCTTTATTCTCTCAATATTATCTGAATTCATTACTAGCCACCTAATCTGGCAATCTTGTTTTAGGCACAGTTGCCATATCGGGATAATTTTGTATGCTAAGCGTTAATTACTTTTGAATTCACCTAACTGTAACGTTCTTAGATCAATTTTGAAAGAACGTGGACTGCTGTTGTGATGCTATGATATGTAGCTCAATTCACTAAACTTTACTGATTCTCCACTCAGTTTACACAGAAAACATTCAGTTAATAACTATGCATTAGACTTATACGTATTGATGTACACTTTTATAATTTGCTGTATAAAACTGGTTAAAATAAGACAAAAATGTTTTAGGTCAGAAACTGCTGAAATCTATTCTGATTTATTCATTTGAAATTTTTTGAGATTTATTTAACATTCGGCACAAGCTGTTTTATCAATTTATTAAAATTTACATATTAATGAATATTTTATTCAAATATATTTTATAAAAATACTTTTCTACATGTTTAATTCAAACAATTTTTTTTGCATATATTAAAAGAAAATACATCAACATTTTAATAGATGTGATTAAAACAAATAATTAGAGAGCTGTAATATTATTTAAATTTCTTCGATGAAATAATATCAAGAATTATAACTTTTTGTCTACTTTTTCCTTCATTCTAATTTTGGTTGCTTTCTCCAAGCAATCATAGTTTCCTGAATTTCTTAGATAAAATATTGTCACCCATTATTAATTTTTGATCAAAATTTCTTTGAACTTAATTTTAGTTGTTTTTACATAAAACTCATTTTCCCTAAAAGTTAAAATATGGTTGAATAAGTTAGTAAGGAGTTATTGACTCTGCTAATTCTTCTAAAATTTATCCACGTCATATTTCTTAAATAACAAACGAAAAGTGATTTAAATAGTCTAGTTAATTAGTAAACGAGTAAATTAGTTAATTTATTTCAGTTAGTTAATTTATTTCAGCTAAAACATAAATTTACTAATTTGTTCTTTTTGTTAAAATATAACAATATTCCGCTGGTTTTGCAATATTTACCGGATATTAAACAATAAGTAAAATTAAGTAAATATATTTATATATATCTCCCTCTTTATATTAATATAATCATAACAAATGAAAATAATTTTCTACACATATATGCATATTCAAAATCGTTTATCAATAGAGCCAATCCTCATATAAGAAATTTTTCCTAGTAAAATATACATCAACAGGAGAGTAGACATGAATAAATCACAAATTTTTTGAAGAGTTTCATTGATTGATTTATTCATTTTTACAGCTTATCAACCCTTTCCAGATTATTTAACGTCATGAAATACTTTTATATTCTAAGAATGTTTTTAAAATAATGATGGTTTAGTAAAACATGTTTTGCTAATTAACCCATAACTGGGGCTACTACTAATGTATTCATACCTTTCCTGAGGGTGTTTATGCTTAGTGAATAAAATAAATCCAACTAGAATTAACAATAAACAATTGTGAGAATTGTCCATTATACCATCAGCAGATCTAAACTTGCAGCACCTGGTTTTTATAGTGGTCATTCATCTAGGTACTGACCAGGATTTACTTCGGTGATCATATGTTAACCGATGTTTCAAAGGGGCATAAGTTTATTATACTATATGCACATACAAGCTTACAGCACCTGGTATTCCCGAGCGGTTACCTATCTTGGCACTTACCAAGATTGACGTTGCTTAACGGTGATCGTATTGTCTCTGTGATGTATAAAAGTATAATCATATTTTGAGATCAGAAACAAATATTGACCATGAATAAACTGACCTAAATCTGAAATAAATAATCAACTTTAATCTATATATTACTGTTTTCGACGCTTCTATACTATTGCTATTATTATCATTATTAATTAATAAAATAGATCGTTCATGCAAGTAATAATTGGGGACTTACGCTGGACATTGTGTGATAAGATTTTCGATAATCTGGAACTTTCTCCAGTTTTCAAATTTAAAAACAAATCAATGCCATAATTTGAATGGTTTAAACTCTTTTTCTAATTTTCAATCCATCTTATTTCTTGGGAACCATCGCCAGTACTCCAAAAATTGATTAAAACGATTATCACCTCCCGATTTTTCATACTCTGGGACAATAACTTAATAGATTAAAACATTTTTTCGTAAATTTAGTAACCTAGTAATTTTGAATCCAATTTATGTGATGGACAAATAAAAACAGAATAAAATAAAAACAATTCAACGACAGTAAGAGCAGAAATTAAAATCAAAATCAATTATATAAATATTCATAAGAGATTCAGAATAAAGTTTTACACTGCAAAAATACTTAGACGCAACTATAGAAATGTCCACTTTCCAGTGATATTTAAAGTTACCGCGTAATATGGCGAAAACTTGAATGACCCGAATCTGGAAAAGAAATATTTGAACAAGGTGATAAACAAATACGATGAAAATGAAAATTCGCAGTGGGAACAATTAAAAGAAGCGTTACTAACATCAACAACCGAGATCATAAAAAAAATATTACAAAGCAAAAAATGAATTACATAAAATTCTTCACGAAATGATGCAAAAACCAATGTCAATATATGGCAAAGAATATTAAACTCTGCATAAAGAAACAGAAAACAAATGCAGGTAAGCTAAAGGGGAATGGCTCAACGAAAAATGTGCAGAAATAGAAACAATAAGTATCACAGATAAAGCAGTTATGCATAAAATTATAAAAAAACTAACAGAACAAAAACTTTATCATCAACAGGAGGCATAAAATCCAAGGATAGAACGTTAACATTAGAGAAAGAAAAAGGACTTCAGAGGTGGATGGACTATATTGAAGAATAAGCAACAATACACAGAAATATCGGCTGACCGGAAATATTAACATTTCAAGTGAATCACCACTGGTCAAATTGAAGAGGAACAAAGCAGCAGGAACAGACGGAACTGTAATAGAAATGTCGGCAGCCTTTGATGATTTCGGTATGGGCACGATTAAATGAAATCTACAAAAGTGGTGATACACTGGAAGACGTAAGTAGATCTACTGTCATAGCACTGCATAAGAAGCCAGGTGCAAACGAATGTGAACTCCATCGGACAATCAACCTCAATGATAAGAACAAAATGATAATGATATAGAACAAAACTTATCTGAATACTGACAGAGTGCTCAGAAGAATCAGACCTATAAAAGAATAGTGTGGGTTCGTTAAAGACACCGAGATGCAACATTTATGCTAAGAATGATATCAGAAAGAGTAGAGGAAATGCAGAAGGTACGCATAAGTGTTTGATAAAGTACATCACAAAGAACTATCAAAATAGTGACACATTTGTGATGGATATTAGAACAATCCAGAAACTATACTGGCAGCACACCACCTGCATAAGGATACGAGTCCAGTAGATATACAAAGGGGCGTAAACAAAGATGTGTTTTCTCAGTGAACTTATTTAAGTGCGGCGATTCTGAGAGAATCAGAAAACGTACCATAATTTATTATTGGCGGCCACAATCGCAGCAATGTAAGATAAGCAGACAAGGAAAGGAAACTAAAAGAACTCCCACAGAATGTAGTAGTGGAAAGAAAGAAGAAAGAACTAAACACCAATTACAAGAAAACAGAATGGATTGTTGTTAGCAAACAGCTCATAACGCGAATTACAAATTGGAGATACCAAAGTGAATCATGCATAGTAATTTAAAAATCTGAAAAATATTTTAACAAAGTATAGAATTTGAGACAAAGTAATCCAAAGGAGTATTCAGTCAGTCAGTCAGTCAGTCAGTCAAGTGTCATGCGTTATACACACACGGGCGATCATGTCTCGATAGACTGGGTAGAAGATTATTTCGCAGTAGGTTGCCTTGCCATTACTTTCTGTGGTTGACTGGATGCCAACCAAGGCTTTAGAACCCAATCTGTCATGTTATATAATCCATAACTAAAGAGAAGAGACGAACTGATACCTTTCCTAAATCTAATCTGTGTAAACTGAGTGGAGAATCAGTAAATTTTAATGAATTGAGCTACATATCATAGCACCCCAACAGCAATCCAAGTTCTTTCAAAATTGGTGTAAGAACGTTAAGTGAATGCAAGGAATTGAACTGGAATTTGAAATCGTCTCCCTGATTTCTCGTTCTGAACCGATAACTACTGCACCACAACGCACATCCTGAAATGGAGTATTAAGATAGTTAAAGACGCCTTCCAAAAATCAGTCAGATTATTAAGAATCAGAAATGTTTTTTTTTCGAAACAAAACAAAACAAAAAAAAAACAAAAAAAAAAAAAGAAACGGGAAAAAATACTGAATCGTTACGTAATATCAGTCCATTTTGTATGGAAGTGAATGCTGGATATTCATTACACAGATAAAGAGACTGAGTCTACGATGGACCGAACATTGGAGCAACAACAAATTTTTAGAAAAAATCGAAACAAAAAGAATCAGTTGACATTTCTATTGCATACAATGAGGAAAGTGGTCTTGTTAAATCTAATACTCACAGGATAGATTGAAGATAAGGACAGAAAACAATAACGCATAAAATACTTAGTGAGTTTGAGTAAATGAATTGTGGAACAGGATTTAGGAGAGTGAACAAAAAAAACAAAATTAATTAAGGGCACAAAGTGACAAGACATTGTGGAGAGCCATGATCGCCTACACCCTGAAATTACATGGCGATGAAGAATGTCTGGTTTAATGGCTTCGAGGATGCAGTTTGTTTGGAGGTTGAAATTTGATAAGATCATGACTTGGTCATTTTCGATCAATTATTTTGGCTTATGGCAGTATAATTCCTCATTAACTTCAAGTTTATACTTCCTGCATAGCCATCATCACAGATAGGGGGTCGCTTTATCATGATGGCTCTTTCAGTCTTTCTGTGTAAGCATCCCACAAACGGTAATGATGTGGGGGATATTTCTGACCTTCTTACCACACAGTATACACGTGTCAGAGTTCATTTCGAACAGAATTAGTATTCAGGGTTGGGCCTTATTTAGTCAGTCAGTTAACTGCCATATACACTTGGGCGATCATGTCTTGAAATAGTCATGACTGACTAGGCTAAAGATTTTCCGCAGTAGGTTGACATTACTTTCTGCGGTATACTGGTGCCAGCCAAGGCTATAAAAGCCACTCTGAAGGGAGAAGAGATGGGTTAATACCTTTTCCAAGCGTATTTGTGCGTAACTGAATGAAACGAATTCGAGTGGAATTCGAACTCTGCTCTCTGATTTCTCATTTCGGGCTGATATTACACCACAATGCACATCTTACATCACAATGCACATCCTTAGTTTTATTATTGGTCCATAATATATTTATGATTTAACATCGGATAAGAAGATTGTGCTGCACAAATCAAAATTGATACAAATTTCGCGCATGCATTGATAAGTAGCACTGAAATGCCGGCTTTTAGCTGGGATCGAACATCAATAGACGACACTGAAAATAAGAAAGCCAGATAATTTAGGAATTTGTTTTAATTTTGATGAAGGAGAAATATACAAAATATTTTTCAGTAATGTCTCATCTACGCTTGTTCTTTTCGTGTGCGTGCGTGTGTTGTCGTATTTGTATGTGTGTGTGTGTGTGTGTGTGTGTGTGTGTGTGTTTGTTTGTGTGTGTGTGTGAGTGTGTGCTGAGAGAGAGAAAGAGAAAGAGAGAGAGAGAGAGAGAGAGAGAGAGTGAGATCTCATTAGGGGTTAGCGATAATTGTTTGATTTGAAACAACACTCCTTGCTTAAAATGGGCTATTTCTTCTGAAATATTAGTGGCAGTGAGAATAACAACGACGTTTTTGGTAGCAAAGAATATCGACTTAACAAAATAAAAGGTCTCATAAAATATTCGATATTAATGGAGCTGGTTATCGGGAACAAGGTTTGGTACATTGTTTATAATATTATATATTTAAACCCGATACGTAAACTAAAAAACAAAAGAAAAAGAAAAAAAAACAACTCACAAACATTACTAAGTGAACGAATCACCTCTTTACATTATAAATTTTCCAAATTTCACTGAAAAGTTACAAATCATAATTTTTTTTAGTGAAAGAATCAATAAAAATAAGTAGATTATAAACAAATATTAAAATTAAATACTTGTTAAATCTTTAAAACTAGACATCGAGATTAAAACAGTATTAGTTAACAGTTATAAAATCTAGTTTATAAACAAATACAAAACTATCTGGGTGGAATGATAACAAAAGATTAAAATTAAATACTTATTAAATCTTCAAAACTTTAGTAGCTAGATCAGTCAGTCAGTTAAGTGCCATGCGCGATACACGCTTTGGGCGATCATGTCTCTAAAGATACATAACTGACTGGGCAGAAGATTATCCCGCAGTAGGTTGCCATTGCTTTCTGCGGTAGACTGGTTGCCGACCAAGGCTATAGAACCCAATCTGTCCTGTTATTTAACCCATAACTGGAAGGAAGAGACGGATTAATACCTTTCCCAAGGATATTTTCGCGTAAGTGAATGCAAGGAATTCAACTGGAATTCGAACTTGGTTCCCCGATTTCTCGTTCCGAGCCGATATCCACTGCGCCACAATGCACATCAGTAGCTAGATATCGAGATTAAAACAGTATTAGTTATTTATTAATTATAAGATCTAGTTTGTAAACAAATACAAAATTATCTGGGAAGTATCATGACAAAGGACAGAAAATATGACGAATCCTAAAGCGCATTGAAACATCAATAAATACCTTTGAAATATAAATGAAAACAGGAAAATGTAGTTAGAAACAAAGAAAATAGTCCTTAAGTACTAAGTAATATCAATGCTCCTAGATAGCAATGAATACAGACAATTTCTTTATAGGTAAAGATCAAATTCGGGGCAATAGAGATTTAGTCCTACAGAAGAAAGCTATGAATAGCATAGATAGAACATGTGAGCAATAAGGAACATTTTGGTTAGTTGGAGATAAAAAGAAACACTTAGAATGTACTTAGAATCAGTATTTGTAGTTAGGATCAGAAAATAGTTGTTGAAATTTCTGGGTAATGTAATAAGGAAAGAAAGATTAGAAAGCTTGACACTTACGGGTCATGTTAAAAGCAAGAGAGGCGATTGGGAACTATATAAGTGAGAGTAAATGGATGGCAGAAAGGAAACTAAGAAGGTATTAAGAAGATAAACATTGTTAAGAGGTACAAAAAATAGGAAATTGTGGTGAGCCATGACTGTCTACATACTATATGGATCAGTCAGTCAGTTAATTGCCGTGCCATAAGTGATACAGGTTTGGGCGAATATGTCTTGAAAGAGACATGGCTGACTGGGCAGAAGATTATCCCGCAGTAGGTTGCCATTACTTTCTGTGGTAGACTGGTTGCCAGCCAAGGCTATAGAACCCAATCTATCCTGTTATTTAACTCATAACTGGAGGGAAGAGACGGATTAATACCTTTCCCAAGGGTATTTGCGCGTATATGAATGCAAGGAATTCCACTGGAATTCGAACTCGGCTCCCCGATTTCTCGTTCCAAGCCGGTATCCACTGCAGGACAACGCACATTCGCACATTCGCACACATCTGATATGGATACAGTACTTAAAATGAAACATACCCAGTTTAACTTGACACTTTGAACCAAACTCAGAATCTTAAGCTCTCATCAAAATGAAGTAATTATTGCAGATGTTTAAAAAAAATTGCAATGTAAAATACACAAAATACACATCTTTTTACTTGTAAATTCATTTATCTAAAGCAGTACTACTCAAAGTGTGATACGCGAGCCATCGTCTGCCGGTACAGGAGCCACCGTCTGCCGGTACGGGAGCCATCGTCTGCCGGTACGCGAGCTATCGTCTGCCGGTACGGGAGCCACCGTCTGCCGGTACAGGAGCCATCGTCTGCCGGTACGCGAGCTATCGTCTGCCGGTACGCGGAGATTTTCTAGAAAAGAAAGAAATAATAGTAAAACTCTATGCCACGAGAGACTGCCAGGATATTTGACTCGTTTTTTTTTCTTTTTGTTTCTTTTTTTAGATTTTCATTTTAGTTTTATATTTTTATGGCTACATTGTTCATTTACTCACTCATGTTAAAAGTTATTGCTATCCAACTAACGAATGTGATATAATAAACAGCAAAACAGTGAACTGAATACGCATCAGATTTTGTTTGATTCATATATCCACAAATCAAAACAAATTGTAGAAGGTGAAAATATAACACAAATATAGCACAAATATGGTACCGGTCAATGGAACATTGGGAAGACTTGTTACGTCACTGATGACTGGCCTTAGAATGAGCAAGATATCATGTCCTCACGTTTATTACAGATAGTCTCAAAATATCCCTGAAATAGTACATATCTCAAAAAAAAAAAAAAAAAAAAAATCCGGGGTTCATAGTCCCCACACCTCTTACTCGGCTGGATTGGCTTGCTATGCTTGCTGGTTCCTGGCACATTGAAAAAAAAAACAAAAAACTATCGGTCCGCCACATCAGATAGTTTGAGAAGCACTGATCTAAAGCATTTCTATTTAAACAGTACAATAAATAAAATTGCCCATAAGTGTTTCGATAGATGAACTGTCAGAGTAACTGTAAAATTTATCGATAGTTTTATATTGGAAAACAGAATCAAAATCGTTATGTTGATCCTTTACGAAAATAAAAAAGGATTTATTTGCTGTTCTACATGTACGAAGCGGATGTCCGTTGTGGTGCAGTGGATATCGGCTCCGAATGAGAATTCGGGGAGCCGAGTTCGAATTCCAGTTGAATTCATTGCATTCACTTACGCGCAAATACCCTTGGGAAAGGTATTAATCCGTCTCTTCCTTCCAGTTATGGGTTAAATAACAGAACAGATTGGGTTCTATAGCCTTGGCTGGCAACCAGTCTACCGCAGAAAGCAATGGCAACCTACTGCGGGATAATCTTCTGCCCAGTCAGTCATGTCTCTTTCGAGACATGATCGCCCAAGCCTGTTTCACGTATGCCACTTAACTGACTGACTGAATATAATAGTTGGAAAGATAATTAAAACTATCGGGCATAAAGTGGGTGATCGATTTTCTATTGTTATGAAGTAATAAACTGATCACTCACTAATAATACTTAATATAATAATGTAATATAATCTATCTCTCCTACCTCCAGTTATGAGATAAATGGAAGGGCGGATTGCATTCTATAGCCTTGGCTGGCAACAAGTTTACCACAGAAAGCAATGGCAACCTACTGCGGGATAATCTTCTGCCCAGTCAGTCATGTCTCTTTCGAGACATGATCGCCCAAGCATGTTTCACGTATGACACTTAACTGACTGACTGATATGTATGAAATCGAATTGAATGAAACCTACTTGTATTAATACTGTGATATATCCTCCTGTAATTTATCTGCAGCTGAAGACCAGGTTGTATTGATGGAAATCAATTGCATATTAACAGAAGTGCTCTATTTTTTAAAATTCAATTCAAAGTTATTATGGTGGAGATGAAAAAGAAGACAGAAAATACTGTTCAAATAAACAGAAATTTCTTGTGGCAGTATTAATTAGATATAAATACAAGAAAAATAGTGTCACAGAGAACAGTTTATTACAATCTTCATATATTTAACAATTGATGAATAAAAGAACAAAATGACATATATATATATAACACATCATCGAATCATTTAGCATTAAGAAGTACAGAACATTTTTAGAAGTTAAACATTAGCAAAAGCAGCTAACACAAAATGTGTGCTTAGATTCAAATGTTGATTATTTTGAAAGTTAATAACATTTCTGGGGTAGAATTCAGTCTTGATATATGACAAAATGATATCCTGATTCAATAACCAAAAAGAAAAGAAAAAAACAAAAAAACAAAACAAAACGAAAAGACAACAATAGTAACAAGTAATAACAATATATTTATTGTAGCACTTTGTACCTGAAGGGAACTCAAAGTTAACGTTTATATGGAGGTGCATTTACATATACAGTGTGTGTCCTCGAACAAAGATTGATAGAAAACCTCAACGATCCAAAAGAATTAATGGATTCAGCATATACATGGTTATTTGTGAAAATGATATCTTGATTCAATATATAAGTATAACTGTACAAGCGAAAAGAGAAGACAAACATAATGTTTATGTGTAAGCCCATTTACGTCAAAATTTTAAAATGAGCCTGAGAAATTTTAAAAATAGGCTTATAGTTATCCCAAGTAAAATAGGTGGGCTTTGAAATTCTATTTTTTTCCTATGGTGTAAAATTATGAAAAACACGAACGGCTTTACTTTAATTTTAAATGCAAATAATTAAGAACTTATTTAAATAAAAATTATCGATCTGTCTATATTTCTGAATTGAAGTATTGTAACTGCAGGGTGCGATGTGTAAATTGTCGCCATTTTATACATTGAATTTCGCGCACGTGATTCGATTGTTCTTTTTTTAAATTTACCGACTGCACACTATAGCAGGGTCAGCTGGGCACTGTGTGTAAGAAAAAGAGCACCACGATGCAATTTACTTCTCCAGAAATTTGGAAGAGGATGTTGTACTACTTAGCATTCGTATTGAAAGCTCTAATACGAAGATTTCAAAGTGTTTGGGTGTCAACTTTAGGACAATGCAAAACATTCGGAAAGAGTTGGATGATATATACACTCAAATTTATGATGTTTGGAATGATATCAAGTAATGGCGACATTATCCATTTACCTCCCTACAGGACTATAGACTCAATACGAAGGTTTACACTAAGGGATGTTTTTGGGTAGTGCCACCGTGGGTCAAGAGGGTGGCTGCTGGAAGATCTTATATCTGGTTACAAGACTCTGCCCCATGCCACACAAACAGGAGAACCCAGTCATGGCTGTCAGACGTCTGCGACCATATCACCCCTTACATCTGGTCATATAACTTCAACCCAGACTGCATTATTATGTGTGAAGTGAAGTTGAGCAAGAGACAAACAAAACTTTTTGTAACACAAAGATGATATGAAGGCAAGGATTATAGCAGTATTCACCAATTTAAACAAGGAGAGAATCCAGCAGAGATGCAGGAGATTCCAAAGTCGTCTGGAGGCCCTGGATGAAGCCAATGGCGAATTTATTGAATAAATTTACTCTTTACAATTTGGAGATGTTTTCATGTAATTTTTATAAATAAATATCTTTTAAAATAAGATATCAACGTTAGTTTCATTTTTGCGAAATTTAGACGAAAATTTATCTATCGCACACTGTATTTACTCTATTTACACTATTAGAATTATTGTCCTAATCTTTTTTGTCATATTTACGACTCTAGTGGATAAAATCGTTGGTTGAAATAATCCAACGAATTGAAATAAAGAGTTATGAGTTACTTCCTGGCCAGAGGTGAACAAAAACTTGGAGCTCTAAAGGGAGATAACTGAAACTGACATAGCCATGGCATGTTTTAAAACAATTTCAAGGATGTGTCTTTTCACCGGATCTATTCAGCTTGTACAGCGAAACTATTCTGAGGACCCTAGATGTTATGCCAGGATTCGTCATCGGAGGCCACAATTTAAACAACATAAGGTACGCAGAAGATATAGTTCTAATGGCAGACACGGAAAGGAAACTACAAGACCTCCTACAGAAGGTAGCTGAAGAGAGTGAAAAGAAAGGACTACAAATAAACTGAAAGAAAACCGAATGCATGGTCATCAGTAAACAGGACAGCCCAATATGCCAAATACAGGTGGAGAATACTAAAATCAAACAGGTACAAAAATTTAAATATCCGGAAAGTGTTCTAACAGAAGACGGAAAGTGTGACACAGAGATCCGAAGGCAATTTAGAGTTATGGATTGCTATGTGATGTTAGTTCTTTAATATGGCAGTGAATCCTGGACAATATCAACAAAGATGAAGGAAAAACTTGAAGCAGCTGAAATGTAGTTCTACAGAAGTATGCTGCGGATATCGTGGACCGTGCGTGTGAGTAATGATGATGTTTTGGAAAGGATAGAAAGAAAAAGGAAATTAATATTGAGCATCAGGAAGAGACAACTAAAGTTCCTTGGACATGCAATGAGGAAGGAGGGCTTGGAGAACCTGATACTAAAAGGTCAGATAGAGGGAAAAAGACAGAGGAAAGTAGGGGATAACATATCTGAAGGGCCTGATCAGGTGGACGGCAGAGCGGGGGTTGCGTGGTGTTACAGTAGAAAGTGTGCTAAGAGACACCAGGGATAGGGAGACGTGGAAGGTCGTGATCGCATACGTTTTGAAAGGACAAGGCACATAGAAGAAAAAGACCCCCAGAGGATGGAATAAGTGGTTCTGTTCAAAATTTTAACCTATACCACCTGAAGAAGAACCGAATGTACAATGGGCAAAACGTCGTGAATATGACAATAAAGATGAGCACAATTAAGGGGAGAACAATAGTAAATAGTGTAAAAAATTAATTCTATTTTCATTTACAATTATTCACTTGGCAATCAATACTAAAAAATAATATGAAATACATCATTTTTTAATACATACATGCATACATACATACAAGCATACATACATATATGCATACATACATGCATGCATACATACATACATACATACATACATACATACAAAAATGCATATAAACATACATACATGCAAACATACATACATGCATGCATACATACATTCATGCATACATAGATATAAACATACATACATGCATACATATATACATGCATACATGCATATATACATGCATGCATACATATATACAAACATACATGCATACATACATACATGCATCCATACATATATACATGCATGCACACATATATACATACATACATACATACAAAATACGTACAAACATACATACATGCATACATACATGCATACATAAATACATACATGCATGCATACATACATACATACATATATACATGCATACATGTATACATACATGCATGCATACATACATACAAACTTACATACATACATGCATGCATACATATACACATAAATACAAACATACATACATACATCCATACATGCATACAGACATGCATGCATACATACATATATACATACATACAAAAATACATACAAACATACATGAATACATCATACATACATGCATGCATACATACATACATACATACAAACAAACATACATGCATACATACATAGAAACCTACATACATGCATACATACATGCATACATACAAACATACATACATGCATCCATACATATATACATGCATGCACATATATACATACATACAAACATACATACATGCATCCATACATATATACATGCATGCACACATATATACATACATACATACAAAATACGTACAAGCATACATACATGCATACATACATGCATGCATACATACATACATATATACATGCATACATGTATACATACATGCATCCATACATATACACATACATACAAGCATACATACATACATCCATACATGCATACATACATGCATGCATACATACATATATACATACATACAAAAATACATACAAACATGCATGCATACATCATACATACATGCATGCATACATACATACAAACAAACATACATGCATACATACATAGAAACCTACATACATGCATACATACATGCATACTTACAAACATACATATATGACGAATATCGATTCGTTAATCGCTGTAAAATATCATTCGTGGTTTTAGTTTCCGTGAGAACAACAATTACTCTTGAAGCCAACAAGTGACTTTCAATCTTCATTGCACACGCGGAAAAATTAAGTTATTCTGTACAGGGGCTGGTCTATTTTTTAAAGTTTGTTAAGCTTGCTCATAAGTTTTTATGTAAGGGCTGAAACCAGGACGGTTTCTGTAAATTTTCTAACACACCTTGCATGTTAAACTATTTCCAGCATAGTACTGATTGTAATTTGTTGAAAGTCTACCAATATGACTTATCTTGGGGTTAACTAGGCCGGTATTGGAGAGACATACTCTGTCGCATTCATCACATTTAAACTGATTATATACATATATATATATATATATATATATATATATATATATATAGAGAGAGAGAGAGAGAGAGAGAGAGAGAAACAAAATTTTAGTTATTGAACCGCAGTAGAAATTGTTTAAGACTATAATATTATATTTAAATATTAATAATTATAATATAAGAAGTAAAAATTTACTTGGTTAATATTCTTTTTTTTTAATACCCACATATATGTAACATATTTCCGTGAGTTAAAACATTTAAACGCCATTTCGATACTGGTGACTGTAATGCGATTTGTATTAAAAAAACATTTTTACTGGGTTAGAACAAAATTTGGAAGTGTTTAAAATATTTCAATCAAATCAAAACAGTGATTAAAAATAATTCAGCTGATATGACAGGGGACATCGCAGATGAATGTTGTAAGAAATCCGGAAACATTTATATATCTGAATAGCTACGGTGTTTGTGTTCCTCACAATTTCATAGAAAAATAATTAGTGGATAGCGTTTGAAGGTACGCCGCCAAGATTCACGTATTATTGCAGTCCTGTCAGTAATTGGCATAGCTTAAGAGTATGTTCTATTTTACCCTCTGTACTCACCTAACGAATGTGAAGAACAACTTTTTTGAAACCGTAAAAACACTTACGTATAGTTGAAGCTTAGAACAGACATCAGCTTTTTTCTTAGGGTGCAACTTTTTAATTTAAACTCATGTGGCTTAAAAATAACCCTTACATCAGACCGTTACTCACAAATCAAAGCCATGAGAATTTGTAGCAATAAGCGTATTCTATTCCATGGTTGTAAAGACGATCGAAGTCCAGATGAAGCGTAGGCAAGGGGAGTGAACTGTCTAAGGGGCGTCTTCACTTTCGTGTTGATTGCAAGGTGATTTCCAGGTCACTGTGCTCTTTTCGTGAGAAGGAACCTTTGTCTTATAAAGGACATTGTCCTTTGTTTTGTCATCTTGATTTAAAGAAAAGTAATTTATCTTCAGCTGAAAAGTAAGCAGAAAGCAATGGCAACCTACTGCGGGATATTCTTCTGCCCAGTCAGTCATGTCTTTTTCGAGACATGATCGTCCAAGCTGACTGAATTTATCTTCATTCAGTGACTTACTTTATTCGAGCCGCTTGTCATATACATGTGAAGTCCATTTCACTTTGCTGATAATAATTGGGTACATAAATATTCGAAACCATTTTTGTGACTGATCAACTGTCTTCCATTTAACAAGATATCAGCTGACACTGATATCAATACACTTAGACCATTTCATCTCAGAAAATACTACGTTCTGGCAGGATAATATTATATAATTTGAGTTAGAGATGACACTAACAGGATGGAACAAAATAGCAAATATATAGTTGAATAACCCTATGTACATATATGAAAACCTTTTCTTTGAATTTCTGTTTTCTTCTGGTCTCAAATGAATTATGCATAATGCTACAAGAAGCTACTTAAGATAATAGAAATGTAGTTCTACAGAAGGATATTGAGAATACTAGTAACTGAACATGTGAGCAATAACGAAGTTTTAGAAAAATTGAAACTCAAAGGACACATACCTACAATCAGAAAGGGACAGATTTAATTTCTAGGGCATATGCTGAAAAAAGACGGCTGAGAAAATTTAACATACACTGGACATATTGAAGGCAGCGAGTAGTGAGAAAAGCAGTGCATAACCTATCCAACGGGTTTGTGTAACTGTTTGGCTAAACAAGGATTAGGAGAGATAATATTGCATAAATCAATTGCTAAGAGTTGCAAAGGACAGGGAATTGTGAAAGTTTATTATTGCCCATGTCCTTAAAGGGCACAGTATATATAAAAAGATCGTTGTTTCATTGTTCGGAATATCTTAATTACAAGAACTGCTTCTCCCCTGACCCTCAGCACGTAAGGACGTTTTGCCTACCTATCAGCAATGTCTAATTGTACAAGTGTCGGTGCGAGATCGACGACGTGGGCAAGACCATTCAGCATCTGGAGGTAACGAGAGCTCACCACTTGCCGAGTAGATATCCGCAGAATCCGCAGATATGAACCAATAACATCTGGGCAGTCGCAGACTCATGAGTCAGCAATCGGCGAGTATCTATTATATTCAATCGACTGCATGACACATTATTCTCCGGATTTCTTTTCTGTCTCTAGGACGAGACTCCACCTGAACATACTGGAATCTCTGACCATCAACATACAACGTCCTATCCTGTGCAGACAGAGAATTGAAATTCAAATTGGAATTCTTTGGGGAAACTACCGCCCAACATAGGTAATGTTTTTATTTTATGTTTGTCTGTTTTTTTCAATCCTGTGTTTTAACCTCGGACGTTGTTCAAAATTTTTTCTTGACCACTTCTTTGTTTTGATTGTCGACGATTTGTTTCTGAAGACGTGTCTTAAAATCCCCCTCTTATTTTTTCTCTTTTTAATTGAGATACTTTTGTATCTTTCTTAATAAAAAAATAATATTTTAAAAAATAATTGTAAAAAGAAAAATGCTACAATATTTATGTTTCTATCGAGAAAAGATATGATTATAATGGTTTATTAAACATAGTGGAAAGTAGGAGGCACCCAGTGAGGATCGAACTCACTACTCAGTCGTAACTGATCTATTGAGATAAGGTTGGTAGTCATTACACCATACCTAAGCACCTAAGAGATATGATTGTATATAATCAAGGAAGGATTATGGTGTTTATGTAAATCCTGTATTATCTAACTAGTGATAATTTTAACAACAGGAAGGTTATAATCAGTAAGTTACAAAGCTAAATGACATATACAAAATGTTTTTAACGCTTGAGAATCTAAAACATATCTTTGTTGCTTGGATTTGGGAATATTTCTAATCGGAGATATGAGAATACTTGAGGGAGATGGAGCCTTCTTGAAGATGATTGAATGTTACATACTTTTATGTAAGCTCTAGTCAAATAAAACAATATGTCTGCACAAGTAATACAGAAAATGAATAACATATCTTAACAAAATGATAACGAGATTGGCTGATTTGTTTTATTACGGCTTGATAAGCCGTAATAAAATCCTTTGCGAGTTATTTAAATTTAAAACATTTTGGATTGTAAGAAGAATTCTTGTTTTTTTTTAATGAATATTTTCAATACAATTTTTTGAGAATAACAGTATTTTTTCCAGATATAATTCATACTATTTCATAAATGTCGCAAAACTGTTTGAAAACTTGAACTAGATTATCCGTTCATAGAGAGGATACATCCACTAAAAATATAAAGTTCGTAATTTATAGAATTTTCGGATAATCGTTAGGACAGTAGTTCCGAAAAATGTTCTCCAGTATTCCTTTTCAAATATTCTAGCAGGCTAGAGTGGCCAATACAAAATTTACAGTGGTAAAGGTCAGTCAGTTAAGTGCCATACATGAAACACGCTTGGGCGATCATGTCTCGAAAGAGACATGACTGACTGGACAGAAGATTATGCCGCAGTAGGTTGCCAGCCAAGGCTATAGAACCCAATCTGTTCTGTTATTTGACTCATATCTAGAGGGGGAAGAGATGTATTATATTATTAAATAGTAATTAGTGAGGAGTCAGTTTCTTACTTTATACCAATAGAAAACCGATCCCCCACTTTATGCCAAGTGGAAGCCTTAATCATGTTTCTAACTATTATATTCAGTCAGTCAGTTAAGTGCCATACGTGAAACGCGCTTAGACGATCATGTCTCGAAAGAGACATGACTGACTGGGCAGAAGATTATCCCGCAGTAGGTTGCCAATGCTTTATGCGGTAGATTGGTTGCCAGCCAAGGCTATAGAACCCAATCTGTCCTGTTATTTAACCCATAACTGGAAGGAAGAGATGGATTAATACCTTTCCCAAGGGTATTTGTGCGTATGTGAATGCAATGAATTCAAATGGAATTTGAACTCGGCTCTCCGATTTCTCGTTCCAAGCCGATATCCATTGTAAAACACAGCGCATCTCCAAAGTAAAGGTAGCAGGAATAATTTAATGAAGCTTTTTTTTTTTGTTACTTTATGATTATATTAATCACCGGAAGCAAGTTATAGATGAAATACCCAAACAGCAATCATCGGATCAAACAAAAGAAGCAGTCAAATTTTAACAAGTAGCTTTTTAATCCATACGTTCTAAATCAACTAAATATTTCAAATATGTCTAAAATGTAAATATAGAGGTTAAAAGCTAAATAAATACATTTATAAAACGTGATATGTTTCAATTAGTCCTACCTTGATTAAGTATTTGCGGCCATAATCTAAACAACAAGATGTGCAAACGACACAATATTAATAGCATACATGGAAAGAAAATTACAAAAGCTCTCACAGAAGGTAATAAAAGAAAGCAAGAAGAAAGGACTAAACATCAATTGCAAGAAGGTAGAATGCATTGTTATTAGCTGAATGCAAATCACAATTCGGACATATCAAAAACAACCAAAGCTAAAACTTTTAATATCCAGGAAATGTTCTAACAAAGGACGGAAAATACTGCTCTGAAATCTGAAGATTCATTGGAATAGCCAAAGATGCATCTCAAAAGCTAAGCAGAGTATTAAGAGATAAAAAAAGAAAAGAGTAGTGAACTGTTGCGTGATATTTGTCCTATTATATGGCAGTGAATACTGGACAATTTCTTCAAAGATGAATATGTGGTTCTACATATAGATGCTGAAAACAACATGTACCGAAAATGGAAACAAAAAGAAAACTTATACTTAACATCACAAAAAAAAAGAAACATTTGAAATTTCTAGGAAACACAATGAGGAAGGATAACTTAGAAAATCTAATACTCACAGGACAGATTAAAGGCAAGAGGGACAGTTAGGACAACAATACATAACCTACTTGACAAGCTTGAGAAAACGGATGTCATAACTGGGTTTAGAAATAACGAAACGACATAATTTATTTAGAGCTGCAAAGGCCAAGATATTGTGGAGAGCCATGATCGTCTACGTACTACAGAGACACATTACATATAGACAGAGATTTCAGAGTCAAATAATCTTCCCGCCCACGTTGAGAATCACAGAATTTGAATATTACTGGGTATATTAAAATGTTTTGACATACTGCTTATAATATTGTCTATCACCCTAAATGGATGCCATTCTCTCCTAAGGAATTATGTATTTATTAGAATATATTAAGGTTAAGCAAGGATCTTTTATCGATAGGCAGCGAAATATGAATTTAAAAAATCAAACAAAGAACAAAAGTAAAAAACAAAAAACAAAAACAACAACTCTATAATGTTTAATGAATTACACCAGTGTTTCTCAACTGGGGGCACAAATGCACTCTAAAAGGTAGCATGATGTGCCCCATGTTAACATAAAAGTAATTTATTAATTAGTTTACATTTAAAATTCTTTATTTTTAGAAAGAAAGAGATACCGTTTTCATTGATTCTATATGCTTTTTTGATTGCCTCTATTTCCTTAATTCCTGTTCTCTTAATCTTCCCTCTCCTTAATAACGATTACTTTTTCTCCTGTTCTCTCAATCGGTTTTTTCTTTTTCTTTTAATCATATCACCCCGAGCAAGGCGGTAACGCCACTGATGTGCAGGGGGCTACGTAAGAGTAAAAAGATTGGAAAAGAGAAAGCCGGAAGCCACATCCTAAACAGGGAACAAGGGATGAGCCTCTTCACCTGTTCAATAGATGTGGGTGGAGTGTGAACCGGGCGATAGTTTAATCTATCTACCCCAATTGAAAAAAAAAAAGGAAAAAGAAAAGTGAAAAGATTGGAAAAAAGAAAGCCGGAAACCACACCATAAACAAGGAACAAGGAATGAGCCTCTTCACCTGTTCAATAGACGTGGGTGGAGTGTGAACCGGGCGATAGTTTAGTCTATCTACTCTAGTTGGAAAAGAAAAAAAGAGTAAAAAGATTGGAAAAGAGAAAACCGGAAACCGCTTCCTAAACAGGAAACAAGGGATGAGCCTCTTCACCTGTTCAATAGATGTGGGTGGAGTGTGAACCGGGCGATAGTTTAGTCTATCTACTCCAATTATCCCATGTGTTTTAGTTACTTTGTTTCATTGTTTCTATTTCCTTAATTCCTGTTCTCTTATTCGTCTCTCTCTATAATAATTTTTACTTGTTCTCCTATTGTCTTTCTCTCAGTTATTCCTTGTGTTTTAGTTGCTTTGTTTCATTGCTTCTATTTCCTTAATTCCTTTTGTCTTATTGTTCACTATCCTTAATGTTTTCTTTTTCTCCTGTTGCCTCTCACTTAGTTATCCCTTGTGTTTTAGTTGCTTTAATTCATTGCTTCTATTTCCTTAATTCCTGTTCTCTTATTCATCACCCTCTCTATCATAATGTTTTGTTTTTCTCCTGTTGTCTTTCACTCAGTTATCACTTGTATTTTAGTTACTTCATTCCTTGATTCTATTTCCGTAATCCCTGTTCTCTTAATCATCTCTTTCCTTAAAAATGTGGTCTTTTTTTTCCTGCTGTCTTTCATCAAGTTATTCATATGTGTTTTAGTTGCTTTATTTCATTGCTTCTATTTCTTTAATTCCTGTTTCTCACTCAGTTATCCCTTGTGTTTTAGTTGCTTTATTTCATTGCTTCTCCATTCTGAATTCCTGTTCGTTTATTGTTCTTTCTCCTTAATGAAGTTTACTTTTTCTTACATTCTTTCACACTCAGTAATCTCTTGTATCTTAGTAGCTATATTTTGTTGCTTCTGCCTTTATAATTCCTGTTATTGTTCTAATCCTTAATAAAGTGTATTTTTTCCCATGTTGTCTCACATTCAGTAATCTCTTGTGTGTTAGTGGCTTTATTTCCTTGCTTCTGCCTTCTTAATTCCTGTTCTTTTATTGTTCTCTATCCTTAATAATGTTTTCTTCTCATATTATAAGTCCTATGCTAACAGTTTCTTCTCTTGCTCGTGGAACTCTTTCAGCTTCTTACTATGCACTCATCTTTGATCTACAAAAGCATAAATGCAATGTTGATCATGATCTTCTGTATTCTTAATTCCTGTTCTTTTATTGTTCTCTCTCCTTAATAATGTAGACATTTTGTCATATTTTTTCACACTCAGTAATCCCTTGTATTTTAGTGGCTTTATTTCCTTGCTTCTGCCTTCTTAATTCCTGTTCTTTTATTGTTCTCTCTCCTTAATAATGTAGACATTTTGTCATATTTTTTCACACTCAGTAATCCCCTGTATTTTAGTGGCTTTATTTCCTTGCTTCTGCCTTCTTAATTCCTGTTCTTTTATTGTTCTCTCTCCTTAATAATGTAGACATTTTGTCATATTTTTTCACACTCAGTAATCCCCTGTATTTTAGTGGCTTTATTTCCTTGCTTCTGCCTTCTTAATACCTGTTCTTTTATTGTTCTCTCTCCTTAATAATGTAGACATTTTGTCATATTATTTCACACTCAGTAATCCCTTGTATTTTAGTGGCTTTATTTCCTTGCTTCTGCCTTCTTAATTCCTGTTCTTTTATTGTTCTCTCTCCTTAATAATGTAGACATTTTGTCATATTTTTTCACACTCAGTAATCCCTTGTATTTTAGTGGCTTTATTTCCTTGCTTCTGCCTTCTTAATTCCTGTTCTTTTATTGTTCTCTCTCCTTAATAATGTAGACATTTTGTCATATTTTTTCACACTCAGTAATCCCCTGTATTTTAGT
Organism: Ascarosepion bandense; assembly: GCA_037127315.1. Lineage (NCBI taxonomy): Eukaryota > Metazoa > Mollusca > Cephalopoda > Sepiida > Sepiidae > Ascarosepion > Ascarosepion bandense. The sequence goes on from JBBBDQ010001325.1 coordinate 2,330,161, forward strand.
GGCTTTATTTCCTTGCTTCTGCCTTCTTAATTCCTGTTCTTTTATTGTTCTCTCTCCTTAATAATGTAGACATTTTGTCATATTTTTTCACACTCAGTAATCCCCTGTATTTTAGTGGCTTTATTTCCTTGCTTCTGCCTTCTTAATACCTGTTCTTTTATTGTTCTCTCTCCTTAATAATGTAGACATTTTGTCATATTTTTTCACACTCAGTAATCCCTTGTATTTTAGTGGCTTTATTTCCTTGCTTCTGCCTTCTTAATTCCTGTTCTTTTATTGTAGTTTCTTCTTAGTAATGTTTTCTTCTTCTCATATTATAAGTCCTATGCTAACAGTTTCTTCTCTTGCTCGTGGAACTCTTTCAGCTTCTTACTTTCCACTCATCTTTGATCTACAAAATTTTAAATGCAATGTCAGTCATTATCTTCTATATTCTTAATTCCTGTTCTTTTATTGTTCTCTATCCTTAATAATGTTTTCTTCTCATATTATAAGTCCTATGCTAACAGTTTCTTCTCTTGCTCGTGGAACTCTTTCAGCTTCTTACTTTCCACTCATCTTTGATCTACAAAATTTTAAATGCAATGTCAGTCATTATCTTCTATATTCTTAATTCCTGTTCTTTTATTGTTCTCTATCCTTAATAATGTTTTCTTCTCATATTATAAGTCCTATGCTAACAGTTTCTTCTCTTGCTCGTGGAACTCTTTCAGCTTCTTACTTTCCACTCATCTTTGATCTACAAAATTTTAAATGCAATGTCAGTCATTATCTTCTATATTCTTAATTCCTGTTCTTTTATTGTTCTCTATCCTTAATAATGTTTTCTTCTCATATTATAAGTCCTATGCTAACAGTTTCTTCTCTTGCTCGTGGAACTCTTTCAGCTTCTTACTTTCCACTCATCTTTGATCTACAAAAGCATAAATGCAATGTTGACCATGATCTTCTGTATTCTTAATTCCTGTTCTTTTATTGTTCTCTCTCCTTAATAATGTAGACATTTTGTCATATTTTTTCACACTCAGTAATCCCTTGTATTTTAGTGGCTTTATTTCCTTGCTTCTGCCTTCTTAATTCCTGTTCTTTTATTGTTCTCTCTCCTTAATAATGTAGACATTTTGTCATATTTTTTCACACTCAGTAATCCCCTGTATTTTAGTGGCTTTATTTCCTTGCTTCTGCCTTCTTAATTCCTGTTCTTTTATTGTTCTCTCTCCTTAATAATGTAGACATTTTGTCATATTTTTTCACACTCAGTAATCCCTTGTATTTTAGTGGCTTTATTTCCTTGCTTCTGCCTTCTTAATTCCTGTTCTTTTATTGTTCTCTCTCCTTAATAATGTAGACATTTTGTCATATTTTTTCACACTCAGTAATCCCCTGTATTTTAGTGGCTTTATTTCCTTGCTTCTGCCTTCTTAATTCCTGTTCTTTTATTGTTCTCTCTCCTTAATAATGTAGACATTTTGTCATATTTTTTCACACTCAGTAATCCCCTGTATTTTAGTGGCTTTATTTCCTTGCTTCTGCCTTCTTAATACCTGTTCTTTTATTGTTCTCTCTCCTTAATAATGTAGACATTTTGTCATATTTTTTCACACTCAGTAATCCCTTGTATTTTAGTGGCTTTATTTCCTTGCTTCTGCCTTCTTAATTCCTGTTCTTTTATTGTTCTCTCTCCTTAATAATGTAGACATTTTGTCATATTTTTTCACACTCAGTAATCCCCTGTATTTTAGTGGCTTTATTTCCTTGCTTCTGCCTTCTTAATTCCTGTTCTTTTATTGTTCTCTCTCCTTAATAATGTAGACATTTTGTCATATTTTTTCACACTCAGTAATCCCTTGTATTTTAGTGGCTTTATTTCCTTGCTTCTGCCTTCTTAATTCCTGTTCTTTTATTGTTCTCTCTCCTTAATAATGTAGACATTTTGTCATATTTTTTCACACTCAGTAATCCCCTGTATTTTAGTGGCTTTATTTCCTTGCTTCTGCCTTCTTAATTCCTGTTCTTTTATTGTTCTCTCTCTTTAATAATGTAGACATTTTGTCATATTTTTTCACACTCAGTAATCCCTTGTATTTTAGTGGCTTTATTTCCTTGCTTCTGCCTTCTTAATTCCTGTTCTTTTATTGTAGTTTCTTCTTAGTAATGTTTTCTTCTTCTCATATTATAAGTCCTATGCTAACAGTTTCTTCTTTTACTTGTGAAACTCTTTCAGCTTCTTACTTTCCACTCATCTTTGATCTACAAAAGCATAAATGCAATGTTGATCATGATCTTCTGTATTCTTAATTCCTGTTCTTTTATTGTTCTCTCTCCTTAATAATGTAGACATTTTGTCATATTTTTTCACACTCAGTAATCCCTTGTATTTTAGTGGCTTTATTTCCTTGCTTCTGCCTTCTTAATTCCTGTTCTTTTATTGTTCTCTCTCCTTAATAATGTAGACATTTTGTCATATTTTTTCACACTCAGTAATCCCCTGTATTTTAGTGGCTTTATTTCCTTGCTTCTGCCTTCTTAATTCCTGTTCTTTTATTGTTCTCTCTCCTTAATAATGTAGACGTTTTGTCATATTTTTTCACACTCAGTAATCCCTTGTATTTCAGTGGCTTTATTTCCTTGCTTCTGCCTTCTTAATTCCTGTTCTTTTATTGTTCTCTCTCCTTAATAATGTAGACATTTTGTCATATTTTTTCACACTCAGTAATCCCCTGTATTTTAGTGGCTTTATTTCCTTGCTTCTGCCTTCTTAATTCCTGTTCTTTTATTGTTCTCTCTCCTTAATAATGTAGACATTTTGTCATATTTTTTCACACTCAGTAATCCCTTGTATTTTAGTGGCTTTATTTCCTTGCTTCTGCCTTCTTAATTCCTGTTCTTTTATTGTTCTCTCTCCTTAATAATGTAGACATTTTGTCATATTTTTTCACACTCAGTAATCCCTTGTATTTTAGTGGCTTTATTTCCTTGCTTCTGCCTTCTTAATTCCTGTTCTTTTATTGTTCTCTCTCCTTAATAATGTAGACATTTTGTCATATTTTTTCACACTCAGTAATCCCCTGTATTTTAGTGGCTTTATTTCCTTGCTTCTGCCTTCTTAATTCCTGTTCTTTTATTGTTCTCTCTCCTTAATAATGTAGACATTTTGTCATATTTTTTCACACTCAGTAATCCCTTGTATTTTAGTGGCTTTATTTCCTTGCTTCTGCCTTCTTAATTCCTGTTCTTTTATTGTTCTCTCTCCTTAATAATGTAGACATTTTGTCATATTTTTTCACACTCAGTAATCCCTTGTATTTTAGTGGCTTTATTTCCTTGCTTCTGCCTTCTTAATTCCTGTTCTTTTATTGTTCTCTCTCCTTAATAATGTAGACATTTTGTCATATTTTTCACACTCAGTAATCCCCTGTATTTTAGTGGCTTTATTTCCTTGCTTCTGCCTTCTTAATTCCTGTTCTTTTATTGTTCTCTCTCCTTAATAATGTAGACATTTTGTCATATTTTTTCACACTCAGTAATCCCTTGTATTTTAGTGGCTTTATTTCCTTGCTTCTGCCTTCTTAATTCCTGTTCTTTTATTGTTCTCTCTCCTTAATATTCTTTTTTTCATATTATCTCGCACACAGTAATTCTTTACGTTTTAACAGTTTATTGTCTTGCTTTAGATAGACAATCATTTGGGTGGTTTTACCTTATTTTAAAGTTACTTTCATCAGAAGTTTGTCTCTTTTTGTGTAAGCTTTGTGTTTACATTCTATGATGGGCAATCCTTTCTTTTTAATCTTCTAAAAGTCAAATCCATTAAATACACCCACGTTATGGACACTGGTACTGACGCCTTTGTCAGACTGATGTTACAGCAATAATGAACAGACACCTGACATTTTACCGGATCATATTTGTAGCCTCTAAAATTCCCCTATCAAATATTGTATGAAGTTGTGTAGAGTTTTCTGATTATTATCTTGTGCTGATAGTTCTTCCTGTTTAAGGTTCAGGGATATGAGTTCGAATCACGTCAGAAATTTATTCTTTATTTCCGATCAACACCGCTTACTAACGGTCATAGAATGACGATTTGGAAAAAAAAAAAAAACATACATTAAGAAAAAGTTAATAACAATTGTCACGAAGTCATATATATTATATAAAACACAATCAGTAAATCTTAGTCATAAGGTATTCTGTTGTGCAAAAATAAGGCAACACTCAATGTTTACAAGCGAACATATCTTGTATTACTATAACAATACAATATCTTCATTAATATGTTGGTGAGATCAGTCAGTCAGTTAACTAAGTGTCATTCGTGATACACGCTTGGGCGATCATGTCTCGAAAGAGACATAACTGACTGGGCAGAAGATTATCCAGCAGTAGGTTGCCATTGCTTTCTGCGGTAGACTGGTTGCCAGCCAAGGATATAAAACTCAATCTGTTGTTATTTAATCCATAATCTTTCCCAAGGGTATTTGCGCGTAACTGAATGCAACGAATTCAACTGGAATTCGAACTCGGCTAACCGATTTCTCGTTCCGAGCTGATATCCACAGCACCACAACGCACATCCTACTGATATATTGGTGTGAGTTGCTTTTGTTTATCATTAATAATCCAAAAAGTATAATGTATTCTTCTATGCGATGATGTACTTAATTGTAAAAATAATTTTTTTAGATTACTATTATTTAATATATAACCAATGAAATTACCAAATTGTTTAAATATTGCTGTCATTTATTATAGTCTGGTTAAACTAGTATTTTATATTAATGTTTTATTATTAAATCAATTGATGACTTTCAGCGGAAGTAACAACTAAAATGAATAGCACATGTAATTCAAAGAGAGAATAATGATATAATAAAGACGTTCCCTTTCCAAACTAACTTAAACAAAATAGGTTAGGGAGGAATACTGAAAAGAGCGATAACAATTAGTGAACTCGAGAAACCAATTTTCCTGAAAAACTGCTTTAACAACACGTTGACTGCTATATCATCATATGATGACATGACTATCAATGTGTTAAAACAATTTAATTTTATGGCGTGTCTCTAGATACTGGTGACAATTATATTTTAATTTTAAGTTGTTTTGTCAAATGTCAGAGTCACTTTTATTTCTAGATGAAGCAATGTCTGTGGGAAGAACATATGTGTATATCTCTTGTGGAATTTTTGGGGAGAATCATATGATTCTCTCTATCATTTAACTTTTACTATGTCTATTTTATTAAAATAGATATCAATAGTTTGTATGTTGTGAGAAGACAAGTAATTGATCTGTAGTTTTTCTGGTTGTTTTAGTTACTATTCTTGGGTAGAAGAAATTTAATTCCTTTGGTCATCGATGCGGGAATTATATATATATATATATATATATATATATATATATATATATATAATCGGCTATAATTATTAGACAACCCAAGTTTTTTATAATTATGTATTTTATACTATTTTAGAGTATATATTGCTAAGTGGATAATTCTACATGAAAATAGAATGTTTCTTTTGTTATTATTACTTTGCAAAATGTTACAAGGCAGCCAGGAAGCCTTTGCTTTGGCCAGCCAATAAAAAGAAGAGACTAGCATGTGGAAGAGAGCACAAAAACTGGATACCAGGACAATTCATTTGATGCACATGTTATTGTGCAGTATTAACAAAAGAACCATTTTATTTTCATTTAAAATTATTCACTTGGCAGAAAATGCAAAAAAAATATTTTTTTAAACTGAGGTGGCGTTATAATTATGGCCTGTATTATATATATATATCAACAAATAGCTAGAGTTGCAAAGAAAAGGAAAAGCTAAGGAGTAAGTGTAAAGTGGAACAAAAAGTAAGAGAAAAAAAACAAAAGCAACACTCTTAGACGTACGATCACGTACGAAAACTTAAAGTCTAGACGCTGAAGTTAATATAAATCAGCAAAGACACAAACTCCGTAGCTCAGAGGTAGAATCGCCGACTGACGCCAATTCGGTCGGATTTCAATCCTGGGTAAAAAGCAATCGGAGTCTAACCGTACTGATGAGCTGTGATACAGCAAAACAGACCTGTCCGTGGATAACTATATATATATATATATATATATATATATATATATATATATATATATATATATATATATAGACAAAAGTTTTAGACAAAAGTTTTGATAGCTGACCAAATTAGATTACTTCTTTCTAAAGTAAACGACTGCAAGACTAAACATACAGATGAAAATATCAGTATATTTTATAAAAATCAAATACACATTAATTATATGAAGAATGAATTTGATCTTAGAAATATTATTAAAAAAAAGCACAGTCCCATTCACCAGAACAAAAAGTTAAGTATCTGTTATATATAAGTCATAACGACTGTTATCAGCGTCCATAATAGCAACTCACCTGCAAGATCCTAATTCCAGAAGACTAATACTATTTATGGATTCACATGTACCATGCGTTCCGGAATAAATCAAATTCATGAATAATTATATTGTGCATACCTCTCATGCTCATCAAGGAAACTAACGTTACATCTATCAGACCATACCTTAATTCTGAACTATTCAAACGCATACGAAAATTTACTCTATCTGCAACATATTTGTTTAAAATACAACTGTAATTGTCAAAACTAGATGTAAAAAATGGTGAACAATAATAATAATAATAATAATAATAATAATAATAATCATAAATGTGCTAAAGCTACAGTTTTACGTGGATCAATACAAGAAACATCTTCAATCAGCTTAGACCCTGCTGTAACAATAAAAGAATTGAAACCAGAAGAAGCTTATAAATACCTAGGTGTAAATGAGAGTGAAAACATTCACCATAAAAAAAATGAAAGAAATAGTGCGTAAAGAGTATTATAGAAGGCTACAAATGATATTAAAAACTGAATTGAATTCTCAGAACAGAGTATTAATGCCTTGCAATCCCAGTTGTCCAATATAGCTTTAACATCTTAAACTGGACTCTAAACGGCATCAGGCGAATGGATGCTAAAACAAGAAAGCTTCTTTCTAAGCATAAGATGCATCATCGAAAGGCTGATGTAGATCGTCTATACATACCACGTAAAGAAGGTGGAAGAGGTCTTATTCATCTGGAATTGTCATACAAGACAACAACTATTGGCTTACTAACATACATAGAAACAACAAAGGATTGGATGATACAATTAGTAAGGCAACATGAAGAAAGAAATAAAAAATATTCAATAATAAAAGAAGGCAGTAAATACAAACAAGATTTACAGTTAGTAGATTCTGTAGAAAAGCAAAACAGAAGCCAAGAACCAACTATTGCGGCAAAAAATATGAAAATGAAAGCCAAAGATAAAGCTCTTGAACAGATGAAACAGCGCTGGCAAGACAAACCTCTGTATGGCCAATATCTAGAACGTGCCAATAAATCCAATATTGACAAAGTTAATGCTCATCGATGGTTACGTGCTTCTGAATTAAAGTCTGAAACTGAAGGCTTTATTCTTGCAGCACAAGCCCAAAGTCTTTTCACTAGAAACTTTCAGGCAAATATTATGCATAATAATATGGATCCAAAATGCAGGTTTTGTGATAAACACCAAGAAACAATAGACCACCTAATCTCAGGCTGTTCTGTGCTTGCCCCAAATGAATATAAAAATCGCCACGATAGAGTTGGGCAATATTTACATTGGGCAATGTGCAAACATTATGGAAAAGCTGTAAACAAACACTGGTATGAACATCACCCAGCACCGGTTACAGAAATAGAAGATGTAACCATTCTATGGGATTACACCATCTACACAGACAGAAAAATTGAAGCAAACAGGCCAGACATTATTGTTAAAAACCAGAAGGAGAAAACTTGTCTATTAATTGATATGGCTTGTCCAGCGGATTGTAACATAGCAATCAAGGAATTTGAAAAACTGTCAAAATATAAAGACCTGGAAATTGAAATAGAAAAAATGTGGAAATTGAAAACAAGAGTTGTGCCAGTGATAGTAGGTGCACTTGGAATTATAAAAAATGGAACAAAACAACACATTGAAAGAATCCCTGGAAACCCCAGCTTAAGAGATATACAAAAAATTGTCTTATTAAGTACAGCCCACACACTAAGGAAAACTTTATCTATGTAATGCTGGGGATGATAGGGAAGATAGAAAAACATGAAATGGAGCCATAACAACACGCCACTCCCTGCCTTAGGTCTCCCCGCAGACTTGGTTGGTAGTAAGACCAAAGCAGAAATCGAAATATGATGAAAAATGACATAATAATAATAATAATAATAATAATAATAATAATAATAATAATAATAATAATAATAAATAAAGGGGGAGATAGAAAAACATTAAATGGGGCCATAACAACACACGACGACCTGCCTTAGGTTTTCCCGTAGACTTGGTAGGTAGTGAGACCATAGCAGAAATCGAAATATGATGACAAATGACATAATAATAATAATAATAATAATAATAATAATAATAATAATAATAATAGACCTGGAAATTGAAATAGAAAAAATGTGGAAATTGAAAACAAGAGTTGTGCCAGTGATAGTAGGTGCACTTGGAATGATAAAAAATGGAACAAAACAACACATTGAAAGAATCCCTGGACACCCCAGCTTAAGAGATATACAAAAAATTGTCTTATTAAGTACAGCCCACACACTAAGGAAAACTTTATCTATGTAATGCTGGGGATGATAGGGAAGATAGAAAAACATGAAATGCAGCCATAACAACACGCCACTACCTGCCTTAGGTCTCCCCGCAGACTTGGTTGGTAGTGAGACCAAAGCAGAAATCGAAATATGATGAAAAATGACATAATAATAATAACAGGGGTGATAGAAAAAACATGAAATGGAGCCATAACAACACACGACGATCTGCCTTAGGTCTTCCCGCAGACATGGTAGGTAGTGCGACCATAGCAGAAATAGAAATATGATGAAAAATGACAAAATACTACTACTACAACTACTACTACTACTACTATTACTAATACTACTACTACTACTAATAATAATAATAATAATTATTATTATTAAATAAACAATTTATTTTATTATTAATAATAAACGAAGAAAAAGTTAAATCGAAATTATGTCACCTATGAACACGGTCACAACGGGCTAACCGTGTTTGGAAAATAAATTAGCATTCTCATCATTATACATACGATAAACTGCTGACCAAAATCTTACGATTAACGCAAAAAAAAAAAAGTAAAAGAAATTTTTGCATTGATAGACTCAGTTATTTATTCGAAATAGAGCATCCAAAATATTAAAATAAGAAATGGAAAAATAAATCTGTCTTAGTATATATATGGAAAGATACTGGGAAATTATACTAAATATTAGCTTTCAAAAGTTTAAGACTTCAAACATTTATTTAAAATAATCTGATTTGTTCATCTATCAAACCTTTGTTTTATATATGTATTTATTAATATATATATATATATATATATATATATATATATATATATATATATATATATAATTATATATATATATATGTATATGTATATTTATATATACATATATATATACATATACATAATACATATACATATATATATATATATATATATATATATATATATATATATATATATGTAACATGTTTACATTTGTTGACATTACGATACATTTCAGAGCAGATATGCTTGTTTGCGGTAAAATCGAAAATTGTGTTATATAAGCATGATAAAAAACCTCGTCTGATCTAGAGGCTATCCTTATCATGTTATCGAAATGTTATCCTTATCATACCAGTAACATTGGAAGCCATCTGGATTATCGTGGTTAAACAGTTTTTCATCAAAGAAAAAACATTTTTGCTTTTCTGTCTCATGTTTCGCGTTTTCAGCAAAGTTTTACTGAGCTGTTTCGTGGTGCGGAAGAAAGTGTAGACTTTGAAGACCTTTACGTTTTTTAAAGATTTTCTTTCAGAGATTCCGTCTTATTGATCTTGACCTGCATTCTCCGTTCATAAAGTTGTTAACCTAGTTCAATTATCATTTAGTGTCTTGCCGGAAACCCGTCGAATTCTACTGTTCAACGCCAACGAAATTTTCTTGAACAAGTCACTTCAAATTCTTGTTCTGTATCCTTCAAGGTCGTTTAAGAATGTTTTAACAGCAATTTTACAACGTCCAATCTCACTAGCGATGGAATGTTGAGAGAGACTTTACTTCTGCAGTTTAAGAATTCTGTCACATTCAAACTCTGTCAACTGTCTAACTTTTGCACTGATTTTATCTAATGTAATGCAGGAGATACCAAATAGGAGATATTGAATGCACTTATACTTAAACACAAATAACTAAATGTCGTTACGTGTTTACTAATTAAAGCTTCGTTTAGAGATGCACTACCGGCAATAATTATTAAGCTACCCTAGTGTTTAAAAAATGATGTATTTCATACTATTTTTTAGTATTTATTGTCAGATGAATAATTGTAAATGAAAATAGAATGGTTCTTTTGTTAAGACTGCACAATAACATGTTAATCAAATGAATTTATAAATATTTAATAATTACCTATGTTGCAGTTTCATCAATGAAAGAATGAAGAAAATTTAGGATGATCCGGACGAGTTCATCTTTGCTTCCTTGTCTTGTAAAATTTTGCAAAGTAATAATAATAAAAGAACCATTTTATTTTCATTTAGAATTATCCACTTGGTAATAAATACTAAAAATACTATAAAATTTATTTTAAAAAAGTAGGGTGACCTAATAATTATGGCCGGTTGTGTATATCTTAAACTTTTGACCAGCTAGTATTTAGCCTAAATTTCCAGTATTCAAATTTTCCCTATAAAATGCTAATTTAAAAAAATATCCTTTTTTTTATCTTGTTTTCATTTTTTGAAGCTCGACTCAAATAAATTTTTAAGTCTAATAACACAAAAGGTATTTTTTATTTTTATTCACTTTAAGATTTATAAAGAATAAATGGATTCTGTCTTTAATTCGATATTATTTCTGACTACTGTAAAAGTTATTTTAGTAGATACACATATCTGAGTAGACACCTTTTTTTAAAAAACAACCTTAATTAACGTCGTATTGGGTTACGTATTCGAGAGACGTAATAAGGAAAATATACTCTCTCTTTTTGTAGGCGACCACCGTCTGAACCAAATGCACTTCATTCCTTTAAGCCACAGAAAGCGACACAGTCAAACAATATTCAAATACCCTCTTAAAATCTTTCTGAAGAGCAGATTTTCTTTATTATATGGCGAAAAAAGTAAATAAAACAATTTCATTGTCCTGGGCATGACGATAAACTACACCCAGCAGCAAGGCTTCTGATCGGGAGATTGGAGGATTTAAGGAGCGTGGAACAATTTCTTAATTACTGTTTTTCCCTGGTCCACCCTAACCTGAGATGGAAGCATCTGTTATGGTCACATCACATATAATAAATAAATAAATAAATAAAACGCTATTAAAATAGAAGAGTACGTTTTATAGTAAATATACTAGAAATATATTTTTATACAAAAAATTACCAACAATACGTATTTGTAGTAAGAATTACCGACAAGACATTTTATAACAAAATGACCAACAATAAAGTTTAACTTGTGCTCAAAATATGTGTAACTAAAGCCATAAAATTGTATTCAAATATATTTATATTTCGGCATTAAATAGCCCATACAGTTCATATGTCACTAAGCAAAATAAATTGAAGCAATTTTGATATTTTTTACCGGATCATCAGCGAAAGATATATATTTCGCTGATGTCCCGATATCATCAGAAAAAAATTTATTAGAAATGAACAAAATACATATTAATTAGCAAGACAAAACGTGATTCGCATTAAATGACTAAACGCTTCATTATACTTTAACTATGCTGTTATAGAAGTTATATTTGTTACTAATTTTAACACATCTTTATGGTTCAATTATTCCACAGTCTCAATCAGAATACAAAAATAACTGAAAAGATATCGGTCTAACCAAATTTCAAAGATCTGAACAAATAATCAAATATATATTTTTATTTATTGATACATACATACATACATACATACATACATACATACATATACATATACTTTAACCTATAAATATAACATAGCTGAAAACTTTATTTTATCATATATATATATATATATATATATATATATATATATATATATATATATATATTCATTAATGCAGGTTTCATTGAATAATATAGACAAGTTTTGTCTATTAATTTTGTGTAGGATCCGTTCATACCGTCTGATATACTTGATGGTGATGTCGTTAAAAGACAACAAAAAATCACAGTATTTGTTGAATTTTTTATCGGGTCTAAGCTTTCGGCTCACATAAGCCATTATCAAAGAGTAAATATTAACACACAGTAAACATAGAACATTTAAGCTATTAACAATAAAGATAATTGAATTGAAAATATAAGTCCATCCCTACCGTGGCGGATGGCCGAAGACAGTGACAAAATAGTGGCGTTGTGGTCCCTGGTCTGATTACAGACATTTGAGTACGTTGTTGGAAATATCGAAATTGATTGTATTCAAACCAGGTTTAAATTGTTTAATGTAGAGTGCTTCGAGGATTTTTAGTTTCTGCTTATTATTTTCTTGTTTGAGTATGTACGTGTTATCAACAAGCGTTTTTCTCAGAAGTGTGCGTTGATAACCGTGTTGTTCTAAATGACGGAATATATTTGAATTTTTATTTAAGTGCAACGTCAGACGCCGTGAGAGCGAATTTGTGGTGTGGCCGATGTATATATATTGTGTGTGTATTTTGGCAGCATTTTTTCATGAATACAGGTTTCATTGAATAATATAGACAAGTTCTGTCTATTTATTTTGTGTAAGATCCTTTCTCATCAGATCATACGAAAGGATCTTACACAGAACTTGTCTATATTATTCAATGAAACCTGTATCAATATATATATATATATATATATATATATATATGATAAAATAAAGTTTTTAGCTATGTTATATTTATGGGCTAAAGTGCTCAATATCAGAAATAGATCTTACGTAAATATAAAAGTGGATACTGAAGTCAACATCCAGCGGCGACAGTCTGTTTCATGCCTGAAGGGAATTGTCAAGCCATATACAGGGTGCGATGGATAAACTGTCTTCTAATTATTCAAAAATGAAAATAACACTAACACCTCAGTTTAACATATGTATTTATTAAAAATACACAAAAATATATTGAAATACTAAAGAGTAAACTTATTCAATAAAACTGCCACTGTCTTCAACCACAGTCTCCAGATAACTTCGGAATCTTTTGCAACTCAGATGGACTGTATCCTTGTTTCAGTTGGTGAAGGCTGCCATACTCCTCGTTTTTAGTTCATCTTGGGTGTTATTAGGAATTCTCTTGATCTTTGACGCAACTGCGCCTGACATATAATAATTAAGAGGATTGCAGTCTGAAGAGTTAGGTGGCCAGATAAAAGGGATGATGTGGCCGCAGAAATTGTCTGACCTGACAGAAATGATTGTGTTCTTCTGATTGTGTGGCAAGGCGCAGAGTCCTGTTGCCAGATATAATGTCTTACAGCATTTACCATCTTAACCCAGAAAAGAACACCCACCCCAAAGCTTTTGATGTTGAGCCTGAGACTCTGTGGGATGATGAATAGATCACAGCGTTGCCATAAATAGTGATCACTCCAAAAACCTTTGTAATCACTATTAGACTCATCTTTCCGAATCATCAGCACTGTTCTCAGATTGAAACTAAAACATTCTGAAATGTTGGTATTGGAGTTTCTGCAGCGAATATCAAGCAGTACGATATTTTAAAATTTTTGGCAGAGTGAATTGCCTCATGGTACTATTTTCCTCACAGATGTTGCCCAAGCATACCGTACAGTAGACAATGTAATGAATAAATAACGGACAGGCGTAAATTTAAAACTATAAAATGAAGACAATTTAGCCATCACACCATATATATATATATATATATATTTTTTTTTTTTAAATAACTTTAATCCAAAAGGAAAAGCAGCAAGGTAAATCCCAAACACCCGATCCTAATTAATATTAATATTTTAATATTAAAAAATAATACAGGTGGAGAGCTCAATGTAATTAAAATTACAGAGCCAATTATAAAATAGAATAAATTTCGATGTTCAAAACGGTTGAATGATCATTTCAACATGAAATCCTACCACATTTCAAAATGAAATAAAATCATTTTGAAATGTGGTAGTTGCCGATGAGATGTTAAATCTCTCTTAGGGATTTCATGTTGAAATGATCATTGAACCGTTTTGAACATCGAAACTTATTTTATATATATATATATATATATATATATATATATATATATATATATATATATATATATAGTGTATCGAGGAGGCAGATAGTTTTCTAAACATATACTGTTAAATATAAGAGACAATGAATGTCTATCATGTTTAATCATGGGCCGTTCTAAAAATCGTATTTTGAACATAGCACATTACATTGCATTTGAATATATGGTTTTGTTGTCATTTCGCGCTATCACGCGGTTTGACGTCATAGAACCGCATTCCAAATATGCGAACTGCGTTTGCCATTTTTGGTAACTGTTGCCGTTGCTTTTTTTTTTTTTAATCATTCACCCCAAGCAAGGCATTCCACTGCCACTATTGCGCTTGGGGCTACAGAGGGGGAGGTAAATAGGAAGAGTGGTTAGATATAGGAAATGTCAGAAGGGGGGTGATAGATAGTTGGGTGGTTGGGAAGAGTGTTTGAAAGAATGGAAGTTAGTTTGTTAGGAGGTGTCTATTGACCTTACATTTAAACCCCTGGAGATTGTAGCCGTCGGGGAAGCAGTCATGTGGAAGAAAATTCGACAGTCGGGAAGTGCGAGAAAAGAAACTGTTGGAGTAGAAGTTACGGTTGCATTTTATCGGTTTCACTGTAAAAGGGTGGGATCTAGTTGCTAATCTAGTATCTCGTGCAAATTCGAAACTAGGGGGCACCAGTGATCTAAGTTCTACGGAGCAGAAGCCGTGAAAGTATTTAGCGGAGTTTTATGCCAGCACAAGATAAAATCGTCACTGATGGTGGATTTTTTTGTGTTAATGTCCTTGTAACCTCTCTGAAGATGGCACACGTGAGCCGAAAGCTTAGAACCAACTTAATAAAAAGTTATCCAAATTTTGGAAAATTTTTGTCTTTATTTTCAAATGAACTTAAAGCAAAATACGATGCTTAGAACGATTCATGATTAAACATAATAGACATTGATTGTCTCTTATATTTAACAATATATATTTAACAATATATCATTATTAACTAATTGTTCTTTCAATGTCGAAACAAAATGTACACTTTTGTAGTAAATTGTACATGTTCTAAAGTATAATTCATAATAAATATTCATAGCTCAATTTCTATATTGAGCAATGTTTTAAATTAATGCTTTGAACATTGTTAATATTTTCTTCGGTCTTTATTCACTTGGATATATATATATATATATATATATATATATATATATATATATATATATATATATATCCGCATGTATCACAGCTCATCAGTACGGTTAGACATCCAATTGCTTTTTAACCCAGGATTGAAACCTGACCGAATTGGCATCAGTCGGCGAATCTACCTCTGTGCTATGGGTGCTCGGCAGAAGTAGGCAGACTTTTTTAGCGTATGATGTATCATACGCCAATAGCCAGAGTGCTCTAATTCATTACTATATCCTTCAGAAAATGAGTGATCACGAATCTCCATACTTTCCTATTCTTTTGTTGCTCTTAGTAAGATTTATCTTGTTATTAGGTTTTGTCTTCTTTCTATCGCTCCTATTTCTTCTTCTGCCCACCGTAGTACTAGCTCTTTAGGTAGGTTATTTGCTGCTTTTCTCTATCCTTTCTACCTTTTCGTGAGTGTTAAATTCTCCTCTTTCCTAAATATTTAGTTAAGAGGATCGATCAAAGCAGAAATGTAATTGGAAATATTTTTCTCTATTAAATAATTCGTAATGTCAATTCAGTCAGTTAGTTAAGTACCATAAATGAAACACGCTTGGGCAATCATGTCTCGAAACAGACATGACAGACGGGGCAAAAGATTATCCCGCAGTAGGTTGCCATTTTAAACGGAAGTATTTATTGACTACTTCTTAGACTTCTAAACACTGTACTCCATCGACATCTCTTACTTAAGTTCACACATAATATAGACAAAAATTCATACAAATTAATGCAAACAACATTAATACAAAAAGTGAATATATATATATTTTAGTGTCAATATATATATATATATATATATATATATATATATATATATATATTGACACTAAAATATATATATATATATATATATATATATAGTGTCAATTTTCTTATATATATATATATATATATATATAAGAAAAAGTGAGAGAAGCCATGAACGCTTTGTTTAAAGGGTAGATTTATTATTATTATTATTATTATTATTATTATTATTATTATTATTATTATTATGTCATTTTTCATCATATTTCGATTTCTGCTTTGGTCTCACTACCAACCAAGTCTGCGGGGAGACCTAAGGCAGGGAGTGGCGTGTTGTTATGGCTCCATTCATGTTTTTCTATATTCCCTATCATCCCCAGCATTACATAGATAAAGTTTTCCTTAGTGTGTGGGCTGTACTTAATAAGACAATTTTTTGTATATCTCTTAAGATGGGGTTTCCAGGGATTCTTTCAATGTGTTGTTTTGTTCCATTTTTCATCATTCCAAGTGCACCTACTATCACTGGCATAACTCTTGTTTTCAATTTCCACATTTTTTCTATTTCAATTTCCAGGTCTTTATATTTTGACAGTTTTTCAAATTCCTTGATTGCTATGTTACAATCCGCTGGACAAGCCATATCAATTAATAGACAAGTTTTCTCCTTCTGGTTTTTAACAATAATGTCTGGCCTGTTTGCTTCAATTTTTCTGTCTGTGTAGATGGTGTAATCCCATAGAATGGTGATATCTTCTATTTCTGTAACCGGTGTTGGGTGATGTTCATAGCAGTGTTTGTTTACAGCTTTTCCATAATGTTTGCACATTGCCCAATGTAAATATTGCCCCACTCTACCGTGGCGATTTGTATATTCATTTGGGGCAAGCACAGAACAGCCTGAGATTAGGTGGTCTATTGTTTCTTGGTGTTTATCACAAAACCTGCATTTTGGATCCATATTATTATGCATAATATTTGCCTGAAAGTTTCTCGTGAAAAGACTTTGGTCTTGTGCTGCAAGAATAAAGCCTTCAGTTTCAGACTTTAATCCAGATGCACGTAACCATCGATGAGTATTAACTTTGTCAACATTGGATTTATTGGCACGTACTGGATATTGGCCATGCAGAGGTTTGTCTTGCCTGCGCTGTTTCATCTGTTCAAGAGCTTTATCTTTGGCTTTCATTTTCATATTTTTTGCCGCAATAGTTGGTTCTTGGCTTCTGTTTTGCTTTTCTACAGAATCTACTAACTGTAAATCTTGTTTGTATTTACTGCCTTCTTTTATTATTGAATATTTTTTCTTTCTTTCTTCATGTTGCCTTACTAATTGTATCATCCAATCCTTTGTTGTTTCTATGTATGTTAGTAAGCCAATAGTTGTTGTCTTGTATGACAATTCCAGCTGAATAAGACCCCTTCCACCTTGAAGGTGGAAGGGGTCTTGATGGTGAATGTTTTCGCTCTCATTTGCACCCAGGTATTTATAAGCTTCTTCTGGTTTCAATTCTTTTATTGTTACAGCAGGGTCTAGGCTAATTGAGGATGTTTCTTGTATTGATCCACGTAAAACTGTAGTTTTAGCACATTTATTCAAATTAAATTTCATTCCAATGTCTTCGCTGAAGCTTTTTACAGTTTACAGAAGACCTTCCAGCTCATTATCATTCTTAGCATATAACTTTAAGTCATCCATGTAAAATAGATGGCTTATTTTCTTTTGGCCTATTTTATAACCACATTCTGTCTTATTAAGTTGACTGGTTAGTGCTATTAATGATATGCAGAATAGTAAGGGAGATAAAGAATCACCTTGAAATATACCTCTTTTGATGTTTATTATTATTATTATTATTATTATTATTATTTGCTTTTTTTGTATAATATATTAAGTACCCATAATGATATTTGTGTTGATACGCGTGTTTCGAGTCCAAAATTGACTTTCTTCAGGCGAATAAACTTGTGACTTTACATATCAAGAATTGTTTGGCTTTCTGACAGCCTACAATATCGTGTATATATAAGTGGAACAGGGCAGAAAGGCGTGTTTGTTTGTTTGTTTATTTTCTGATACTCTTTCATTAAATCTCTTCCGTTTTGGGAATCATTCACCTTCCGTTGTCCATAAAAATGTTTCACACAGATTTGGAAAATTTGGTTTCGTCTTTATGCTTCAAAATTGTTTACAGTGATTTTGATTCACTTCTACGGTTCTTTTTGTTGTTTTTGAAATACTATTTTTGCAACGGTTTGCGATAGGCATTACTCTGAATTTACCGACACTGCATTGGTTTAAGTGTTGGGAAGCGTACAATTTCCTGTTATTGTCTAGTTTAATGTTACTTCTATGTAGGGCTACTCTTTTATTTAGGCATTGTGCCGCCTACCTATATTTTTGCGCATTTCTCACATTTTAGAGCATAAATTACGTTTTTAGAGTTGCAGCTTAGGTTTTGATTTCCTTTGTTGTGTGTTGTTTATACCATTATGGACACTTACAATATTATTAAAAAAAAACAGGAAAAAATTTTAATAATAATAATAATAATAATGAATGGATTTTAAAACTAATAATAATAATAATATGCATAATGGATTCTAAAACTAATAATAATAATAATAAATGGATTCTAAAACAAGAAAGCTTCTTTCTAAGCATAAGATGCATCATCCAAAGGTTGATGTAGACCGTCTATACATACCCCCGTAAAGAAGGTGGAAGGGGTCTTATTCAGCTAGAATTGTCATACAAGACAACAACTATTGGCTTACTAACATACATAGAAACAACAAAGGATTGGATGATACAATTAGTAAGGCAACATGAAGAAAGAAAGAAAGAAAGAAAAGATATTCAATAATAAAAGAAGGCAGTAAATACAAACATGATTTACAGTTAGTAGATTCTGTAGAAAAGCAAAACAGAAGCCAAGAACCAACTATTGCGGCAAAAAATATGAAAATGAAAGCCAAAGATAAAGCTCTTGAACAGATGAAACAGCGCTGGCAAGACAAACCTCTGCATGGCCAATATCCAGTACGTGCCAATAAATCCAATGTTGACAAAGTTAATACTCATCGATGGTTACGTGCATCTGGATTAAAGTCTGAAACTGAAGGCTTTATTCTTGCAGCGCAAGACCAAAGACTTTTCACTAGAAACTTTCAGGCAAATATGATACATAATAATATGGATCCAAAATGCAGTGTTTGTGATAAACACCAAGAAACAATAGACAATCTAATCTCAGGATGTTCTGTAGTTGCCCCAAATGAATATACAAATCGCCACGGTAGAGTGGGGCAATATTTATATTGGACAATGTGCAAACACTATGGAAAATCTGTAAACAAACACTGGTATAAACATCACCCATCACCGGTTACAGAAATAGAAGATATCACCATTCTATGGGATTACACCATCTACACAGACAGAAAAATTGAATCAAATAGGCCAGACATTATTGTTAAAAACCAGAAGGAGAAAACTTGTCTATTAATTGATATGGCTTGTCCAGCGAATTGTAACATAGCAACCAAACTGTCAAAATATAAAGACCTGGAAATTGAAATAGAAAAAATGTGGAAATTGAAAACAAGAGTTATGCCAGTGATAGTAGGTGCACTTGGAATGATAAAAAATGGAACAAAACAACACATTGAAAGAATCCCTGGAAACCCCATCTTAAGAGATATACAAAAAATTGTCTTTTTAATTACAGCCCACACGCTAAGGAAAACTTTGTCTATGTAACGCTAGGGATGATAGGAAAGATAGAAAAAAACATAAAATGGAGCCATAACAGCGCGCCACGACCTGCCTTAGATCTTCCCGCAGACTTGGTTGGTAGTGCGACCATAGCAGAAATCGAAATATGATGAAAAATGGCATAATAATAATGACAATAATAAATCTACGTTTTAAACCAAACGTTCACTGTTTCTTCCATACTAATTCATCTCGTTGGAACAACCCTTATTTCTGTTATATATATATATATTTTTCTTTAATCGTGTCACCCCCAAGCAAGGCACTATAGCGCAGGGGGTTACATAGAGGGATTGGGTATAGGAAATGTCAGATGGAGGGTGATAGACGACTTAGGATATATATAGGGAGAGAGTTGGAGAGAGTGGGTGCGAGTTAGTGTGTTAGGAGGTGTCTATTGACCTTACATTTAAGCTCCTGGAGGTTGTAGCCGTCGGGGAAGCAAGCTTGCGGTTGGGAATTCCACAGACGGGAAGTGCGAGGGAAGAAGCTGTTGGAGTAGAAATTGCGGTTACATTTCATCCGTTTCACTGTAAAAGGGTGGGACCTAGTTGCCAATCTAGTATCTCGTGCAAATTCACATCTAGTGGTTTAAGTTGGTCAGAGCAGAAGCCATGAAAGTATTTACAGAAGCGGCACAGGGAAGCCACGTCACGCCGGTGAGAGAGATACTGCAGGCGGTCAGCCAAGTCGGTATCAGTCACATTACAGATTCTTTGCTCCATTTTGTCAAGAACCCCAAGGAGATTGGAAAGGGCACCCGACCAGATGTAGCAGCAGTACTCAATACATGGGCGGATGGTGGATTTATATAATTGCAGGATAGATTCAGGCGGAAAAAAATTCTGGCCCCTGCACAGAGAGCCGTCTTTCATAGCTGCGGATTTAGCAATGGATTCGACGTAGTCATTCCACTTGAGGTCAGCTGAGAGTGTCAGGCCAAGCAGGCGTAGTGATTTACTTTCTAGGAGGCAGGCCTGTTCCATGCTAATGGGAGGGAGGTGCAGTTGTCTGTGGTGGTTAATTGACAGCAGCTTCGTTTTGGAAGAATTGAATTTTACGAGCCATTTCTTACCCCAATCCACCACGGATTGGAGGTCCTTCTCAAGCTCGGCAGCGAGGTTCGCCTTGTCACCAACACCAGATTTTTGATCGAGGCGAGAGTAAACTGTGGTATCATCGGCGTACATGCCTACTTGTGATCTTATGGCATCGGCGAGATCATTGATATAGATTAGAAAGAGCGTATGACCTAGGACAGAGCCTTGGGGTACACCCACGTTTGTAGGGTAGTTCTGGGAGGCATGTCCGTTTAATACCACCTTCAGTGTGCGGTTAGAGAGGAATGACCGGATTAAGTCCAACAAAAGTCCAGTTATGCCATAGCTTCGCAGTTTCCGTAGAAGGCCGGCATGCCATACTCTGTCGAATGCTTTAGAGATATCCAAGGCGACGGTTCACCATTCTTGTCGAGAGCCTGGTATATATACTCGGTGATGGTCGTTAGCATATCAGCAGTGGACCTGGTGAAGCGGAAGCCATACTTTTTGTCCGAGAGGAGCCCGTGGGCTGTGAGATGCTGAACGACCTCGGCATTGATAATGGCTTCGAACACTTTGCCGAAGATTCGGAAGAAGGCTGATGGGGTCCGATTGTTCACCAGTGTTCTTGAATATTGGAACCACAGAAGAAGACTTCCAACAGGCAGGAAAGCAGGGGAAAGATATGCAGAGGTTGTAGAGCTTAAAAAGAATAGAGGAGAGTTCAGGGGCACAGTTCTTCAAAACTATGATTGGGATTCCATCCCCACCACTCGCTTTGTGAGGGTCCAGTTTTGAGATTATGCTAGAAATCAGCGAGGGCGTAATGTGGACGTCATTCAATTGGGCCTCAGTTCTAGATGGGAAATCGGGTGTATGGATTCCAGACGAATCCAGAGTCGAATTGGTCAAGAATCTATGGGCAAAGCATTCAGCCTTGTCCGTTGAGGAGGCGAGGACCTCAAAATCGTTTATTAGTGGGGTTATTGAGGACTTACTCTTGCTAAGCACGCGTTTGCAGAGGCGCCAGTAGTCTTTGGTACCGAACTTGGAGGATGCTAAACGCTGCTTCATCCTGGCATCAAAGACCCCACGCAAAGCGAGACCGTCACTAGTGCTTAGGGGGTTACAGCGAACGAGAAGACTGGGTACAGGGGTATTGAAGAAAGGAAGAACATAAATGGTATTCAAGAAGATAGAAGAGACCAATTGCCAATTGACGTGAGATTTAAATTTTTGGAAGTTGCAGCTATTAGGAAAGCTAGTAAACAGAAAGAAGTGTCACAGGCAAGAAGTTCAAGAAAAGAAACTGTTAAAAGTGGCAGTTATATTGAACTATTTCAAACGGCAAAGGCGTGGGACCAACATGCCAATCCAGTTGAACGCTTAAATTTACCAGAGAAAAAAGATTGTCAGATTAGTCGCTTTGAAAATATTTGTAGAAACGACAGGTGAAGTCACAATACGTCAGGGAGAAAGTTGCTGTAATCTAGATACCAGAACAGGACCGATTTCATTGCAGATCCTTCTTTGGATTTTGTTAAAAATCTCGAGATGAATAGTAGGATCACCCGACCAGATACGACAACATTATTCAATGGTAAATTTATAAATGGGCAAAATGGATTCTGACATATATACATGTAGATACAGATACAGATAATAATAAACTGAGATATAGATTGGGAATAGAGAGAAGGAGATAGATATCTAAATATGGAAGATAAACTGAGAGGTGTAGATAACAGAGTGAAAAAAAATGAATAAACTGGAATAGTTAGAACAGAATGAGACAGGCAGTCAGATAGATAGATAGATAGATAGATAGATAGATAGATAGATAGATAGATAGATAGAAAAGACATAGATAGATAGATAGATAGATAGATAGATAGATAGATAGATAGATAGATAAACAAAAGAACAGACTGAGATAGATAGATAGATAGATAGATAGATAGATAGATAGATAGATAGATAGATAGATATGAATGAATGAATAGATAGATAGATAGATAGATAGATAGATAGATAGATAGATAGATAGATAGATAGATAGATAGATAGATAGATAGATAGAAACAGAATGAGATAGAGTGACATAAATGGATAGATAGATAGATAGATAGATAGATAGATAGATAGATAGATAGATAGATAGATAGATATGAAAAGACATAGATAGATAGATAGATAGATAGATAGATAGATAGATAGATAGATAGATAGATAGATAAACAAAGAACAGACTGAGATAGATAGATAGATAGATAGATAGATAGATAGATAGATAGATAGATAGATAGATAGATAGATAGATAGATAGATATGAACATGACTGGAATAGATAGATAGATAGATAGATAGATAGATAGATAGATAGATAGATAGATAGATAGATAGATAGATAGATAGAAACAGAATGAGATAGAGTGACACAGTCAGATAGATAGATAGATAGATAGATAGATAGATAGATAGATAGATAGATAGATAGATAGATAGATAAACAAAGAAATAATGGATAGATAGATAGATAGATAGATAGATAGATAGATAGATAGATAGATAGATAGATAGATAGATATGAACATGACTGGAATAGATAGATAGATAGATAGATAGATAGATAGATAGATAGATAGATAGAAACAGAATGAGATAGATGGACATAAGTAAATAGATAGATAGATAGATAGATAGATAGATAGATAGATAGATAGATAGATAGATAGATAGAAAAGATAGATAGATAGATAGATAGATAGATAGATAGATAGATAGATAGATAGATATGAACAAACTAAGAGAGACAGGGACAGACAGATAGATTCATGAATATATAAATAAATACAAAGGTAAACAAGTAGGTAGGTAGATAAAAAACAAAACAAAAAAAAAACTTTGAGAGACACACCTATAAACTTGTACAATTGGTAAATAAAAAGATAGCCAATTCCAGCGGCAGTCATGCATGCATACAACGCAACCTTTCATATGTATTCCTCCACTGATGATACTACCAAATGTGGATGGGTGCGTGGGAACTCATAAAAAGTGAACTCGGTGTATTCTTTGCCCTAAAACGAAGCCAACCGTAAAATACATGTTGTCAACGCTATCATCAGACACCTTAATCCTCTGTTTGTAACTGCCTTTATGCTCTTTATTCTGTTTCCAAACAACCTGGCCGTCACATCTTTCTCTTTTTTCCTTCTTTCTTTTTAGCTTCTTTTATTCATCTAATGTTTAAATGTTTTTTCCCGGTGCTTTGCTCATCTTACTATTTTTCTTATTCAGTCAACAGTTCAACGCCATCAAGTACGGAGTTTATAATATTTATTTATTTATCTATTGTGCAAACTAGCTTCGTTTAAAGTCAGTACAGGGTATACAGAAAATTTGGAAGCGTATGTAAATTGTATGCTACAGAGTCGTCCGTAATGTTAAAATAAGCTTAAGAAATAGACATGTCACTTGAACATAACTGAAATAATTAGATTATTTTATATGTAAGAAAATTGTTATAGCAACAAACAAATTAATAATAATGATAATAATAATAATAAAATAATAATAATAAAATAATAATAATAATAATAATAATTATTATTATTATTATTATTATTATTATTATTATTATTGGAGCTCTTGGGCTGATTGGAAATGTTTCCGATAAACTCATTGAAGGGCTTCCTGGCAACCTAAGTCTTAAAAAATACAAAAAAACCCCCCAAAAACAAAAAAAAAAACAAACATAATAATTACTCACAAGTACAGCTCACATGTTATGAATGACTTTGTTTATGTAAAATGTGTGTGATCTTTTTTTTTTCTCCTCAAAAATTGCTCAGTGTAAAAATGTCATGATGCCATATCTGGCCTTAAGTCTCTGGTTGGGACCTGGAAGAAAATGAGTAAGCAACAGAAATCCAATATATATATATATAATGAAAATAAATTAAATACCTTTATGAATACATTGGTAGTAATTTATTTCGAGGAAATCTTACAAAACCGCTGCTCAGACCATATCATTTTGTGAAGAATTTTTGTCTGAGAAGCAGTTTTTTAAGAATTTCGCGAAATATATTATTACGAATGGATTTATAAAAGCATTCAATTTATTTTCATTATAATATTCTGTTAAATTCTAACATTGAGTTCTCATCGGATTACGATCCCGCGTGGAATTAAACTCACAAACTACCAAGGATACTAATATATATATAGGTAATATCAGACAGATTTTGGTCAACAATACGATGATCCTTACTCATACACACAGTAAGAGGAACCTGCAGATATTGGAGGTCATGTACATCAAATCTAAATAACTAACACTCAATAAAATCAACTTTAAATCCGGACATAGCATATTACATTGCATTGGACTACATGGTTTTGTTGTCATTTCGCGCTATCACGCGGTGTGACGTCATAAAACCGCATCGCAAATTTGAGAACTGCGTTTATTATTTTTGGTAACTATTGCCGTTGCCAAGCGGAGTTTTATGTCAACACAAAATAAAATCGTCGGTGATGGTGGATGTTATTGTATTTTAGTCTAAATAACCTCTCTGAAGATGGCTCATGTGAGCCGAAAGCTTAGAAGCAAATTAATAACAAATTATCCAAATGTTGGAGAATTTTTTCTTTATTTTCAACTGAAATTAAAGCCAAAATACGACGTTTAGAACGGCTCAGGATTAAACATAATAGACATTCATTGTCTCTTATATTTAACAGCATATGTTTAGAAAATATATATATATATATGTGTGTGTGTGTGTGTGCGTGTGTGTGTGCGTGTGTGTGTGTGTGTGCTTGTGTATGCAAGCAAATAAGTTCTCAATAATCTTTTATTTTTCTTAAATATAGGCTGATAATTAATATCAATGCCTTCTTTAAATTAATCAGCACGTAAAATATTTATTTTTTTCCAATTTACAGTAATGTTTCACCTAACCTATCTTTAAAAATAGTAAACATTATTATTATTATTATTATTATTATTATTATTATTATTATTATTATTATTATTATTATTATTTCACAGCAGTGATACGTTATCCTTTGTATAAATTCTAAACTTTATTAACCGAATATTAACTTTTTCTTTTTAAATTTCGTTAAAAGAACTAGTTATGATCGCGACAATAATAATATGTTTTAATTAATTAACAAATAATTAATTAACAACTATTTAACCAATTAACAACTAAGACGTAGCAACAAATGTAAAAATAAAAGGAAATAAATAAATTGGTTAAAAAAATACGATGGTCTCTTTTCTCATAAACATAAAAATACAATGTATTATTTAAAAATAATGCTCTAGTAAAATAATATTTAATTTCCTTTCATTCCTTTTCGTTTCTTTGAATAACTTCTTTTTCCAATGCCTTTTTCCAACGTCTTTTTTTTTGAGTTCCAATCAGATTTCTGTCTCTTGATATTGTCTATTGAAGAGTACAAACTTATTATGGCTGCATTAGTCTATGATGCGTTGTGCAAAACTCACTAAATTTTCACTCACCGAACATGACATTTAGCGAGAAAATCTTGGGCAAGAAATGAGAATTACATTGAGGAAAATAAACTAATCAATGTAAGCAGGGACATCAGGAGAAATAAGTGATTGACGGATACTGAAAGTAAAGAAAATGAAAAGAACTGCAACTAGAATATGTGAATCAACAGAACATGAAAGGGAACCAGAAATGGACATAAAAGTATTAACATCACATAAACCACAGATCGTAATAAAGAAACTGAGATACACACCAATTATTGTGAAGATAAAACTGAAAGTTTGGAAGAGTTGGAAAGGCGTGATGTTAATTGTTCACAAGCCTGCAATAAAACGAGTCCAAAATACATTGAACCGAATTATTTTAAGGAAAACAAGAATAGTATACAAGAAGTCAAGAAACAAAATCACGAGGCTTATAAGTCAGTCACAAAATCTTGAAACGAAGGAACAAGAACAACTTCCAAAATTAAAACTAACAAAGCGATAAACTCAAAGCTATTAAACCCTACAGTGCAGCACTCAAATTAATATAGTTAACACTCATCGATTGTTACGAACATCTGAATTATAGGCTGAAAAGGAAGGCTTTATTCTTGAAGCGGAAGAGCAGAGACTTTTCATTCGAAAGTTTTAGGCAAATATAATGCATAACAATCTTGATAAAAAATACAGGTTCTATGACAAATATCACGAAACTATAGGCCATCTAATCTCAGGATGTTCTGTACTTGTGCCAAATGAATATAAAAAACGTCATGATAGAGTGAAGCAATATTTACGCTGGACAATGTGCAAAAACTTTACAAATACTGGTATGAATATCACCCAGTACCGCTTACAGAAATAGAAGACATCACAACTCTATGGGATTACACCATCTTTACAGACAGAAAGAATGAAGCAGTTGGAAAAATTGTCAAAACCGAAAAGAAAAACTTGCCTCCTAATATATATGGCTTGCCTAGCGGATTGTAACATAGCAACCAAGAAATTTGAAAAACTATCGAAATATAAAGATATAGAAATTGAAATTAAAAAATTAGTGGAAAATGAAAACTGAAGTCTGTCATAGTAGGTGTGCTTGGAATGATTAAAAAGGAGCACAACAAAACATCGAAAAAATCATTAGGAATCCCAGCCTAAGAGAAATACAAAAAATGTCTTGTTAAGTACAGCCTACTCACTAAGGACTTTGTTCATGCAACGCTAGGGATGTTATAGAAAAACAAATCATGTAATGTAGACATAGCAAACTACTACTTGCTTTAGGCCTTACCACAGATTTGGTAGGGAATGTGATTATAGCAGAAATCGAAATATAATAATAATAATAATAATAATAATAATAATAATAAGCCCACACACTAAGGAGAACTTTGTCTATGTAACGCTACATAGCAGAAATCGAAATATAATAATAATAATAATAATAATAATAATAATAAGCCCACACACTAAGGAGAACTTTGTCTATGTAACGCTACATATAGCAGAAATCGAAATATAATAATAATAATAATAATAATAATAATAATAATAATAATAAGCCCACACACTAAGGAGAACTTTGTCTATGTAACGCTACATAGCAGAAATCGCAAATATAATAATAATAATAATAATAATAATAATAATAATAATAATAATAAGCCCACACACTAAGGAGAACTTTGTCTATGTAACGCTACATAGCAGAAATCGAAATATAATAATAATAATAATAATAATAATAATAATAATAATAATAATAAGCCCACACACTAAGGAGAACTTTGTCTATGTAACGCTACATAGCAGAAATCGAAATATAATAATAATAATAATAATAATAATAATAATAATAATAATAATAATAATAATAATAAGCCCACACACTAAGGAGAACTTTGTCTATGTAACGCTACATAGCAGAAATCGAAATATAATAATAATAATAATAATAATAATAATAATAATAAGCCCACACACTAAGGAGAACTTTGTCTATGTAACGCTACATAGCAGAAATCGAAATATAATAATAATAATAATAATAATAATAATAATAATAATAATAATAATAATAATAAGCCCACACACTAAGGAGAACTTTGTCTATGTAACGCTACATAGCAGAAATCGAAATATAATAATAATAATAATAATAATAATAATAATAATAATAATAATA
This sequence comes from Ascarosepion bandense, assembly GCA_037127315.1. NCBI lineage: Eukaryota > Metazoa > Mollusca > Cephalopoda > Sepiida > Sepiidae > Ascarosepion > Ascarosepion bandense. Next base: position 2,358,960 of record JBBBDQ010001325.1, read on the forward strand.
ATAATAATAATAATAATAATACCGCACACACTAAGGAGAACCCCTTGTCTATGTAACGCTACATAGCAGAAATCGAAATGATAATAATAATAATAATAATAATAATAATAATAATAATAATAATAAGCCCACACACTAAGGAGAACTTTGTCTATGTAACGTCACATAGCAGAAATCGAAATATAATAATAATAATAATAATAATAATAATAATAATAATAATAATAATAATAATAATAAGCCCACACACTAAGGAGAACTTTGTCTATGTAACGCTGCTAATAGCAGAAATCGAAATATAATAATAATAATAATAATAATAATAATAATAATAATAATAATAAGCCCACACACTAAGGAGAACTTTGTCTATGTAACGCTACATAGCAGAAATCGAAATATAATAATAATAATAATAATAATAATAATAATAATAATAATAATAATAATAATAAGCCCACACACTAAGGAGAACTTTGTCTATGTAACGCTACATAGCAGAAATCGAAATATAATAATAATAATAATAATAATAATAATAATAATAAGCCCACACACTAAGGAGAACTTTGTCTATGTAACGCTACATAGCAGAAATCGAAATATAATAATAATAATAATAATAATAATAATAATAATAATAATAATAATAATAATAAGCCCACACACTAAGGAGAACTTTGTCTATGTAACGCTACATAGCAGAAATCGAACATAATAATAATAATAATAATAATAATAATAATAATAATAATAATAATAATAATAATAATAATAATAAGCCTACACACTAAGGAGAACTTTGTCTATGTAACGCTACATAGCAGAAATCGAAATATAATAATAATAATAATAATAATAATAATAATAATAATAATAATAAGCCCACACACTAAGGAGAACTTTGTCTATGTAACGCTACATAGCAGAAATCGAAATATAATAATAATAATAATAATAATAATAATAATAATAATAATAATAATAATAAGCCCACACACTAAGGAGAACTTTGTCTATGTAACGCTACATAGCAGAAATCGAAATATAATAATAATAATAATAATAATAATAATAATAATAATAATAATAATAATAATAATAATAATAATAATTATAATAAGCCCACACACTAAGGAGAACTTTTGTCTATGTAACGCTACATAGCAGAAATCGAAATATAATAATAATAATAATAATAATAATAATAATAATAATAATAATAATAATAATAATAATAATAAGCCTACACACTAAGGAGAACTTTGTCTATGTAACGCTACATAGCAGAAATCGAAATATAATAATAATAATAATAATAATAATAATAATAAGCCCACACACTAAGGAGAACTTTGTCTATGTAACGCTACATAGCAGAAATCGAAATATAATAATAATAATAATAATAATAATAATAATAATAATAATAATAAGCCCACACACTAAGGAGAACTTTTGTCTATGTAACGCTACATAGTAGAAATTGAAATATAATAATAATAATAATAATAATAATAATAATAATAATAATAATAATAATAATAATAATAAGCCCACACACTAAGGAGAACTTTGTCTATGTAACGCTACATAGCAGAAATCGAAATATAATAATAATAATAATAATAATAATAATAATAATAAGCCCACACACTAAGGAGAACTTTTGTCTATGTAACGCTACATAGCAGAAATCGAAATATAATAATAATAATAATAATAATAATAATAATAATAATAATAATAATAATAATAAGCTCACACACTAAGGAGAACTTTGTCTATGTAACGCTACATAGCAGAAATCGAAATATAATAATAATAATAATAATAATAATAATAATAATAATAATAATAATAATAATAATAATAATAATAAGCCCACACACTAAGGAGAACTTTGTCTATGTAACGCCACATAGCAGAAATCGAAATATAATAATAATAATAATAATAATAATAATAATAATAATAATAATAATAAGCCCACACACTAAGGAGAACTTTGTCTATGTAACGCTACATAGCAGAAATCGAACATAATAATAATAATAATAATAATAATAATAATAATAATAATAATAATAATAATAATAAGCCCACACACTAAGGAGAACTTTGTCTATGTAACGCTACATAGCAGAAATCGAAATATAATAATAATAATAATAATAATAATAATAATAATAATAATAATAATAATAATAGCAGCAACAAAAAAATTGAATATCAAAATAAAAACAAGGCAGTTTTGCAGACATGAAGATCCACCTTGGAAAAGAAAAATAGAAAAAGAAATCGAACAACTTAGAAATGAACTATCAGTACTGGATGAACTGAGTAGAGGAATAAATGTAAGTACTAGGAAAAGCAGAAGAGCCGAAAGAAAATATAACATTTGGAATGAAAATGGAGTCTTATCAAATAAAGAAAAAATAAAGCAAAACATCCAACTGAAGGCTCAAAGAATAAGACGCTATGAAAAAAGAGCAAGATTTTACAGACAAAACAAGATTTTTCAGACTGATACAAAGCGATTTTACAGGGAAATAGGTAAAAAAAGAATTGAAGTGACAGCCCCCCCCCCCCCCGAATGGAAGAAGTCACACAGTTCTGGGAAAAGATATGGGCTTGCCCTAAAGAACATAGCAAGGAAGTACATTGGATTGCGCAAGAGATAAAACGAATGAAAAATAAACCAGAACAGACATGGTCTGGAATTACAGAAGATGATGTTACATTTGCACTAAAAAAACACACACTATTGGAAATTCCCAGGTATAGATAAAATTCCTAACTTTTGGCTATATTATTTAAATACAGCACATAAAAAACTAGCCAAAGAACTTCAAGAAATGGTTGACGATCCCACTAAAATTCCTGCATGGATGACCAAAGGAATTACATTTCTTCTACCCAAGAATGGTGACACAAACAACCCGAAAAACTACAGACCAATTACATGTGTTCCTACAACATATAAACTACTAACATCTATTTTAAAAAAACAGACATATTTATTCTTAGAAAGAAATGACATGATACCGCTTGAACAAAAAGGGTGCAAACGTGGCTGTTATGGTTGTAAAGACCAATTGCTAATTAACAAAATGATCCTGGAAAACTGCTACAGTACAAAGAAAGATCTTAGTACTGCCTGGATAGACTACCGAAAGGCATTCGATAGTGTGCCACATTACTGGATTTTAAAGACTTTAAATATATACAAGATATCGCCCGTCATCATCAATTTCATCAAACAGTGCATGTCTATATGGAAAACAACCCTTTACCTCAATCATATAAATGGAACCTATAAGTCTGATGAAATAAACATCAAAAGAGGTATATTTCAAGGTGATTCTTTATCTCCCATACTATTCTGCATATCATTAATAGCACTAACCAGTCAACTTAATAAGACAGAATGTGGTTATAAAATAGGCCAAAAGAAAATAAGCCATCTATTTTACATGGATGACTTGAAGTTATATGCTAAGAATGATAATGAGCTGGAAGGTCTTCTGCAAACTGTAAAATGCTTCAGCGAAGACATTGGAATGAAATTTAATTTGAATAAATGTTCTAAAGCTACAGTTTTACGTGGATCAATACAAGAAACATCCTCAATTAGCCTAGACCCTGCTGTAACAATAAAAGAATTGAAACCAGAAGAAGCTTATAAATACCTAGGTGTAAATGAGAGTGAAAACATTCACCATAAAAAAATGAAAGAAATAGTGCGTAAAGAGTACTATAGAAGGCTACGAATGATATTAAAAACTGAATTAAATTCACAGAACAGAGTTATGGCCATTAATAGCCTTGCAATCCCAGTTGTCCAATATAGCTTCAACATCTTAAACTGGAATCTAAACGACATTAGGTGAATGGATGCTAAAACAAGAAAGCTTCTTTCTAAGCATAAGATGCATCATCCAAAGGTTGATGTAGACCGTCTATACATACCCCGTAAAGAAGGTGGAAGGGGTCTTATTCAGCTAGAATTGTCATACAAGACAACAACTATTGGCTTACTAACATACATAGAAACAACAAAGGATTGGATGATACATTTAGTAAGGCAACATGAAGAAAGAAAGAAAAAATATTCAATAATAAAAGAAGGCAGTAAATACAAACAAGATTTACAGTTAGTAGATTCTGTAGAAAAGCAAAACAAAAGCCAAGAACCAACTATTGCGGCAAAAAATATGAAAATGAAAGCCAAAGATAAAGCTCTTGAAAAGATGAAACAGCGCTGGCAGGACAAACCTCTGCATGGCCAATATCCAGTACGTGTCAATAAATCCAATGTTGATAAAGTTAATACTCATCGATGGTTACGTGCATCTGGATTAAAGTCTGAAACTGAAGGCTTTATTCTTGCAGCACAAGACCAAAGTCTTTTCACTCGAAACTTTCAGGCAAATATTATGCATAATAATATGGATCCAAAATGCAGGTTTTGTGATAAACACCAAGAAACAATAGACCACCTAATCTCAGGCTGTTCTGTGCTTGCCCCAAATGAATATAAAAATCGCCACGATAGAGTTGGGCAATATTTACATTGGGCAATGTGCAAACATTATGGAAAAGCTGTAGGCAAACACTGGTATGAACATCACCCAGCACCGGTTACAGAAATAGAAGATGTAACCATTCTATGGGATTACACCATCTACACAGACAGAAAAATTGAAGCAAACAGGCCAGACATTATTGTTAAAAACCAGAAGGAGAAAACTTGTCTATTAATTGATATGGCTTGTCCAGCGGATTGTAACATAGCAATCAAGGAATTTGAAAAACTGTCAAAATATAAAGACCTGGAAATTGAAATAGAAAAAATGTGGAAATTGAAAACAAGAGTTGTGCCAGTGATAGTAGGTGCACTTGGAATGATAAAAAATGGAACAAAACAACACATTGAAAGAATCCCTGGAAACCCCAGCTTAAGAGATATACAAAAAATTGTCTTATTAAGTACAGCCCACACACTAAGGAAAACCTTATCTATGTAATGCTGGGGATGATAGGGAAGATAGAAAAACATGAAATGGAGCCATAACAACATGCCACTACCTGCCTTAGGTCTCCCCGCAGACTTGGTTGGTAGTGAGATCAAAGCAGAAATCGAAATATGATGAAAAATGACATAATAATAATAATGAGAACTTTGTCTATGTAACACTAGGGATGATGGGGAAGATAGACAAAACATTACAAGGAGTCATAACAACACGCCACGACCTGCCTTAGGTTTTCCCGCAGACTTGGTTGGTAGTGCGACCATAGCAGAAATCGAAATATGATGAAAAATGACATAATAATAATAATAATAATAATAATAATAATAATAATAATAATAATAATAATAATTATCTTGATGGAGCACCAGTCATGGCTGTCTTGGTTTCTGATCTTAAATGTTTCATAGTGTTAACATATATATGCTTGTATTCTAAGTGAGTTAAACTTTTCTACATTAATCATCCATTTCAGAACCAGAGATGTGCATGTCATTTTTTTTTCCATAACCGGTTAGACATATTCTTTAAAGGATGACGTACTGTGCGTTTCTGTACATAAGAAGGGTTAGTGTTGTATCATGACTCAGTGATGAGATTTAAAAAAAAAACTTTGAATAATGCAGTAGCGAAGAATACTTGCGAGTTACGTCAAGATACTTGGGAATACATTATATGTACTTTGGAAACTGTTTGCGCGGATTGGTTTACCAGATCTGACGTTACTTTTTAACTTGGCCCATTATGAAGCTTACGCGCGGCTTTTATCGAAATCCGTAATTATATATTTGGAAGTAATAAATGTGTCTGGTATACTCTTATCAGACTGGTTGCTATGATGAATACATTGGGCTTCGTATATTTGTAAGCACGAGTCACGTTGTTGGTGTACAAGCCTCTCATTCAATAATAATAATAATAATAATAATAATAATAATAATAATAATAATAATAATGACATTTCTGCTATGGTCGAACTATCTCCTGCAGACTAGGTAGGCAATGTTACCATAGCAGAAATCGATTTATGATGAAAAATGACATATTAATAATAATAAAGGTATGCCAACATCATGACCTTCCACATGCATAAAAATGGTATGTACACAAATTCCCACCAGTGATAGAGGGTGAGAAGATTATCGTGCTATTGTACTTCATTTTACATACTGAACACAAGTCAATGGACCAGATATAATTAAAATCTTAAGAAAAGATAAATGCTGCTTCACGAGCATGGCCAACCGGTTTGATAAAAACATCTTCAACAGACTGACACACTTGCAAAATATAACAACCTGGGAATAGGAACTACACAAGTGAATCATTTAAACACACCCATTACCCTAGTAATAACAGAAGCACTAGGAATTATTAAAAGACCAATGGTATATACATTAAGAAAATCTCAAGGAACCCATCACTATATCTGACAGAAGAGATCTGCTCGTGTGCACTGCGCGCGAAGTCAGAAAACTTATTTTAATGCTTTATTCCAAATAATTGTCTAAGAAAAATGTCGTTTTACTTCAGGTCTCAAGTAAAAAATTTAATAAAAGAAATAAGGAAATGACAACAACAACAACAACAACAACAACAATAATAATAATAATAATAACTGGATCTGAAAGCCTTTAAAGAATTTCACTATATACAAGGTATCACCCATCATCATCAATTTCATCAAACAATGCATGTTGACATGGAAAACAACCCTTTACCTCTATGATATAAATGGAACCTATAAGTCTGGTGAAATAAACATCAAAAGCGGTATATTTCAAGGTGATTCTTTGTCTCCCTTACTATTCTGCATATCATTAATAGCACTAACCAGTCAACTTAATAAGACAGAATGTGGTTATAAAATAGCTCAAAAGAAAATAAGCCATCTATTTTACAAGGATGACTTAAAGTTGAATGCTAAGAATGATAACGAGCTGGAAGGTCTTCTGCAAATTGTAAAATGCTTCAACGAAGACATTGGAATAAAATTCAATTTGAATAAATGTACTAAAGCTACAGTTTTACGTGGATCACTACAACAAACATCCTCAATCAGTTTAGACCCTGCTGTAACAATAAAAGAATTAAAGCCAGAAGAAGCTTATAAGTACCTAGGTGTAAATGAGAGTGAAAAATTCACAATTAAAAAATGAAAGAAATAGTGCGTAAAGAGTACTCTAGACTCTACGACTGATATTAAAAACTGAATTGAATTCTCAGATTAAAATTATGGCCATTAATAGTCATACAATCTCAGTTGGCCAATACAGTTTCACCAACTTCAACTGGACTCCAAACGATATCAAGTGAATGGATTCTAAAACAAGAAAGCTTCTTTCTAAGCATAAGATGCATCATCCAACGGTTGATGTAGACCGTCTACACATACATACCATAAAGAAGGTGGAAGACGACTTATTCAACTAGAATTGGCATAAAAGACAACAACTATTGGCTTACTAACATACATAGAAGCAACAAAGAATTGGATGATACAATTAGTCAAACAACATGAAAACAGAAAGAAAAAAATATTCAATAATAAAAGAAGGCAGTAAATACAGACAAGATTTACATTTAGTAGATTCTGTAGAAAAGCAAAACAGAAGCCAAGAACCAACTATTGCGGCAAAAAATATGAAAATGAAAGCCAAAGATAAAGCTCTTGAACAGATGAAACAACGCTGGCAAGACAAACCTCTGCACGGCAAATATCCAGAACGTGCCAATAAATCCAATGTTGATAAAGTTAATACTCATCGATGGCTACGTGCATCTGGATTAAAGTCTGAGACTGAAGGCTTTATTCTTGCAGCGCAAGACCAAAGACTTTCACTAGAAATTTTCAGGCAAATATGATACATAATAATATGGATCCAAAATGCAGTGTTTGTGATAAACACCAAGAAACAATAGACAATCTAATCTCAGGCTGTTCTATGCTTTCCCCAAATGAATATAAACATCGCCACGGTAGAGTGGGGCAATATTTACATTAGACAATGTCCAAACAATATGGAAAATCTGTAAACAAACACTGGTATAAACATCACCCATCACCGGTTACAGAAATAGAAGATATCACCAAGAGTTATGCCAGTGATAGTAGGTGCACTTGGAATGATAAAAAATGGAACAAAACAACACATTGAAAGAATTCCTGAAAAGAGATATACAAAAATTTTCTTAAGTACAGCCCACACACTAAGGAAAACTTTGTCTATGTAACGCTAGGGTTGATAGGGGCGATAGAAAAAAACATTAAATGGAGTCATAACAACACGCCACGACCTGCCTTAGATCTTCCTGCAGACTTTTTTTTAATCATATCACCCCGAGCAAGGCGGTAACGCCACTGATGTGCAGGAGGCTACGTGAAAGTGAAAAGATTGGAAAAGAGAAAACCGGAAACCACATCCTAAACCGGGAACAAGGAAGGAGCTTCTTTACCTGTTCAATAGATGTAGGTGGAGTGTGATCCGGGCGATAGTTTAGTCTATCTACTCGAATTGAAAAAAAAGAAAAAAAAGAAAAGGAGTGAAAAGATTGGAAAAGAGAAAGCCAGAAACCACATCCTAAATCAGGAACAAGGGATGAGCCTCTACACCTGTTCAATAGACGTGGGTGGATTGTGAACTGGGCGATAGTTTAGTCTACCTACTCCAATTGAAAAAAAAAAGAAGAAATAGGAGTGAAAAGATTGGAAAAGAAAAAACCGGAAACCACATCCTAAACAGGGAACAAGGGATGAGCCTCTTCACCTGTTCAATAGACGTGGGTCGAGTGTCAAACCAGGCGATAGTTTAGTCTATCTACTCCAATTATGTCTATCTATTGTTACTTTGTTTTCTTTTGTCCAAATTATTAGTGTTTCTTTAAGTCTGAAATTTCATTGACATTTGTATCAAATGACTGCTATTTTTATACTTTAGACGTTTAGTTACTGCGGATAACTGCATGTCTAAAATTTGAAGAACATTTACTATTTTGGACTATGTTTTATTGTGAGATGCGAATATAAATACTATCTCATTACTTTCATGCACAATGAGATGCTTTTTTTTCTTTTTCTGACATTAGAAAATTATGGCGAATGGTGAAATGAAATCAGAATTGTAGAAAAGAAAGGGGTAAAAAAAGAAGGTGGAAATATGAAAAGGAGGCTTTTAAATGCATATGATTTTCCCATTTTATTTCATGGTGTTTTAAGACGGTTGATCAGAAGTTTTTCTTTTTCTATGTACCCTGCCCCTTCAGGACGTTGGCAATTATGGCTGTCCAAGTTTCTCTGTCCCTGGTGGCTTTGAGCACGCCTTCTCGTGTTACACCATGTAACCCTTGTTCCGTCATCTACCTGATTAGTTCCTTCAAATATGTTATCCGTTCCTTTCCTCTGTTTCTTTTTCCCTCTATCTGGACTGTTAGTATCATTTTCTCCAAGCCCTCCTTCCTCACTGCATATTCCAGGAACTTCAGCTGCCTCTTCCTGATGCTCAGTATTAATTTCCTTTTTGTTTCCATTCTTTCCAAAACCTCATCCATTGCTCACATGATATCAATATCCATGATATTTGCAGAATCCTTTTGTAGAACAACATTTCAGTTGCTTCAAGTTTTTCCTTCATCTTTGATGATATTGTCCAGCATTCACTGCCATATTTTAGGACGGACAGCACGTAGCAATCCAGTACTCTTTTCCTTGTTTCTAGCGAAATTGTCCTGTTTCTTAATACCTTACTCAACTTCTGGAATGCTTCCTTCACTATGCCAATTCGCCTTCGGATCTCTGTGTCGCACTTTCGTCTTCTGTTAGAACACTTCCCAGATATTAAAAACTGAACCTTTCTTTTTCGAATATCTATATGTTGTTATTGAATTGTAGTGAGTGAGATCTAAACTTCAGTCAGTAAAATGCCATACGTGATACAGGCTTGCGCAATCATGTCTCGAAAGAGACATGACTGACTGGGCTAAAGATTATTTCGCAGTAGGTTGCCATTACTTTCTGCGGTAGACTGGTTGCCAGCCAAGGCTATAGAACCCAATCTGTCCTGTTATTTAATCCATAGAGGGAAGAGACGGATTAAAACCTTTCCCAAGGGTATTTGTGCGTAAGTGAATGCAAGGAATTCAACTGGAATTCGAACTCAGCTCCCCGATTTGTTGTTCAGAGTCGATATTCATTTCACCACAACGCACATCTGTAGCTATAGTAGGCTACCAAAAGAATATGTAGAGACAAAAACAACATTGGCAACAACAACAATAATAATTTCAACTGGAATTTGAACTCAGTTCCCCGATTTCTCATTCCGAGTCGATAACCACTGCACCACAACGCACATCTGCTCTAAACTTTGATAAATAATAATACGGAGTTTGTGTTGCTGGATGCAAGTAAAATAACGATAACGGATTAAATACAGAATAAAGAACGTTTGGAATTCACTCCCATTTAAAAAGATTAATTAAAAGTTAATTTTTAATTTAAAATGCTGTTATAATTTAAATACTGTCATTTTTTTCAAAATCGGTATCACACCTTACAAGACTGTAAAACATAGGTTGTAGAAAAATTAGAAAGAGAAACATTAATAATGATTAGGAAAAGTAAAGAGTAATCAAGTGAACAGTGGGTAATGATTGATATTGCATTTAAGGCCCTGGGTATGACGATAAACTGCATCCGGCAGCAAAACCTCTCATTAGGAGGTTGTGAAGAGCCTGAAAACCCCTTTGAATTGCTGTTGTTCCCAGGTCCACCCTGACCCAAAGTGGTAGCACCTGTTAGGGTCCCAGCTATGAGCAAATAGTTAACCCCCAAACTGGGGTCAAAACACCATGAAAGTATGAAAATAAACTTTTATAGAAATATATACATAAAAATAGTCTTTTATAGAAAATATACATGTTTGAAGGAAAAATATTTCTAACAATACATTTTTTAAGAAAAAAATTATTACCATAACACATTTTTGAAGGAAAAAAATATTGCTATAATAAATTCATGAAGGAAAAAATGATTACCAGCAATACATCTTTAATACAAAACTAGAAGACATCTTTAGCTTTCTAAAATAAAAATAAAAAATGTTTTCATCAAAATCTGACTGAATCAACCTTCTCACTATAACCAAACATTAAAAACTAGCTCAAAACCTCACCTTTTTGGCATTAAATAACCAACAGAGGTTGATATGCAATAAAACAAACTCAAACCCAAACACCGCATTTAAATTTCTGCAAATTAACGTTAACTGGAAAGCATAAACCCGGAAGGGTGATCCACAAGCGAGAAGCATGAGAAAAGAAACGACCATCATAGAACTTACAGCTACATATAACCAATTCAACTGTAAACTGATGAGATCTTGATACCAGTCAAGTACTGCGCTTAAATTAAAAAGGTTTAGATACAATAGCGAAGGTTTCATCGGAACAATTATCATAAAAGTATTTATATAAAAGACACAGAAAGACAACTTTACGGCAATGGGAAAACCGAGTTATCATTATTTCTATTATTTTCAGTATCAAAGATAGAAAGAATACATCGTAGTATTAAAATCTGAAGATAAATCAGCACTGGCCAAATTGAACAGAAACAGATCATCATCACCCGATCGTATAAAGCTGTCTTTTACAGATAAAATAAATGAAATATGCAACAATGGTAATAACCCGAAAGACCGAAGTAGATCCATTTTCATAGTACTGCCTAAGAAACCAGCTGCAAAGGAATGTAAACTTAATCAGACAATCAGTCTAATGAGCCACATAATAAAAATTATAATTCGAATTAGATCAGAGTCAGTCATTCAAGTGCTATACGTGATACACGCATTAGGTGATCATATCTCGAAAATGACATGACTAACTGGGCATAAGATTATCCCGCAGCAGGTTGCCATTGCTTTCTGTAGTAGACTGGCTGACAACCAAGGCTATAAAACCCAATCTGTCTTATTATTTAACCCATAAATGGAGGGAAAAAACGGATTGATATCTTTCCTAAGGGTATTTGTGCGTAAGTGAATGCATAGAATTCCAACTGGAATTCGAACTCGGCACTTCGATTTATCGTTCCGAGTCGTTATCCACTGCACCACAATTGGGCAAGAAGGGTGCTGATTTGTTAACCACACTAGAACAATGTATATAATATTTATATACAAAATTATATCAGAAAGAGCAATACAAACAAAAATTTGTACTTCTGTTTTACAGATTATTCCAAAAAGTTCGATAAAGTATGTCACAAAGAACTTTTTGAACTGCTAAGTAATCTTGACATATTTGAAGAGGATATTAAAATAATCCAGAACCTATACTGGCAGCACGTTGCCTGCATACAGGTAGAAAATGAGTTCACCAGTTATAAAAAAAAATAGAAAGTTATATAAGACAAGGATGTGTGTTCTCATCGGACTTATTGAGCTTATGCAGCGTGGTGATTCTGACAGAATTAGAAGTCCTACCAGGATTCATTATTGGTGGCCAGAATGTTAACAACGTAAGATATGTAGATAGCATGGTGTTGATAGCGGAAACAGTAAAGAAACTACAAGAACTTTTGTAGAAATTAAGAAAGAAAACTAAGAAGAAAGAACTAAACATTATTTGCAAGAAGAACAGTGTATGGTTGTTAGTAAAAGGAACAGTTCATCATACAAATTACAAACTGGAGATACTAAAATCAAATAATTCCTACAATTTAAATATCTGGGAAGTATTTTAAAAGAGAACGGAAAGTGCAAAACTGAAATCTAAAGGCTTATTAGGATAGTAAAAAATGCCTTCCAATAGCTAAGCAAAGTATTAAGAAATAGAAAAAAGTCGTTAGAAATAAAGAAACGAGTACGGAACTATATATATGGCACTGAATGTTAAACAATCACCTCACAGATGAAGAGACGTGAAGCAACATAAGTTTGCTTCTATAGAATGATGCTGAGAATATCGTAAACTGAACACGCGGGCAGAGACAAAGATTTAGAGAAAATGGAAAGAAGGAACACTTAAAATTAACTTCAGAAAGATACAGTTGAAATGTTTAGGGCACATATTGTGGAAATAATGCTTGGAAAATTTGATCCTCACAGGACAGTTTGAAGGCAAGTTTGAAAACAACTTATAACTTGCCTAGTGAGTTTAAGCAAGTAGATGTCAGAATAGGGTTTAGAAGAGATAAAAATATTTAATAATAGCTACAAAGAACAGGAATGTGTAGAGACCATGATTGTCAACTTTCTGAAGTTGATATCGTTTTATATATATATATATATATATATATATATATATATATATAATAACACTTTTGTCGTTATGCTTTCAGGTTTTTTTCAGGTTTCTGTCATTCCGGATAATTAAAACCATGCATCCCTGATTTTAAGAGATAGTAAAAATTTGAAAGTACTTGGCAAAGAGTGCCACAGTGTCAGTATCTTAATGGAAATTTCTGCCTTGAAAAGAAAAATACACAATGCCAAATATAAAATACAGTAGGGAGGTTTGCAAAAAGTTTTATAGTAATTATTTTCTATGGTGCTGAAAAATCGCTACCCTTGGGAAAGCCATTAATTCGTCTCTTACCTCCAACTATGGGTTAAGTAACAGGACAGATTTGATTCTTCAGCCTTGGTCGGCAACCAGTCTACCGCAGAAAGCAATGGCAACCTACTACGGGATAATCTTCTGTCCAGTCAGTCATATCTTTTTGGAGACATGATCGCCCAAGCGATGTGACACATAAAAAAACAAACGTTCATGAGACACATTTGAGAAACTGCATGCTTTACGAGTTCAAAGTATCCAACCACTTTCCAAGCATCAAGGAATATTTGCTCAAACGAGAGAAATAAAATGTCAAGAACTGGAGTAGATAGACTTTAATTGGAGTAGATAGACTGAACTATCGTCCGGTTCACACTCAACCCACGTCTATTGAATAGGTGTAGAGGCTCATCCCTTGTTCCCTGTTTAGGATGTGGTTTCGGCTTTCTCCTTTCCAATCTTTTCACTTTTCTTTTCTTTATTTTTATTTTTATTGTTTTCAATTGGAGTAGATAGACTAAACTATCGCCCGGTTCACACTCCACCCACGTCTATTGAACAGGTGTAGAGGCTCATCCCTTGTCCCCTGTTTAGGATGTGGTTTCCGGCTTTCTCTTTTCCAATCTTTTCACTTTTCTTTTTTCTTTTTTTTTAATTGGAGTAGATAGACTGAACTATCGCCCGGTTCACACTCCACCCACGTCTATTGAACAGGTGTAGAGGCTCATCCCTTGTTCCCTGTTTAGGATGTGGTTTCCGGCTTTCTCTTTTCCAATCTTTTCACTTTTTTTTTCTTTTTTTTTTCAATTGAAGTAGATAGACTGAACTATCGCCCGGTTCACACTCCACCCTCGTCTATTGAACAGGTGTAGAGGCTCATCCCTTGTTCCCTGTTTAGGATGTGGTTTCTGGCTTTCTCTCTCCCAATCTATTCACTCTTACGTAGCCCCCTGCACACCAGTGGCCTTAACGACTTGCTTGGGGTGATGTGATTAAAAAAAAATATTAGGAAATGCCAACGATAGTTTATTCATTCTTCGTTGGGAAATCTTAAAACCAAAGTTTCCCTTTCTTGTGGACGACCGTCTTAATTCGAAACGGAGTCAAATAATAAGCTGACAGCACTAAAAATGGCGCAAGAATATAGCAAAAGAGTACGACACCTAAATGAACTGGAAAATTTCTCAGAATTTGACGAACAGATTTCGTATGAACTGATTGATTCTCAACTTAATCAGAAATACATCCACTCATTTTTTATACCTAAGTTTTAAAAATAAAAAACGTTTTCTTTAAACTTTAATTTTCGCTTAATTGAAAGCTAAATGATTAAATTTACAATAGAAGCAAGTGGATATGTCTAGCCGCTCTGATGAGCTGTGATACAGCGAAACGGACTTGTATGTGGATGACTTATATATATATATATATATATATATATATATATATATATATATATATATATATCAAGATTTTCTAAAAATAATAATTGCATAAATAATTTAATTCATTTGCGAATAAGTTCTGAAAGTTAAATTAAAATCATGCAATTAGTTGTTTTTTAAAGAATTTTCAAATTGATGTGTCTTTCAACATCAAAAAACCACTTGTGTAATATTACGTTTTCCGTAGTTGAAACATTACGTAAACATGGCGTGAATCACCAAAGGAAAACAAAAAAGGAAATTTTAAGTGAAATTTCGAACGTGTCAGAAAGAGTTAAAAAATTTCAAAAATTAATGACAACAAAATTAACAATAACATAAACATTTTGATGGTAAAACTTTATTTTTATTAAGTTTGAGACCCTTTAACATCATGCTATGCTGTTTTTTCGGCAATTTCGTTGAGTTGTTTAATAAAAATAAACATTTTACCAAACTATTTGTGGAGAGGATCGACAACAGTGAAGAACAGTGAATACTTTATTAACATATTCAACTAAAGACATGATGATTATTATCAAGGAAAAACCCATTCCTGTATAAAATCATTGTTTTTGAGTTACACCTTGAGAAGATAATGCTCTTTATTTGGTCGTATATGAAGAGTGTCATCTATCATGAAATATATAGCTTTGTCAGTTGAAAGCATTGCACTGAAAAAGCTTGAATGACAAATTGAAAAGGTATGTTATTCTTGTATAACAATACAAGACCACGCATTGTAATATACAAGCAAGAAAATATTTTATCTCTGAATATGGAATTTTTATTTTATAAAATTTATTATTCTGATTTTATTCCCACAGTTAATCAACTTTTCAAAGCTTTAGATCTTTTCATAAGCGGGGAACTGTTGATCAATTATGAAGAGCTAAAAACGACACAAATATTCTTTTTTTTCACTTCGGAATCAAAAGATTTTTGGTAGATTGGGCCTGATCAAATTATCTGTTTGATGGGATTATATGTTCAAACATGAAGGAAATAAACTTGATTGGATTTTCAAATGATCATTAAATATATAGTCATTATATTTTTCAAAAACATAATCAAAACATTTGTCAAATTAAATCACTGAAAAAAGTACTTTTATTACTTCAAAACGTTTGGTGAATAGACTAGACTTTTAGTTTATTTTAAACAATATTTATTTTGGGTATCGTGAAAAATTAATAAACATTGCATATGCTCTGTGGAAATTATCTCAAATACACAGGTCGATAGACGAAATAAATACCGTTTTTTGATCGACGAAATAAATGCTGAACATATAATTAAATACGGATATTCAGTAAAAATAACGTTTGAACTAATAACAATATATATATATATATATATATATATATATATATATATATATAACAGGTATAGAGGCTCATCCCTTGTTCCCTGTTTAGGATGTGGTTTCCGGCTTTCTCTTTCCCCATCTTTTCACTATTTTCTTTCATTTTCTTTTCCTCAATTGGAGTAGATAGACTAAACTATTGCCCGGTTCACACTCCACCCACTTCTATTGAACAGGTGTAGAGGCTCATCCCTTGTTCCCTGTTTAGGATATGGTTCCCGGCTTTCTCTTTTCCAATCTTTTCATTCTTACGTAGCCCCCTGCGTTTCAGTGGCATTACCGCCTTGCTTGGGGTGATATGATTAAATATATATATATATATATATATATATATATATATATGAGAGAGAGAGAGTGCCAACCCACGAAGGAGAGGATAATACTTTAAATGTTTTATAACTAATATAAAATATTAATTAGATAAAAATAGACACCAAAATGAATATTATCCAGAGCAAATATATTGAAATGAAAATTCAACGCATAATTATGAGTTGAGTTTTTTTTAGTTTTACTCTCAATATATATATATATATATAAATATATATATATATAGGTCTGCAGATAGATTTCTTGTTGGCTGCTGGGTCATGTAATAATTGTGCATTGGACAACACTTTCTCTTTTATTAAAAATCACTGACAAGATACTGATTTTTGTTAAAGTATATGACCCAGCAGCTAATAATAGCAGTCGGAATCGCTACCCATAAGCCACAGGCGCATGGAATCAGAGACGGATTAATACCTTTCCCAAAGGTATTTGCGCGTAAATGAATGCAAGCAATTTAACTGGAATTCGATTTCTTGTTCCGAGCCGATATCCACCGCACTACAGCGCACATCCATGGATACATTACTTACACATAATTGCCCAGACATCGTGATCAGAGACCACAAAAACAGAATGTGCTTTCCTATTGATATGACATTGCCTGCACTATGGTGAATCTTTAAAGACATAAAAAATACAAACAAAATACAAGGATATCGAAATGGGAATCTAAAAATGTAGCACATTGTGTTTGGAGCTCTCAGATTAATTAGAAAATGTTCCGATAGACTAACTGAAGAGACCTCTGTTAACTCAAACTCTAAAGAAATACAACAATGTTCTCACAAGTACAGCTCACACCTTATGAGGCTTACAGCCTATCATGTTGAATACATCGGTTCTCGCTCGATCACCGAAGTTAAGCAACGTTGAGCCTGGTCAGTACTTAGATGGGTGACCGCTTGGTGACAATGGTGACATCTTATATTTCTGTGACAATGGTGACATCTTATATTACTGTAACCGGAGATGGGTGACCAGGTGCTGTAAGCGTATAGTGACGGATGTGCGTTGTGGTGCAGTGGATATCTGCTCGGAAAGAGAAATCGATGAGCCGAGCTCGAATTCCAGTTGAATATCCTACATTTACTTAAGTACTGGTATCCTTGGGAAAGGTATTAATCCGTTCCTTCCTTCCAGTTATGGGTTAAATAACAAGGGTAGGACTTGGGGACCCTGCCCTTAAAAACAAATTCCAATGAATCTTGATACCCGAAAAGAAAAATGTATTACTCGACACGAAAACTTATATAAACAACAATAAAATTGTTGAAAGAAAACGGTATTACCAGCAATAAATAAATAAAGTTTAGTTGGCAATAAATGACCCGCCGAGGTTGATTTGCCATAAAAACAAAACAACCAACCAACACCTTATGAAAGTCTTTAAAATGTAAATTGTAAGCGGTTTTAGGTTGCTTCATCATTATTTTTAGTTTTTTAAAAAAAGAAAATTAAATGATAAGTCTCTGATTTGCACCCGAAGGAAATGTACATACAACAGGAATAATAATAATAATAATAATAATAATAAATAAATAAATAAATTATTTGAAAAACTATCAAAGTCTAAAAATCTGTAAATTGAAATAGGAAAAGGTGGACACTTAAAACAAGAACATTACCGGTGCGCTTGGAATGATAAAAAAAGGAACGAAACAACATACTGAATGAATCCCTGGGAATCCCAGCTTAAGAGAAATACAAAATATTGTCTTGATATGTACAGGCCAGACACTCAGAAGGACTTTGTCCATGTAACGCTAGTGGGAGATAGAAAAACAAATCATGAAATGTAGCCACACCACGACCTGCCTTAGGTCTTTCCGCAGACTTGGTAGGTTGTGTGACCATAGCAGAAATAAAATTATGATGAAAATGACACAACAACAACAACAACAACAATAATAATAATAATAATAATAATAATAATAATAATAATGTGATTGGAATTGCAACGAGAATGACGTGTTTTTCTGAGGCTCCTGAAAAGTGAAAACGTAACGTTTTTGCTTTTTTTTCTAATGAAATTTTTTTCTAATGAAATTTTTTTTTGTTTTTACTATTTTAAAAAACGTAAATATTAATTTTTGAATTTTACTATTTTAAACATAAATATTAATTTTTTCTTCGTATATAATTTAAATTGTATGTTTCTTCTTTAAATGATCCTAATAACTAGTTTTCTAAAGCAAGACAACGGGAAAAAATACGATGAAAAACACTAAAAACTGTTCGATCTACGATATCCTTTCCTAGAAAGAATACGTAATAATTTATTTATATTTATTCGTTCATAAAAATTTATATATTTATTTATTTTTCGATAACCTTATACTGGTTGGATTTAATGAAAGAATAACACTAACAGAATACAGTGGGCGAACAAATTATTATTTTTAAATTTTACGGTAGTAAACTCAAACGTATGTCCACTTTTTCTTTTTTTATTAAATTTTGAATTTTTTAAAAAAATTTTATCTTAACAATTATTTTTATTGCAAGGTCTAGTGATGGTAGCAACAATTTTTTTTTTAACAATACTCTCTAAGTGCAATGATGTTTTTTTTTTCCCGTTGAACGGCTGTTACGTCCAAGTTTGTTTGTTTGTTTCTTTTTCTCAACCAGCGTCTCTCTCTTTGAATTTTTCTTTTTCTCTATATGAAATTCTGTTTTAATATAAACAGCAATTTTTCTTTAGATATTATCGAATTTTTTTTTTTAACATAAACATGAATCTTTTTTTTCTTAACATAAACATGAGTTTTTCTTCATATATTATTTAATTTTATTGAATTTTTTTTAATGAAATTCTGTTTTACTATAATCTATCTGTTTGTTCTTAAAATGAACCTAATAAATAAAATCATCCGTTTTATATTTCCTTTAGCTGTCGATATTTCGTAATTTTTTTTTAACTATTATAATTTTCTTGAAAACAAAAAACAAAACAAAACAACAGGAAAATAAATTAAATCCGATGAAAAACAATTTCTACAGTATTATTTTATAGAAAGACTACGTATTTATTTATATTTATTTTTATTTATTTATTGAATTATTTAATTTACTTATTTAATATATCTTATTCTGATAACCCTATTTTCGACCAACGACTTTATTGAAAAAATAAATGAATATAAAGTGGACGAACAAATTATTACATTTTTTATTTTAAATCTCACAGCACTAATAAACTTAAACGTATGTCAACTTTTTTCCATTAATTTTTTTCTTTAACAAAATACTCTAGTAGTGATGTTTTGTTTCGTTGAGCCGTTGCTACGCCAAAGTTTTTTTTTTTAACCAGCGTCTTTCTCTTTGAATTCCAATCGCGTCTATGTCAGCTGTCGCTTGGCAGCCCATTTAGGAGAAGGAAAACTCCGAACAACAACCCGCAACTCAAGGTGTTAATCGTGCCGAGGAGTGAATGGCTACTGCGTTATGAGGTCACAAACGATCCCTTACAGGCTTCGGGACCCTGTTTGTAAAAGACCCTTATCCAACGTGCCGGGCAACTTTGGGTGGACTTTTGGACCCGTGCGTCACTCGTGGGAAAAACATGAGAAATACAAATAGAAATAAAAAGTCCAGTATGGCTCTTCCAGTGGATAAACAGGGAGCCCGTCCTTCAGGAGGGAAACTACCTGAGGTCGAAAAATCTGCCATAGGAACAAACTCCTACACAAACAATGAATCTTCAGGTCCCCACAACCGGGATAATCCTAATGATGGCCCTGAAAATTCTCCAGCTAGATCTACAACCGTTTATTTAAAGAAAGAAAAAATAAAATGGTCTCGTGAGGAGTACAAAGTCGTTATGACTGCATTTTATGAAGCGTTACTCAAACCTCAAAAAAACATGACTCGCCAAACATATGACATTTGGCGTGAAAAAGTTGGTCAAGCAAATAGAAAGTATATTGACGAAAATAAATTAGCCAATGCACGAAGGTACATTATTCGTAATAACCGATTGACAGAGGCTGAAATTAATTAAATTAAAAGAATTGTAACCAGAAGAGACGAATCAACAAAATATGAAAAGGAACCGGAATCAGAATCAGAAATAAAAAGTAATAACATCAAACAAGCCACAGGTCATAATGTAGAAACCGTGATACACACAAATCACTGTGAAGATAATGCTGTAAGTTTAAAAGTGCTAGAAAGGTGTGATCTGAGTCAGTTAAAAGACGAAAATAAAACGAGTTCAGAATACATCGAACATAATTATTTGACGGAAAATAAGAACAGTATACAAGAAGCCAAGGAAGAAATCAAGAACCATATAAGTCAAATACAAAATATTGCAATGGAGGAACGAGAAAAGCTTCCAAAATTACAACCAACAAAGCATAACCTCCGAACTATTAGACTCTACAATGCAGCACTCAAATTAATCTTGGATGAAGATACTCATACAAATCTCAATGAAGCAATATATGCATCAGCAATAGCAGCAACAAAAAAATTGAACATCAAATTAAAAACAAGGCAGTCTCGCAGACATGAAGATCCACCTTGGAAAAGAAAAATAGAAAAAGAAATCGAACAACTTAGAAGTGAACTATCAGTACTGGATGAACTGAGTAGAGGAATAAATGTAAGAACTAGGAAAAGCAGAAGAGTCGAAAGAAAATAAAACATTAGAAATGAAAATGAAGTCCTATCAACTAAGGAAAAAATAAAGCAAAAAAATACAACTGAAGGCTCAAAGAATAAGACGCTATGAGAAGAGATCAAGATTTTACAGACAAAACAAGATTTTTCAAACCGATGCAAAGAGGTTTTACAGGGAAATAGTTAAAAAAAGGAATTGAAGTACAGTCCCCGCCGCCGAATGGAAGAAATTACACAGTTCTGGGAAAAGATATGGGCTTGCCCTAAAGAACATAGTAAGGAAGTAGATTGGATTGCACAAGAGATAGAACGAATGAAAAATAAACCAGAACAGACATGGGCTGGAATTACAGAAGAGAATGTTAAATTTGCACTAAAAAAAAGCACACAATTGGAAATTCCCAGGTATAGATAAAATTCCTAACTTTTGGCTATATTATTTAAATACAGCACATAAAAAACTAGCCAAAGAACTTCAAGAAATGGTGGACGATCCCACTAAAATTTCTGTATGGATGACCAAAGGAATTACATTTCTTCTACTCAAGAATGGTGACACAAACAACCCGAAAAACTACAGACCAATTACATGTCTTCCAACAACATATAAACTATTAACATCTATTTTAATAAAACAGACATATTTATTCTTAGAAAGAAATGACATGATACCGCTTGAAGAAAAAGGGCGCAAACGTGGCTGTTATGGATGTAAATACCAATTGCTTATTAACAAAATGATCCCGGAAAACTGCTACAATACAAAGAAAAATCTTAGTACTGCCTGGATAGATTATCGTAAGGCATTCAATAGTGTGCCACATTCCTGGATGTTTAAGACTTTAAATGTATATAAGATATCACCCGTCATCATCAATTTCATCAAACAGTGCATGTCTATATAGAAAACAACCCATTACTTCAATGATATAAATGGAACCTATAAGTTTGATGAAATAAACATCAAAAGAGGTATATTTCAAGTTGATTCTTTGTCTCCGTTACTATTCTGCATATCATTAATAGCACTAACCAGTCAACTTAATAAGACAGAATGTGGTTATAAAATAGGCCAAAAGAAAATAAGCCATCTATTTTACATGGATGACTTAAAGTTATATGCTAAGAATGATAATGAGCTGGAAGGTCTTCTGCAAACTGTAAAATGCTTCAGCAAAGATATTGGAATGAAATTCAATTTGAATAAATGTGCTAAAGCAACAGTTTTACGTGGATCAATACAAGAAACATCCTCAATTAGCTTAGACCCTGCTGTAACAATAAAAGAATTGAAGCCAGAAGAAACTTATAAATACCTAGGTGTAAATGAGAGTGAAAATATTCACCATAAAAAAATGAAAGAAATAATGTGTAAAGAATACTATAGAAGGCTACGAATGATATTAAAAACTTAACTGAATTCTCAGAACAGAGTTATGGAAATTAATAGCCTTGCAATCCCAGTTGTCCAATATAGCTTCAACATCTTAAACTGGACTCTAACCGACATCAGGCGAATGGATTCTAAAACAAGAAAGCTTCTTTCTAAGCATAAGATACATCATCTGATGATCTATACATACCCCGTAAAGAAGGTGGAAGAGGTCTTATTCAGCTGGAATTGTCATACAAGACAACAACTATTGGCTTACTAACATACATAGAAACAACAAAAGATTGGATGATACAATTAGTAAGGCAACATGAAGAAAGAAAGAAAAAATATTCAATAATAAAAGAAGGCAGTAAATACAAACAAGATTTACATTTAGTAGATTCTGTAGAAAAGCAAAACAGAAGCCAAGAACCAACTATTGCGGCAAAAAATATGAAAATGAAAGCCAAAGATAAAGCTCTTGAACAGATGAAACAGCGCTGGCAAGACAAACCTCTGCACGGCAAATATCCAGAACGTGTCAATAAATTTAATGTTGACAAAGTTAATACTCATCGATGGTTACGTGCATCTGGATTAAAGTCTGAAACTGAAGGCTTTATTCTTGCAGCACAAGACCAAAGTCTTTTCACGAGAAACTTTCAGGCAAATATTATGCATAATAATATGGATCCAAAATGCAGGTTTTGTGATAAACACCAAGAAACAATAGACCACCTAATCTCAAGCTGTTCTATGCTTGCCCCAAATGAATATACAAATCGCCACGATAGAGTTGGGCAATATTTACATTGGGCAATGTGCAAACATTATGGAAAAGCTGTAAACAAACACTGGTATGAACATCATCCAGCACCGGTTACAGAAATAGAAGATGTAACCATTCTATGGGATTACACCATCTACACAGACAGAAAAATTGAAGCAAACAGGCCAGACATTATTCGTAAAAACCAGAAGGAGAAAACTTGTCTATTAATTGATATGGCTTATCCAGCGGATTGTAACATAGAAATCAAGGAATTTGAAAAACTGTCAAAATATAAAGACCTGGAAATTGAAATAGAAAATATGTGGAAATTGAAAACAAGAGTCGTGCCAGTCATAGTAGGTGCACTTTGAATGATAAAAAATGTAACAAAACAACACATTGAAAGAATCCCTGGAAACCCCAGCTTAAGAGATATACAAAAAATTGTCTTATTAAGTACAGCCCACACACTAAGGAAAGCTTTATCTATGTTATGCTAGGGATGATAGGGAAGACAGAAAAACATGAAATGGAGCCATAACAACACACCACGACCTGCCTTAGGTCTCCCCGCAGACTTGGTTGGTAGTGAGACCAAAGCAGAAATCGAAATATGATGAAAAATGACATAATAATAATAATAACTGTCAAAATATAAAGACCTGGAAATTGAAATAGAAAAAATGTGGAAATTGAAAACAAGAGTCGTGCCAGTCATAGTAGGTGCACTTTGAATGATAAAAAATGGAACAAAACAACACATTGAAAGAATTCCTGGAAACCCCAGCTTAAGAGATAAAAAAAAAAATTGTTTTGTTAAGTACAGCCCACACACTAAGGAGAACGTTGTCTATGTAACGCTAGGGATGATAGGGGAGATAGAAAAAACATGAAATGAAGCCATAACAACACGCCACGATCTGCCTTAGGTCTTTCTGCAGACTTGGTAGGTAGTGTGACCATAGCAGAAATAATTGAATTAATTAATACGTTAATGTGCATTGAACACTGCTGCCATATCTACTTAAGTTCTCCTACTATATATCTCGAGATTCTTGACAAAATTCAAAGAAGGGTATGTTATTTAAAGTACCGTGGCCTGGTATCTTGTTCTCAGTCTCTTTCTCACCGACGTGACGTGGTTTTTCTCTATCTTTTCTACAAATATTTAACATGGCAATAGTTCTGATGGTTACAAACGAATGTTAAATACTGACAGTATCTTTTTTTGGTATTTCTTGCCTATTTAACTCTTTTCTTATATCTTGCTTTCCTGCCACCCAAAATCTTCAGAAATTTAAATGCTACTCAAATCACCATCGTTTGTTTTCCTGAAATCTGTTCATTTATTGTTCTTTCTTGTCACTTCTCTTCACTAAAGACTTCTCATCTGCTTTTACTCTCAGTAACTTCTTGTGTCCTAATGGCATTATCGCCTTTGCTTTGGTGAAAGAATTAAAAAGATAATAAAGATGATGATAAAATCGGATCAGTTATACTAATTAATTCTTAAACCCACGTTGCCCCCTGTGAAGTATATGCCATCAACACTCCTTGCTATCGAAGCCCCTTCGCCAGGGGTGTTGACCCTACGGAAATCTCTTTATCCTCCAGGCGAGGTAGAATGGTTGCTAACCAAGACTATAGAACACAATCTGTCCTGCTATTTAACCTATAGATGAAGGGAGAAGAGACAGATTAATATTTTCCTAATATTATTTGCGAATAATTGAATGCAACAAATTCAAATCCGAGTTCTCCTTCTGAACCGATATCCACTGCACTACAACACACATCATATACTACAACAAAATTGGCTTCTTCATAGAAATGGCAATGCCATCAGATAGAAATACATCTTTTAAAATATCAAACATAATAAATCGAAGAACTTGAAATCGAACAGAAAAACACGGCACCTTAATGACGAAACGCTAATAATTAGAACTCTGGTATGATAAAAAGTATAGTAAAATATCTTTTTTTACCATTTTTTTCGTGGAACTGCTCATCTACGCAGGAGTTTTATCAATGCAAATAAAATCTAAACATTGTACATGCTAAATATCACGTAATCTGAGAACTTGTGCAAACACAATACATATATTTACAACTCCGACTTACATTAGATTTCGGGTAATTACTCAGTAATGGACTCTACTAAACATAAAACAAAAGATAACAATAACAGCAACAACAGCAATAGTAACATTAACATTAAAATAACTGGACAGGTCCGTGAAAATTTCACGTTTTGCTTATTTTATTTTCTAATGAATTCCTCAGTTAATGATTGAAAAAGCACATAGCAAATTCTATGACAATAAAATATCCCTAGAAATTCGTCTATCACATTTTTTTTTATAAGCGTTTCACCCCGAGCAAGGCATGTCACTGCCACTACTGCGCAGGGGGCTACGTAGAGTGGAGAAAGGATGATTAAATATAGGAAATGTCAGAGGGTGGGTGATAGGCGGGTAAGGATACCGAGAATGAGGGTTGGGTAGATGAGAGTGTTCTGAGAATAGTTGGGAGTTAGTGTGATAGGAGGTGTAAATATTTGTGCATAACAAGTTAAATAGAATATTGCAATAACAATTATAGATATAAATGCTGCTCGTTATTATGAGAAGTGGGTACAAATAAAAAAAATGCACTTGACAAGTTTTTCCATTTCATTGAAACAGACGTTAGACAGTTCCATCTGCCGTTATTGCTTTCTTTCTTTTGATTCACTTATATGTCTACGCAATCAAAAAGATCATTATTTATGAGGTATTGGCAGGAGACTTTAAGCATTTCTATTTTCTCTTCTTTCTCTCTTTCAAACCAAATCTTCGTCTTACGAACGTTTCTATTACTAATAATATAAAAATAATTAATTGGACGATGTTATTTTATTTAATTTGTGGTAATTTGATTTTTGTCGATTGTCTTACTCGGTTTCTGTCGTTCGATTCCAGGATTCGATATTTTATCACAGTCGCCATCGCTTGTCAGTCTTTTTCCTGTGATAAATGTGTAGTATCTGTTCTTATCCTCTTAATCTGATTCTCTCTTTCCACTTTTATTTTGCCATCTTTCTTTCTTTCTTTCTTTCTTTCATTTTCTTGCTGAAACTAATCAATGCTTTTCCCTTTGTTTCCACTAGATCAAACCGTGAAATGAGGTATTGACAGGACGTAACAGTTGTGGTAACTAACGAAAAACTGCACAAGCACAATTATCACAGGATAATAATAATAACAATAAAAAAATTCCTTAGTGTAAATTAGAATTGAGACACTATTGGTCCCATAAGAGTACCATCATTTACTCTCCTGGGGTTCCACAATAAGTTCTTGATTTTTGAGGAGCCTTGTTGACACTATACCTCAAGAAGGGAATTTCCTTACTTCCATGTACGACACCAATAATAATAATAATAATAATAATAATAATAATAATATTTACAAAGCATTGTCTTGTTAAGTACAGCCCACACACAAAGGAGAACTTTGTCTATATAACGATAGGGATGTTAGGGGAGATAGAAAAAAAACATGAAATCGAGCCGTGACAACACACCACGACCTGCTTTAGGTCTTCTCGCAGACCTGCTAGGTAGTGCGACCGTAGCAGAAATCGAATTATGATGAAAAATGACATGATAATAATGATAAATAAATAATTACATAAATGAAAATTCCGAATAGATGAGGTGGTGCTACACACATCTGTTAACTGAGATTCAGCAAAAATATTGAGAAGAGTTCTGGAAATTTAAAATTTTCAACCATTTTGTTTCAAACGCCCAAATACTTCTTGCGTGAAATTATAATTGTAATACAGTATAAATTATTGGCTTATTAACTCGAGTACATGTTTAATAAATTCGTGATTCCCTTTAACATTTTTTTTAAAATTGCTGTCTTTGTGCCCATGTCTTGCAGCCCTAGTCTCTCTAGTTTCCGTCCGTATTTTCCGGCTGTGGTGACAGTGTATGACACCAAACTACCACCCCGACCTTGTTCTCTGACGCCTAAGACAGCAGGTGCTACTCACTCAACACGCAGCACAAAGCTGAACTGACTCAACAAAGACAAAAGAAGAAAAACCATCAACAATAACAACGAGTACAATGACAATAACAACATAAAAACACTCTATGGCTATCATATCAGTCTGAGAAGAAATACGAGAGAGAGAGAGAGAGAGAGAGAGAGAGAGAGAGAGAGAGAGAGTGTGTGTGTGTGTGAGGGGGGAGAAAGAAAGAAAGAGAAATGAAGAAACTGTGAAGAATTAAGTTATAAGAAGCCGAGGTGAAAATTATAGATAGATAGATAGATAGATAGATAGATAGATAGATAGATAGATAGATAGATAGATAGATAGATAGATAGATAAGGAAATAACACACAGGTAGAGAACTGGATATAATAAAATAATTAAAAGATAAACAAAAACAAAGAAAAAAGAAGAAAAAGCAGAAAGACAAGTATAGTCAGAAAAGAAAGAAAGAAAGAAAGAAAGAATCATAATATTGAAAAAGAAAATTAAGTGAGTAAGAATAATGACGACAAAAAGCAGAAAAGCGAAAAAAGTCATGTAAAATAAGAAACCAGGAAAAATTAAGAATTATGTGAAATGAAATGTGAAGCGAAATGTATGATAGAAAGGAAGCAAGAAAAAAAGAATCAGATAGATAGATAGATAGATAGATAGATAGATAGATAGATAGATAGATAATGAGAAGACTGAGATAGATAGATAGATAGATAGATAGATAGATAGATAGATAGATAGATAGATAGAAAGAAAGAAAGAAAGAAAAAGAGTGGGAGAGAGAGAGAGAGAGAGATAAGAGGATGACTGAAAAGAAAGTTGGGTAAGAAATGAAAGAAAACGTAAAAAAAAAAAGTTATCCACCCGTTGCCGGGTGGGACGAAGTGAAGGTAAATCAGTGCATAGGGTAACCAGTGCAAAGGCAGGAGTGATAAATAGCTCAAGCTAAGTTCTTAAGTTAGGTTAAGAAGGACTGAGCACCTGACAATAGAAATACAGGTAGTTTTTAGCATGAGGATGCAGGTGTCACGTAGAAAATAGAAGTAGAGAATGACGGAGTCAATCCATTCGTATGGCCTGATACACTTGTTTATTTGTTTATTTTATGAGTAAGAATAATGACGACATTCTTTCTATCTCTATCTCTTTTTTATACACTTTTTACAATTACTTTTTTATACTGGTTTCATTACTCATCTTTTTCTTTCCCTACTCGATAACTATATTGATATTTTTTTTTATTTCTTTATTTAATCTTACATTATTCCTTCTTTTTTAATAATTCTTCAAACGTTTTCTTTAGAACACTTGTGTGATTGTTTCATTCTTTTCAATGTGGCTTCAAAGATTTTGCTTTAAACGTTTCCTATTTTTTTTCATTATAATAATCATTCTCTCCAAAAGTCTTTGGTAATTCATGGTAACCTTCACGTGTTATCAGGCTCTATGTCACTTTAATATCTTTCTTTCTTTCTTTCTTTCTTAATATGTTTGTTCAAGTGTCGCTGGTAATTCATGCAAACATTCATGTGTTATCCTTTGTATCATTTGAATGTCTTTCCTTCTTGCTTTTTTTTCTTCTTTCTTAATAATATTTTTGTTCAAGATTCTTTGGTAATTCAAGCTAACCTTCACGTGTTATCAGGCTCTGTGTCACTTTAATGTACTTCTTTCTTTCTTTCTTTCTTAATAATATTTTTCTTCAAGAGTCTTTGGTAATTCGTGCTAACCTTAACGTTTTCTGTGTCACTTCAATGTCTTTCTTTCATTTTTCATTTTTTTTCTTCTTTATAATAATTCTGCAAACATCTTCCTTTGGAACCCTTGTTTGATTCTTTCTTTTCTCTCAATTAATTTTTAACGATTTTTATTTTAAACGTTTCTTTCTTTCTTTCTTTCTTTCTTTCTTTCTTTCTTTTCATTATAACAATTATTCTGCTGAAAAGACTTTGATAATATATGCTAACGTTCATGTTATAGTTTTGTAACGTATGAATTCTTTCTTTTTTCTTTCTTTCTTTCTTTCTTTCTTTCTTTCTTCTCATCATAATAATTATGCCGTTCAACGCTATTTCGTAATTCACGCTAACGTTTTTATGTGACAGTATTCTGTTTTACTTAATTTTGTCTTCCTTCGTTGCTCTTTCCTTCTATTCTGAAAACTTTTATATTTTTCTTATCTTTCTTTCAGTATCTTGGGATGAAACAATAGTTCGTATCTTTTGCTCAATAGGTAAAGTTTGAACGTGTTTTCATTTAACACGTAACTAAAATTTATTACATATATACATATTAAAAGGTAACGTCTATTTATATTATTCGCGTGTGGATTGTGAATTCTGAGTGTTTTCACGTCAATATAAAATGGAAAAGCATTAGATGCATTTTCGTCATTTAATGAGGACAACAAGCTATACAAACAGCAAAAAAATATGTGCTGTTTGTGGAGATGGTATCATAGCTGAACATCTTCCGCTTATGTCAGAAGTAGAAATTTTGATTTGAAAGCTCGACAACATTCCAGCAGGCCTGGAATCGGTAATTATGACTTGAACTAAACGCTGATAAAGAATAATCCAAATCACACGACACCGCAGTTACTCCCCCCGCCCATATCTCATATAAGCTTTGCAAGGCCTTTGAAATAGTTGGACATATAATTTAAATATTTGTGTGCCTCAAGATTTAACACAAAGAAAAGAAACATGTGAAGCGAGATAGGACCCCAGGAAAACAAAATGAACCATCCTTAATCAATCAAAATGCCAATCTGCAAAATCGAGACATTGAATTCAAACAGCTACTGTTCCCATTTTAACTGATTAAAGTCAGCAATTTATGCCAAAGAAGTAATTGGCTAATCAGATGAGTGTAGTTTTGTTTTCCATTAGGATAATACCAAAATTCGCATCTCTGCAAACCTAACAGAAATTTGTACAGCTTGGCTCGGATATCTTACTATACGCTCTTGCATCTTCAGATTACCATTTATTTCGATCTCCACAAAAATTTTCTTAATTGGAAGAATTTCCTTTCCGTGGACACTAAATGGAAAGTTAATCAATCAAACAGATGCCAAGTTCGAGAAGGATATGAATAGCGGAACAAAATTTCGCACATTTACTTAAAAAGTCAGTATACAAATAGCTAAATATTGTCTTCGAAACTTCGCTACGAATTTTTGTTCCGAGTACAGCAGAATAGAAGCTCTTAACTGATATATAGAAATCTTTCTCTGTTCTAGTCTATTTATAATTTTAGGTTCGATACTTTTCCTTTCTTTCTTTCTTTTTATTATAATAATAATTCTGCCCCAAAGTCTTTGATAATTCATTGTTTTCTCTATCATTTGAATGTCTTTCTTTCTTTCTTTCTTTCTTTCTTTCTTTCTTTCTTTCAGTAAGTAAGTAAGTAAGTAAGTAAGTAAGTACATCGATCGGGCCAATTCCTTTGTCCCTTTTATGTTTTCACTCCTATCTCCTAAGTCCTCTCCTTTCTCATTCAGTTTTCACACCCTCAAGAGGTGGCAAGGATAAAACATACTTATATAAAAAACAAAACAAAAAGCAATAAAGATAAGCAATGAAAAAAAAAAAAGAAAAAAGGGAACAAAACAAAACCTGTTGATTCTTTTCGATTGCTGCCTTTCCTGCATGTGGATGTGCGTGTGTTTATGTCTTAAAACTAAGTGCAACTAGGGGCTGGACGAAAGAAGATGGGTGGGTTATGAATGCGACCGTTTTATCCTCCTATATTCGTCCTTCTATTCGTGACATTTCGAACTATATATGAAAATAGGGAAGTCATTCTCCGCTCCAGTATCTCTTCAGGTCAAGATTATTTGATAATGCTACCATCGACTCTCGGATAATTGCCTTGGTTAACTTCCGGTCACTTGCTACGGATAATACGGCCTTTTAAGCATACCCAAACGTTTCAGAGTCTTCAGTCATTACTTGATCAATTCTCTTCTTATTCCTAATTTTTTTTCATCCCGCTGGGTGTTATAGTGACCCCAGTTTTAAGTTTTCCTTTAGCCTGCCTATTGTCAAATGATTGGGTTAAAGAACATTAACGAACATGCTAATTAATATTATTTGTATATACATCACCCTGCGGCAAACGTTGACATCTATTTATTATTCTTGTGATTATTTTTCGTGTTATGTATGTACTCGTTGAGTTTTCACATCAGCAGCAACATATAGTTTTTTTTTTTACCGAAGATCAAGTGTGTTTTCTTCTGACATGTATTAGAAAGATATTGAATCAATCGTTAGGTTCACTGTGTGGTGTGTTTTTCTCGACAGAATCTATCTTATAAGTCAATCATTCGTTCATGCATTGAATATTAGTGACATATTTGATCTGGTCATTTGTTATGTATTACAGATTTTTGATAGCATACAAAGAGTAATCTGCACATTTATTGGTCCTGACTTGGTATATCGGCTTCATTCACTCTCCAACGTAGCTTTCTTGTGTCTTTTTATCAATATTTTAATTGTAATTGTTTTGTTGACCTTTCTTCTATGGTATTTAGATTTTATGTATTTAAGCGCAGTACTAGATTAGTTTGGATTGTGGGGCAGTGGATATCGGCTCGGAACGAAAAATCGGGGAGCCGATTTCGAATTCCAGTTGAATTCCTTGCATTCACTTACCCGAAAATACCCTTGGGAAAGGTTTTAATCCCTCTCTTCCCTCCAGTTATGGGTTAAGTAACAGGACAGATTGGGTTCTATAGCCTTGGCTGGCAAACCAGTCTACCGCAGAAAGTAATGGCAACCTACTGCGGGATAATCTTCTGCCCAGTCAGTCATGTCTCTTTCGAGACATGATCGCCCAAGCGTGTATCGCGTAATCACGTATGGCACACCTGACTGACTGACTGAATAGATTAGTCGTACTATCATATTACTGTTGAAATTGCTAGTTGTAACCGTAATTTCTGTGCTAACATTTTATTCTCTCACACTACTCGCTTCTGAAACTCCATGCTAGCTCCATGCTTTTTAGTCAACTTTTATCTTCAAATATTTCAGTGCGATGTTAATTGTTAGCATCTGTTTCTTAATTCCTGTTCTTTTATCATTCTCTCTATTAATTTTTTCCTCATAGTTTCTCAGTCATTAACCCACTTGTGTCTTAGAGGCTTTATTGCCCTGTTTGTGGTTGAAAAAATAATAAAAATTTTTTTCATACCAAGTGTTCATTGTTTATCACTGGACATCATTTGTTGAATGAAAATAAAATTTCTCAAAATGTCCAGTTTAGTTAGTTTTTTTTATATAGTTTTCAGGAGCGTTCGCAATTCGCCATTAATAATGAACATAATTTTATTATTCTGGCTATATTCAGAATTTGTTGACTATTTTATACGTACACATCGATTTATTAATCACAGTAAGAAATAGTACCATCGTTTAGAAATCATGTGACATAATATCGATGCTTCCTGGTAATTCCACTTCTATCAACTGCATTGCCAGTAACTAGATGGTTAACCACCCGGGAATAATTGGTGCTCTAAGCTTGGATGTGTGAGTGGAGTAATGGATAGCGATTCGGAATTGGAAATCGGAGAGCAAAGTTCCATTTCCAGTCGGGGTCGTTTTATTCATATATTCAATACCATTGGGAATTATCAATCTACCTTTTCTCCCCTAAGCTATAGACTTGTATTAGTAAAAATCATTATCATCTCCCCAAAATTATTACAATCTAAAATACTTTCTGCCTTGATAAACCGAAAGATCCAATCAATCTATCAACCTCTGTAAAAGCATTTCGGATTATGATCCAAATTAAGCCATCAGTAATAACTCGTGATTTACACTGCAAACTAAAAAATTCTGGTGGTTTTAAATAGTGATTTTGTATGGACACTTTTGATCCTTCTTCGAATTTAAAATTCTTCCAGCGTTTGGGTTAGGATTTTCTGGAAAAGTTCTAAGTAACCTATCGATGTTTAGCAGAATTTATGAAAATTCGCCGGGTGATTGTTTCAAACACCAGAAATAATTTTATGTCTATTGAACAGGTTAAGAGGCTCATCCCTTGTTCCCTGTTTAGGATGTGGTTTCCAGCTTTCTCTTTTCCAATCTTTTCACTCCTTTTTCTTTCTTTTTTTTTTTCAATTGGAGTAGATAGATCTATCTATGGCCCAGTTCACACTCCACCCACGTCTGTTGAACAGGTTAAGAGGCTCATCCCTTGTTCTCTGTTTAGGAGGTGGTTTCCGGTTTTTTCTTTTCCAATCTTCTCACTTTGTTTTTTTTTTCAGTTGAAGTAGAGAGATCTATCTATCACCCGGTTCACACTCCACCCACGTCTATTGAACAGGTTAAGAGGCTCATCCCTTGTTCCCTGTTTAGGATGTGGTTTCCGGCTTTCTCCTTTCCAATCTTTTCAATTTTCTTTTTTCTTTTTTTTTTAATTGGAGTAGATAGACTGAACTATCGCCCGGTTCACACTCCACCCACGTCTATTGAACACGTGTAGAGGCTCATCCCTTGTTCCCTGTTTAGGATGTGGTTTCCGGCTTTCTCTTTTCCAATCTTCTCACTTTGTTTTTTGTTTTTTTTCAATTGGAGTAGATAGATCTATCTATCGCCTGGTTCACACTACACCCATGTCTATTGAACAAGTTAAGAGGCTCATCCCTTGTTCCCTGTTTAGGATGTGGTTTCCAGCTTTCTCTTTTCCAATCTTTTCACTATTACGTAGCCCCCTGCAAATCAGTGGCGTTGCCGCCTTGCTCGGGATGATACGATTAAAAAAAAAAAAGAAAAAAACATTCTCTGTCAAAATCCAAGACTGCTTATTTGATGCTTCCTGTGACTAAGATTATTGTTTTTTTTATTTGCAATATTATGCTGGTTGTAATTCCAATTATATGAAGGCGTTCATGGAGTTTTTTGGGTATCGTATCTATTCTACGGGTTTCAATTTTAAGTAGAATCAACCTTTGACTGGACCTAATATTCTCTCAATTTCTGCTCTTAACCCTAAGTAGTTCACAATGTCATAATCACCAGAGCATATAACAAACACTCACGAAAACTTTATGCTCATATTTTTGTTTTTCAGTCTAGTTCCGAATATTTTCCTTGATGTTTTTGGGTATTTCTTTTATTCGAGCTTCTTCTATTTTCCCATTTATGAGGGGTAAGGACGTGCGTTGTGGTGCAGCTAGGAACGAGAAATCGAGGAGCCGAATTCGAATTCCAGTTAAATTCCTCGCATTCCCTTACGCGCAAATATCGCTTGGGAAAGTTATTAATCCGTCTCTTCTCTTCAGTTATGGGTTAAATAACAGGACAAACTGGGTTCTATTGCCTTGTCTGGCAACCAGTCTATCGCAATGGCAACTTACTGCGGGATAATCCTATGTCCAGTCATTCATGTCTCTTTCGAGACATGGTCACCCAATTGTATCACGTATGACACTTAACTGATTGACGCTATATCTTGGTGCTGTTAATATTTTTGAATAAATTCGAATATTTTCCTTGTTATTTTTTCCTGTGTTATTTATTTCCGACTTTTTAATTTAATTTATTCTTTTCAACTGAGTTATAGATACATGTTCTTTTTTATCTGATACCCTCATCACTGGCTAAATCATTATATGTTTTCTGATAATGATCCTTATTCTCTCATAGGATTATCAAATTTTTCGATTGCAGTTTTCATTCACATCTAAGTAGCAAGAATTTATACAAACAGGAATTGTTACATTCAAACCAAAGTACAATCTCAAAAGTTCCTCCTACGTAAAAAATGTGCCCTTTATGGGATTACATCTTTAATGCAATAATAATAATAAAACTGTCAAAATATAAAGACCTGGAAATTGAAATAGAAAAAATGTGGAAATTGAAAATAAGAGTCGTGCCAGTGATAGTAGGTGCATTTGAAATGATAAAAAATAGAACAAAACAACACAGTGAAAGAATCCCTGGAAAACCCAGCTTAAGAGATATACAAAAAATTGTCTGATTAAATACAGCCCACACACTAAGGAAAACTTTGTCTATGTAACGCTAGGGATGATAGGGAAGATAGAAAAAAAAACATGAAATGGAGCCATAGCAACACGCCACGACCTGCCTTAGGTCTTCCCGCAGACTTGGTTGGTAGTGCAACCATAGCAGAAATCGAAATATGATGAAAAATGACATAATAATAATAAATCAATATTAAATTCTTAAAATGGTCACACATATACCATACTTTTTCATAGGTTGGCGTTTTGCTTGTAGAAACTTAATGTAATTCGTGCACATATCGATCGTAAGATCACCAACAATCAAAATACAACTCCAAACATAAAACTAACTTATATCATACATCCCACTAGATGCGTCGATAATAACAAAATAATATAAAAAAAACATTAAAAAAATCAAGAACCATATTTGATTTGTTCCTTTAAAGAGTTAATAAATTCTGTGCACTCTCCTGATGAAGAGAAAACTGAAGGAAACAGAAAGGTAGTTATACAAAAGGATGCTAAGAATACAATAGATGGAATGCGTAAGCAACAAACCATTCTTAAAGAAAATGGGAACAAAAATCACTTAGAATCAGAATCAGAGACAGCTGGAAAAAATAAGGAAGAAGGGCTTGAAAAATATGAAACTCACAGGGCATATCAAGGACACGAGAGATAGTGGAAGAGAGCAGGGTCACCCACCTGACGAGCTTTTTGAATGGATGGCGGAACAAGGAGTGAGGGGCTTGGTAAAAAGACAAACGTCACTAATATCTACAACGAATAATCTGTTGTGAAGAAACATGAGAGCCCACCTCCTGAAGAGACACGGAATATAGAAAGATTTACTAACGTCCGAACCCACAAGATCCAATATCAAGGTGGGGGTCCATTAAGGCTTTTGGGTGATTAGTTGTAAAGAATGGTTAGACAATTATCAAACCGTTCTTTTGTTACAAGGTACACCCATTTGTTCTGCGTTTGTCAAAAGAGGAACGGAATTTCTCAAACAAAAACAAAAGTTAAAAGTTAGAAATGGTGGACATGCCAAAGACAACTGTCAAAAAAGGAAATTAATTTATAAACTAATAATACAATGAAAATGTTGAAAATTGTGGACCATTTGTTCTTCAGTTGTCAAATGAGGAACTTAATTTCTAACTCCCCAAGAAAAAAATCAAAATGGTAGACCTGTGAAGTTATTTATTTGTTCTGAAATTGTCAAAAGATGAAGTGAATTTCTAAACTAAAAATAAAGTTCAAAATGGTGGACCTACCAACTAATTCATTTTATTTTTTTGCTATTGTGGAAAGAGGAACTGAATTTTTAAATTGACAAGTAAATCAGTAGGATAAAATAGTAAACAAGCCAACTGATCCATTCCGTTTTTCTGCAATTGTCAAAAGACGAAATGAATTTATAAACCAAATATGAAAATCAAAAAGATATAAATTTTGTCCATGCCAACTGAATTTCCAAGCAAAAACAAAGAAAGAAAGAAAGAAAGAAAGAAAGAAACAAACAAACAAACAAACAAACACACAAACAAACACACAAACAAACAACCCCCCGCAATAAAAAAAAGAAAGAAAAAAGTTAAAAATGCTTGTAATGTAAACTGATTCAATTGTTCTGTAATTATCAAAAGAGGAACTGAATTTTTAAACCAAATAAAAAATCTCAAACTTTAAAAATGGTAGCTATGCCAACGGAACCATTCTTAAATGAGGAACAGAATTTGTAAAACAAACAAATAAATAAATAAATCTGCAAGTTAATAATGGTAAACATGCCAAATAATCTAATTGTCCTGCAATTGTTAATAAAAGAAAGTAATATCTAAACTAAAAAACAAATCAAAAAGTTTAAAATGCTTGATATGACAACCGATCGATTTGTTCTGCAAATGTCAGAAGAAGAACTAAAGAAAAACGGAATTTTATACACAAATAAACTGAAAAAAAAACAAACAAACCATTTTAAATTGTCAAACCAGTCAATTGGACCATTTTCCACACTTGTCCAAAATGAAATTTAATTTCTAAACTATATGAAATATAAAAGCCGAAAATGGTGGATATGCTAAAGAACCTTTTATCCTATAACTGTTTAAAGATGTACTGAATTTGAAAAGCAGTTGGTGGACCTGCGAACTTACCAATTTTTCTGAAATTATTTTCTCACCCCACCCCCCAAAAAAGATATTAAATATGTTAAAAATGGTGAACATGTTAACTGAATATTTAGTTCTACAAATGTCAAGTGAGGAAATGAATTTGTAAATAAAAAAATAACAAATAAAATCTGCTAGACATGCCAACTGAACTATTTGTGAATCCATTAAAAATAACAACTGAATTTCTCAGCCTAAAATGAAAATAAAGATATTGGACCATTTTATAATATTTTTATAATAAAGATATTGGACCATTTTATAATATTTTTATAATAAAGATATTGGACCATTTTATAATATTTTTATAATAATTGTCGAAGAGAAGCTGGGTTTCTAAATTAAATAGTGAAAGAATTTGCAATAATATTGGTCTTCACCTGGCATCTCGGTTTCAGTTTTTTCTCATCACCATAAGTTAGTTTTTCGGTGCCTTTTATATAAATAACTCCATTGTAATTGTTTTGATGAACCTTCCGATAAGATACCTAGACTTTATGAATTTAAGCGCAGTACTAGATTGGCGGTCAGGGCTCATCATTTTACACTTGAAATAACTAGATGCAACCATAAATTCTATGCTAACAGTTTCTTCTATCGCACCTTTGGATTGTGAAACTCTCTTCCGGTTTCTTGAATCCCAGTTAACTTTGATCTTCGAATATTTAAATGAAATGTTGTCTTCTGTTTTCTTAATTTTTGTTCTTTTGTTATCCTATTATCTTAATAGTAGTTATTATCATATTCTCTAACGCTCCATAACCTCTTACGTCATAGAGGCTTTATTGCTTTGCTTAGGGTGAAAACTTTTAAAAATATACAGGAGGTGCAATGGATAACGATTTGCAATTGGATATCAGAGAGCCGGGTTCTAATTCTAGTCAGGTGTGTTTGTTTCACTTACACCCAAGTACACTTGGGAAAGGTATGAATCTACTTCTTCTCCAGCTATACATGAATTGGAAGTGCGTTGTGGTGCAGTGGATATCCACTCGGAATGACAAATCGGTAAGCCGAGTTCGAATTCCAGTTGAATTCATTGCATTCACTTATGCACAAATGCCTTTGGGAAAGGTATTAATCCGTCTCTTTCCTCAAGTTATGGGTTAAAAAATAGGACAGTTTGGGTTCTATAGCTTTGGCTGGCAGCCAGTCTACCACATAAAGCAATGGCAACCAACTGCGGGAAAATCATCTGCCCAGTCAGTCATGTCACTTTCGAGACATGATTGCTTAAAGTGTGTATCATGTATGGCACTTAACTGATCAGTAAATCATTATCTTCAAAATGTTCTTACAATTTAAAAATATTTTCAGGCTTTAAATAGCCTGTAAAGGGTTGATGATTCGTAAAAAACAAATCAATAAAAACAAAACAATACAAAATAAAATAAAAACAACTCAAAGGCTGAAGCACGAATTTACACTATTGACTGTAAATAATGTTACAAGAAATACATAGGTGAGACTTAAATTAAAGAATATATGAACGTGAAATAGATCTTTTAGAAAACAATACACGCAGAAGAATGTAGTTTTAATGAAAAACAAAAATCATTTATTAGAGTGAAAAAGTTTTGAAAATGCATTCATGTCAAATCTTCTACGCTAGATTTGTTTGCACCCAAGATCATACACCATAAACCACTTCCTATCAAAACTATTGTTATTCTAATGTGGAATATTTAAATACAATAGTGATAAAAAAAGCCTTAGAAAACAGAATTAGGTCAGTTAAGTTATGCATCTGGATGTGCGTTGTGGTGCAGTGGATATCGACTCGGAACGACAAATCCAGGAGCCGAGTTCGAATTCCAGTTGAAATTCCTTGCATTCACTTACGCACAAATACCCTTGGGAAAGGTATTAATCCGTCTCTCCCCTCCAGTTATAGGTTAAATAACAGGATATATTGGGTTCTATAGCCTTGACTGGCAACCAGTCGGTCGCAGAAAGCAATGGCAACCTACTGCGGGATAATGTTCTGACCAGTTAGTCATGTCTCTTTTGAGACATGATCGCTCAAAGCGTGTATCACGTATGGCACTTAACTGAAGTTATGCATTTAGTTACATCAGACACCAAAAATTATAAATTTAAAATAAAATGAGGCGTCCTTGTATCTTCAAATTCTTCGTGGTGTAGAATTGCAACAGACGTTTGTGATATTTCGTTCCTACAGGCTATATATTCATTTATTTGTTTGAAGAAGATTTCATTTAGTTTTTCCAGAATCCTTACGTATTTTCAGTTTTATAATAGTTAGAAAGTACAGTGATTTGCCATAATTTCATTGTTGTAAGCACTTTCGGCCATTTATTTGCCTATTTCTTTCTTTTTTTTTTTTTTTTGGTGTTAGGTTTTCCTTGACTTTTGTCTTTTCAGTCGCATTTTATTTTGTGTTATTTTGAATAGGAGCTCTGTACATATAGTCAGTCAGTCAGTCAGTTAAGTGCCATACGTGATATACTTTGGGCGATCATGTCTGGAAAAAGACATGACTAACTAATCAAAAGATTATCCCGCAGAAGGTTGCCATTGCTTTCTGCGGTAGACTGGTTACCAGCCAAGGCTATAGAACCCAATCTATACTGTTATTTAACCCATAACTGGAGGGAAGAGACAGATTAATATCTTTCCCATGGGTATTTGTGCGTAAGTGAATGCAAGGAATTCAACTGGAATTCGAACTGAGCTCCCCGATTTGTCGTTCGAAGTCGATATTCATTTCACCACAACGCACATCTGTAGCTATAGTAGGCCACCAAAAGAATATGTAGAGACAAAAACAGCATTGGCAACAACAACAACAACAATAATAATAATAATAATAATAATAATAATAATAATAATAATAATAATAATTTCCATGAATTTATCATATGTCTGTAGTATAAAACTACTATTTATTGGTTATTTAAAGATGATGTCATTGGAAATTATTTTACTTACTCTAGTCTTTGAAATAAATATAAAATAAACAAAATAACAAAACCGATTTTATATCATGCTTTTCCTGTACATAAACCATTTAGTTTCCTGCACACCGGTCATTTACTTATACTTAATCAAGAATCATAAAATACCGATAATAAAAATACTATATTATACATTCTACTTTCAACATTTTTTTATTCAGTCGGTGATTAATTTTGAATGAGAAATGAATATCATTTTATCGTAAATGTTATTCCTGCTGTAATTTACACTAGCATGATGATTGTTAAAAGTTTAGCGAAAGATAAAGGTTGTTGTGAAGGCAATCAAAACTCGATGTCAACATTTTCTCAGCTAAGATTACATGGATATAAATTGATTTTATTGATATAGAATTATTCTTCGACTAGGCAATTTATTATGAAGTTATGTCAGAAATATAAGATAAAAATGGATTTATTATTTTTATTATCAGTTTATTTGATAATGTGAATATTTTCATATCCACACGGAGGTCGAGGTTAGCCTACCGACAAACATTACTCAGAATTTAAGGTTTCTTTTTTAGAATTGTAGTATAAGACTTGCACTCACTTACGCACAAATACCCTTTGGAAAGGTATTAATCCGTCTCTTCCCTCTTGCTATGGATTAAATAACGAGACAGATTGAGTTATGTAGCCTTGGCTGGCAACCAGTCGACCGCAAAATGCAATGGCAACCTACTGCGAGATAATCTTCTGCCCAGTCAGTGATATCTCTTTCGAGACATGATCGCCCAAGCGTGTATCAGGTATAATACTTAACTGATGAGTATAAGACAACTTCCAATATTTAAGGTTTTTTTTTAGGGATTGAAAAGTCTACATATACACGGAAATATACAATATAGCTGTATATATATATATATATATATATATATATATATATATATATATATATAATCATATCGCCCCAAGCAAGGTAGTTTACTGCCACTGGTTTGCAGGGAGTTACATAGGAAGAAAGTTATGAAAAAGAGTGACAGGTTATAGGGGGTGTCAGGAAGTGGGTAAGAGAAGGATGAGAATACTGATGAGAGTGAAGTCGACAGAGAAAAGAGCATGAGAGAGAGAGAGAGAGAGAGAGAGAGAGAATGCAAGTTATTGAGATAGAAAGATGACGATTGACTTAATATTTAAATTCTCGGATATTGTAGCTCGGAATTCCATAGGCGAGAAGTGAGAGAAAAGAAGTTGCTGGAGTGGAATTTG
This sequence comes from Ascarosepion bandense, assembly GCA_037127315.1. Lineage (NCBI taxonomy): Eukaryota > Metazoa > Mollusca > Cephalopoda > Sepiida > Sepiidae > Ascarosepion > Ascarosepion bandense. The sequence goes on from JBBBDQ010001325.1 coordinate 2,400,855, forward strand.
CGTTTATATTTTATTGGCTACGCAGTGAAAGGGTGGGACCTAGTTGCTAATTTTGTCGTTCGAGTAAATTAATACGTAGGGGCACCAGATAGGTAAATTCATCGGAGCAGAAGCCGTGAAAGTATTTGTAGACTAGACATATATATATATATATATATATATATATATATATATATATATATATACAAATATATAATCATCCTTAGCTACATATATATATATATATATATATATATATATATATATATATATATAGCTAAGGATGATTATATGTTTTGTATTTATATTTCTATAGTTTCTTAACAAGAACATGGCTAAACAGAATTTTATATATATGAATTCATATTGAGTTTTATGTAAATGGATATTTTATTCTTTAATTTAAACACTTTCTTTGCACTATTTTAAATTATCATTAAATGTAATGATGTCGGATTTTTATCATCATAAATTTATAGAATTCTTGAGTTAAACGTTTTTAAATTTATTAAACTTACTTTATCTTTTAAGTATTTACAATTAATTTACGTTTATATATATGAAATTAGCAAACCAAAATTAAATTTTACCTTGTGTATCTGTATGTATCGTGCCAATGTTTAAGTTGTGAAAATACTTCCAGTTCTGTCAGTAGCATTGCCAGTTTATTTTGGCATTGTCTACTTCTTGTTTTGCAAAAGATCATAACTTAGAGAATGGCAGTAGAAAGAATATTTGCGCTTGTGACGTGTCCATACCTTTTCAACATTCATTCTTTGATAGTGATTACAAATTCTTCTAGTGGACATGTTTCTTGTTTGATGGAATTTAACACAGTATCACTTGAGAGGCAGTCTGTAGAAGATACTAGGAATTGCTCTGTAGCGATTAATTTCTAATGTTTGGATTCTTTGCTGTAGTTCTACTGTTAATATCCAAGAATAGCAGGCATACAGAAAGACTGAGAATCCAAGTCATTTAGTTATTTGTAATATAGTCTTTAGGATATGCCAAGGATGTCCCTGTGTTAATTCATTTCTAATGTTTGGATTCTCTGCAGCAGTTCTACTGTTTAATGTCCAAGAATTGCAGGCATACAGAAAGATTTATAATCCAAATCACACAGTCATTTGTAATATAGTCTATAGGAGATGCCAAGGACGTCTCTGTGTTAACTCATTTCTCATGTTTAGATTCTCTGTAGCAGTTCTACTGTTTAATATCCAAGAATTACAGGCATGGGAAAAATTTATAATCCAAATCACACAGTCATTTGTAATATAGTCTGTAGAAGATGCCTAGGATGAGTAGGATCTGTAGCAACACATTTCTAATGTTTGGATTCTTTGCAGCAGTTCTCTTGTTAATGTTCAGGAATCGTAGGCATACAGACAGACTGAGAATAAAAAATCACTCAGTCATTTGTAATATATTCTGTACAAGATGTGTGGGATAGCTTTATAGCAACATATTTCTGATGATTGGATTCTTAGCGGTAGTTCTATTGTTAATGTCCAAGAATTGCAAGCATACCAAAAAATTTAGAATCCAAATCACACAGTCATTTGTTTTATAGTCTATAGGAGATACTTCGGATGGTTCTATAGCAAAGCATTTTTAATGTTAAAATTCTTAGTAGTAGTTTTACTGTTAAAATCTAAGAATCATAGGCATACAGAAAGATTTAGAATTGAAATTACAAAGTCATTTGTAATATAGTGTATAGGAGGCGCCAAGATAGCTTTGTAGCAAATCATTTATAATGTTTGATTATTTTAGCGGTAATTCTACTGTTAATGTCCAAGAATCGCAAGCATAAAGGAAGATTTAGAATCTAAATCACGCAATTATTTGAAACTAGCAGTAGAGCCCGGCGTTGCTCGGGTGTAATAAAAGCTTTAAAACTAATTCATGGTCTTGAAGCTCATACTCTTTGGACGTTGGCACGAAAGATAAAAAGCAATAGTTGTTTCCAGTTAAAGCGAAACTGTAGACTGAAAGAAAAATGAGGGGATGTAAGTCAAATTTTGATTTCCTGATTTCGATATCAAATAAGTTTTTTTCGTCGTAAACTGAATTTTGAAGGCTAAATAGGTCCTCTGAGTAAATGGTATCATGGATGAGACTAAGAACTACAATTATACCTACTTAGAGTCAAACCCGAAGCAAAAACTAAAATAGAAGGGCTGAAAAAAAATACAGACATATAAACACACACACACACACACACACACACACACACACACACACACACACACACACACACATCTTGCCTTTTATATATATTCTTGATTTTCTGCACTATTGCAAGAACTGCAACCTTGAAACTTCTGAATATCGTTTCTTACGTCTTTGTCTATGAGTGTATCAAATTTGATTAAAATCGGACCACTCCTTCTATAACCCAATTTTTTCGATTATCAATTTTCGATATTTATTGGGGATACCTCAACACAAAACCTAGCTAAGAACACTCGCAGACGCTTATAGTACAACAGTGTAAATTTTCAAGAAAATCAGTTCAGCCGTTTCGGAGTCTATAGATAACGGACACACACACAGAGACACAGTTCCATTTATAAATAAGTTTAGATAGAATCTGTAGCAAATGCCTTGGATGGCTCTACAGCAACGAATTTGTAATGTTTGGATTCTTTACTGCAGTTGCATTGTTAATGTCCAAGAATCACAGGCATACTGAAAGATTTATAATCCAAATCACACAGTCATTTGTAATATAGTCTATAGGAGATGCCAAGGACGTCTCTGTGTTAACTCATTTCTAATATTTAGATTCTCTGCATAGGTTCTACTGTTTAATGTCCAAGAATTTCAGGCATACGGAAAGATAGTCTATAGGAGATGCCAAGGACGTCTCTGTGTTAACTCATTTCTAATGTTTGGATTCTTTGCAGCAGTTCTACTGTTTAATGTCCAAGAATTGCAGGTATACGGAAAAATTTAGAATCCAAATCACACAGGCATTTGTTATATAGTCTGTTGGAGATGCCAAGGATGGCTCTATAGCAACTCATTTATAATGTTTTTATTATTTGCAGTAGTTCTGTTGCTGATGTCTAAGAATCGCAGATGTGCAAAAAGATTAAGAATATACCTAAAATTGCTCGGTAGCAACTCATTTTTAACGTTTGGATCTTTTGCTATTTCAATGGTTTGATTCAGTACATCTGCAATTTGCCAACACTTTAATCACATAACTCTTTTTCTCAATTTTCAAGTGTTACTTTCGATGGTTTGATTCAACTCATGTACCACTTGTCAACAGTATAATTACTGAACTATCTTTAATTTGTAATTGCTACTTTTTGATGGTTTGGTTCAACTCATCAACTTCTTACCAACAGTATAATCACTAAACTATTTACAGTTCTTAAGTGCTACAGTTCGATGCTTTGATTCGGCTCATCTACATGTCAACAGTTTAATCAGAAAACTATATAAGATTTTTTATTACTATAGTTCGATTGTTTAATTCAACACCTATATCACCTATCATTAGTATAATCATAAAACTATTTTAATTTTTTAGGTGCTACAGTTCGATGGTTTGATTCTATTATCTACCACCTTGCAACAGTTTAATCACACACTTTTTGTCATTTTTCTTAGTGCTACAGGACTATTCTTTGATTTAACTCATCTACTCCTCAATTCTATTCAACATCTATATCACCTATCATTAGTATAATCATAAAACTATTTTAATTTTTTAGGTGCTACAGTTCGATGGTTTGATTCTATTATCTACCACCTTGCAATAGTTTAATCACACACTTTTTGTCATTTTTCTTAGTGCTACAGGACTATTCTTTGATTTAACTCATCTACTCCTTGCCAACATTTAGTGCTACAGACCGATGGTTTCATTTAATTCATCTACCACTTTCTAACAGTATAATTACTGAACTATTTTAAATTTTGATCTACTACAGTTCAATGGTTTGATTCAACACACTTATCACTTGCTAACAGTATAATCGCAGAATATTTTTGATATTATAAGTGCTACAGTTTGACCGTTTGATCCAACTTACCTACCATTTGTTAACACTATAATCAAATATTTTAAAATAGTAGATAGTTATAGCGTACGATGTTTTGATTCAATTCATCTACCACTTGCCAACAATATAATCACAGAACTATTTTATAAATTTAAGTTGTACAGTTCAATGGTTTGTTTCAACCCATTAACCACTTGCCGAGAGTATAATAAGTGAAGTCTTTTAAATTCTACAGTTAGATAGTTTGATTAAATTCATTTACATGTTGCGAACAGTTTAATCACATAACTATTTTAAAATTTAGTGGTACAGATTTATGGTTTTATTTAACTCATTTATCACTTAGAGTATAATTACAGAACTATTTTTAAATTTTGAAGTTCTACAGTTCAATCGTTTGATTTACCTCATCAACCACTTGCCCACAGTATAATCACATATTTATTCTAATTTTTTTAGTTTTACCGTTAGATGGTTTGATTCAACTCATCTACCACTTGCCAACAGTATAATCACAGAACAATATTACATTTTAAGGGCTACAGTTCAATAATTTGATTCAATCTATCTAATAGCTGTCAGGTGTTTAATCATAGAATTATTTAAAATTTTTAATTAATACCGTTCGATGACTTGATTTAACTCATCCACAACATGCCAACTGTATAATCCCTGAACTATGTCAAATTTTTAAGTGTTACAGTCCATTGGTTTGATTTTAATCATCTGTCACATGTAAATAATATAATCGCAGAGCTATTTAAAAAAAATTAAGTATTAGCGTTCAGTGTTTTAATTCTGCTCCTCTACCACCTGACAATAGTATAATTACAGAACTATATTAAATTTTTACTGCTACCGTTCAATAGATTGATTAAATTATTTACTACTTGCTAACAGTATAATCCGAGAATTATTTTGAATTTTTCAGTGCTAAAGTTCTATGGTTTGATTCAATATCTACTACTTTCCAAAGGTTTAATCACAGAATTATTTAAAATTTTCAACTTTGAGAGTGCGATGATTTATCTCAACTCATCTAACACCTGACAATAATATAATCACTGAACTATTTTAAATTTTGACTCTAGTTCTTTCTACACCACCTTGTATATATTTTCCTTTCTCTCCACCATTGCAACTGTCATCACACCTTTATTCCCATCATTAAATGGTTTATCTTTCTCTTTACCCTCTCCTATTTAATTTTTTACTCTTATGTAACGCTCTGGACAAGGGTGGCGTGACCGCCTTGCTCGGTGTGATACGATTAAAAAAAAACTACAATTCGATGGTTATAATCAACTCATCTACAATTTGAAAACAGAATATTCAGAGAAATTTTTCAAAGATTTTTAGTGTTATCGTTTGATAGTGTAATTCAACTCTTCTACCACCTGTCAATATTACCATCACTGAACTGCTTGAAACTTTTTGGTGTTACTATTCGATGGTTTGATTTAAATTATGTAACTCTTGACTACAGAATAATCACTGAACTTATTTAACTTTTTAAGTGGTACAGTTCGATGCTTTGATTCAACTAATCAACCACCTGTCAATATTACCATCACTGAACTGCTTGAAACTTTTTGGTGTTACTATTCGATGGTTTGATGTAAATTATGTAACTCTTGACTACAGAATAATCACTGAACTTATTTAAGTTTTTAAGTGGTACAGTTCGAGGCTTTGATTCAACTAATCAACCACCTGTCAATATTACCATCACTGAACTGCTTGAAACTTTTCGGTGTTACTATTCGATGGTTTGATGTAAATTATGTAACTCTTGACTACAGAATAATCACTGAACTTATTTAAGTTTTTAAGTGGTACAGTTCGAGGCTTTGATTCAACTAATCAACCACCTGTCAATATTACCATCACTGAACTGCTTGAAACTTTTTGGTGTTACTATTCGATGGTTTGATTTAAATTATGTAACTCTTGACTACAGAATAATCACTGAACTTATTTAACTTTTTAAGTGGTACAGTTCGAGGCTTTGATTTAATCAACCACCTGTCAATATTACCATCACTGAACTGCTTGAAACTTTTTGGTGTTACTATTCGATGGTTTGATTTAAATTATGTAACTCTTGACTACAGAATAATCACTGAACTTATTTAACTTTTTAAGTGGTACAGTTCGAGGCTTTGATTCAACTAATCAACCACCTGTCAATATTACCATCACTGAACTGCTTGAAACTTTTTGGTGTTTCTATTCGATGGTTTGATTTAAATTATGTAACTCTTGACTACAGAATAATCACTGAACTTATTTAACTTTTTAAGTGGTACAGTTCGAGGCTTTGATTCAACTAATCAACCACCTGTCAATATTACCATCACTGAACTGCTTGAAACTTTTTGGTGTTACTATTCGATGGTTTGATTTAAATTATGTAACTCTTGACTACAGAATAATCACTGAACTTATTTAACTTTTTAAGTGGTACAGTTCGAGGCTTTGATTCAACTAATCAACCACCTGTCAATATTACCATCACTGAACTGCTTGAAACTTTTTGGTGTTTCTATTCGATGGTTTGATTTAAATTATGTAACTCTTGACTACAGAATAATCACTGAACTTATTTAACTTTTTAAGTGGTACAGTTCGAGGCTTTGATTCAACTAATCAACCACCTGTCAATATTACCATCACTGAACTGCTTGAAACTTTTTGGTGTTACTATTCGATGGTTTGATTTAAATTATGTAACTCTTGACTACAGAATAATCACTGAACTTATTTAACTTTTTAAGTGGTACAGTTCGAGGCTTTGATTCAACTAATCAACCACCTGTCAATATTACCATCACTGAACTGCTTGAAACTTTTTGGTGTTTCTATTCGATGGTTTGATTTAAATTATGTAACTCTAGACTACAGAATAATCACTGAACTTATTTAACTTTTAAGTGGTACAGTTCGAGGCTTTGATTCAACTAATCAACCACCTGTCAATATTACCATCACTGAACTGCTTGAAACTTTTGGTGTTACTATTCGATGGTTTGATTTAAATTATGTAACTCTTGACTACAGAATAATCACTGAACTTATTTAACTTTTTAAGTGGTACAGTTCGAAGACACGCAGTTAATAATCAACCACCTGTCAATATTACCATCACTGAACTGCTTGAAACTTTTGGTGTTTCTATTCGATGGTTTGATTTAAATTATGTAACTCTTGACACAGAATAATCACTGAACTTATTTAACTTTTTAAGTGGTACAGTTCGAGGCTTTGATTCAACTAATCAACCACCTGTCAATATTACCATCACTGAACTGCTTGAAACTTTTGGTGTTTCTATTCGATGGTTTGATTTAAATTATGTAAAACTTGACCACAGAATAATTACTGAACTTATTTAAGTTTTTTAAGTGGTACAGTTCGAGGCTTTGATTCAACTAATCAACCACCTGTCAATATTACCATCACTGAACTGCTTGAAACTTTTTGGTGTTACTATTCGATGGTTTGATTTAAATTATGTAACTCTTGACTACAGAATAATTACTGAACTTATTTAACTTTTTAAGTGGTACAGTTCGGCTTTGGATTCAACTAATCAACCACCTGTCAATATTACCATCACTGAACTGCTTGAAACTTTTTGGTGTTACTATTCGATGGTTTGGTTAAATTATGTAACTCTTGACTACAGAATAATCACTGAACTTATTTAACTTTTTAAGTGGTACAGTTCGAGGCTTTGATTCAACTAATCAACCACACCTGTCAATATTACCATCACTGAACTGCTTGAAACTTTTTGGTGTTTCTATTCGATGGTTTGATTTAAATTATGTAACTCCTTGACTACAGAATAATCACTGAACTTATTTAACTTTTTAAGTGGTACAGTTCGAGGCTTTTTTTGATTCAACTAATCAACCACCTGTCAATATTACCATCACTGAACTGCTTGAAGCTTTTGGTGTTACTATTCGATGGTTTGATTTAAATTATGTAACTCTTGACTACAGAATAATCACTGAACTTATTTAAGTTTTTAAGTGGTACAGTTCGAGGCTTTGATTCAACTAATCAACCACCTGTAATATTACCATCACTGAACTGCTTGAAACTTTTTGGTGTTTCTATTCGATGGTTTGATTTAAATTATATGTAACTCTTGACTACAGAATAATCACTGAACTTATTTAACTTTTTAAGTGGTACAGTTCGAGCTTTGATTCAACTAATCAACCACCTGTCAATATTACCATCACTGAACTGCTTGAAACTTTTTGGTGTTTCTATTCGATGGTTTGATTTAAATTATGTAAAACTTGACTACAGAATAATTACTGAACTTATTTAAGTTTTTTTAAGTGGTACAGTTCGAGGCTTTGATTCAACTAATCAACCACCTGTCAATATTACCATCACTGAACTGCTTGAAACTTTTTGGTGTTGCTATTCGATGGTTTGATTTAAATTATGTAACTCTTGACTACAGAATAATTACTGAACTTATTTAACTTTTTAAGTGGTACAGTTCGAGGCTTTGATTCAACTAATCAACCACCTGTCAATATTACCATCACTGAACTGCTTGAAACTTTTTGGTGTTACTATTCGATGGTTTGATTTAAATTATGTAACTCTTGATACAGAATAATCACTGAACTTATTTAAGTTTTTTAAGTGGTACAGTTCGAGGCTTTGATTCAACTAATCAACCACCTGTCAATATTACCATCACTGAACTGCTTGAAACTTTTTGGTGTTACTATTCGATGGTTTGATTTAAATTATGTAACTCTTGACTACAGAATAATCACTGAACTTATTTAACTTTTAAGTGGTACAGTTCGAGGCTTTGTTTTATCAACCACCTGTCAATATTACCATCACTGAACTGCTTGAAACTTTTTGGTGTTACTATTCGATGGTTTGATTTAAATTATGTAACTCTTGACTACAGAATAATCACTGAACTTATTTAACTTTTTAAGTGGTACAGTTCGATGCTTTGATTCAACTAATCAACCACCTGTCAATATTACCATCACTGAACTGCTTGAAACTTTTTGGTGTTACTATTCGATGGTTTGATTTAAATTATGTAACTCTTGACTACAGAATAATTACTGAACTTATTTAACTTTTTAAGTGGTACAGTTCGAGGCTTTGATTCAACTAATCAACCACCTGTCAATATTACCATCACTGAACTGCTTGAAACTTTTTGGTGTTACTATTCGATGGTTTGATTTAAATTATGTAACTCTTGACTACAGAATAATCACTGAACTTATTTAACTTTTTAAGTGGTACAGTTCGAGGCTTTGATTCAACTAATCAACCACCTGTCAATATTACCATCACTGAACTGCTTGAAACTTTTGGTGTTACTATTCGATGGTTTGATTTAAATTATGTAACTCTTGACTACAGAATAATCACTGAACTTATTTAACTTTTTAAGTGGTACAGTTCGAGGCTTTGATTCAACTAATCAACCACCTGTCAATATTACCATCACTGAACTGCTTGAAACTTTTTGGTGTTTCTATTCGATGGTTTGTTTTAATTATGTAAAACTTGACTACAGAATAATTACTGAACTTATTTAAGTTTTTAAGTGGTACAGTTCGAGGCTTTGATTCAACTAATCAACCACCTGTCAATATTACCATCACTGAACTGCTTGAAACTTTTTGGTGTTACTATTCGATGGTTTGATGTAAATTATGTAACTCTTGACTACAGAATAATCACTGAACTTATTTAAGTTTTTAAGTGGTACAGTTCGAGGCTTTGATTCAACTAATCAACCACCTGTCAATATTACCATCACTGAACTGCTTGAAACTTTTTGGTGTTACTATTCGATGGTTTGATTTAAATTATGTAACTCTTGACTACAGAATAATCACTGAACTTATTTAAGTTTTTAAGTGGTACAGTTCGATGCTTTGATTCAACTAATCAACCACCTGTCAATATTACCATCACTGAACTGCTTGAAACTTTTTGATGTTACTATTCGATGGTTTGATGTAAATTATGTAACTCTTGACTACAGAATAATCACTGAACTTATTTAAGTTTTTAAGTGGTACAGTTCGAGGCTTTGATTCAACTAATCAACCACCTGTCAATATTACCATCACTGAACTGCTTGAAACTTTTTGGTGTTACTATTCGATGGTTTGATTTAAATTATGTAACTCTTGACTACAGAATAATCACTGAACTTATTTAAGTTTTTAAGTGGTACAGTTCGAGGCTTTGATTCAACTAATCAACCACCTGTCAATATTACCATCACTGAACTGCTTGAAGCTTTTTGGAGTTACTATTCGATGGTTTGATTTAAATTATGTAACTCTTGACTACAGAATAATCACTGAACTTATTTAAGTTTTTAAGTGGTACAGTTCGAGGCTTTGATTCAACTAATCAACCACCTGTCAATATTACCATCACTGAACTGCTTGAAACTTTTTGGTGTTGCTATTCGATGGTTTGATTTAAATTATGTAACTTTGACTACAGAATAATCACTGAACTTATTTAACTTTTTAAGTGGTACAGTTCGATGCTTTGATTCAACTAATCAACCACCTGTCCATATTACCATCACTGAACTGCTTGAAACTTTTTGGTGTTACTATTCGATGGTTTGATTTAAATTATGTAACTCTTGACTACAGAATAATCACTGAACTTATTAATGTTTTTAAGTGGTACAGTTCGATGCTTTGATTCAACTAATCAACCACCTATCCATATTACCATCACTGAACTGCTTGAAACTTTTTGGTGTTACTATTCGATGGTTTGATTTAAATTATGTAACTCTTGACTACAGAATAATTACTGAACTTATTTAATTTTTTAAGTCGTACAGTTCGATGCTTTGATTCAACTCATCTACCACCTGTCAATACTATAATCATTGAACTGTTTCAAGAATGTCAGAACTTTCGTTATATCATAAAAATATTTATAGTAGAAATAGTAGCTGTAATTGTTGTAGTATTAAGACCATTTACGTTTACAAGGAATACTAACAGAGTCATTAATAAAATTCTAAAAATCCTTTTTTATCCGAACTATAAAAGGTTTTGTTAATGTGTTCTGCTCACATAACCTTGATTTCTCTTTCAATTCAGAGTAATTTTTTTAGCAGAATTTTCTTTTGCGTTGTATCTCAAGGCAAAGACTTTTGTACATAATTGCATCAAATAGCGATTCTAAAAGAAAGTTATTAATTTTCATATAATAATGATGAAATATTTGTTCAATATTTGAATATTGAAGCTGCTACAATGATTTGTGAAAAACCTTTTGATACTTGGAAACATGCACAATCGGAGACCGTCTGAGAGGATTATCCACCCAGAAAGTATTTCTAACTTGGAACCACCTGTAAAATTTGTCACTACGTTTATAAAAAAAAATCACCTTATTGTGCACATTGATTGTGCTGCCTATGCTTGGTATATTTTTATAAGACAAGATGTCATGATTGAGCTTTCTATATTTGAATTACCCGCTCTGAAAATATTTCTAACTGGGTAACACCTTTAAATTTATTCACTGCTTTTATACAAAAAAAGAAAAAAATGTCCCCGTATTGCGCATATCTGCCTGTGCTGCCTGTGCTTGATATTCCATTATAAGATAAGGTGTCATGATTGAGCTTCCTATAAAATAATAATAATAATAATAATAATAATAATAATAATAATAATAATATGAGGATGTGCGTTGTGGTGCAGTGGATATCGTTTCGGAATTAGAAATCGGAGAGTCGAATATGAATTTTTTTTTAATCATATCACCCCGAGCAAGGCGGTCACGCCACTGATGCGCAGGGTCTACGTAAGAGTGAAAAGATTGGAAAAGAGAAAGCCGGAAACCACATCCTAAACAGGGAACAAGGGATGAGCCTCTTCACCTGTTCAAAGGATGTGGTGGAGCATGAACCGGGCGATAGTTTAGGCTATCTACTCTAATTAAAAAAATAAAAAATAAAAAATAAAGGAGCAAAAAGATTGGAAAAGAGGAAGCCGGAAACCACATCCTAAGCAGGGAACAAGGGATGAGCCTCTTAAACTGTTCAATAGACGTGGGTGGAGTGTGAACCGGGCGATAGTTTAATTTATCTACTCTAATTCCAGTTGTATTCGTTGCATTCAGTTCCGTAGAAATAACCTTGGGAAAGGTATTAATCCTTCTCTTCTCCATTCAGCTACGGTCTAAATAGTCTTCGCCGACTCACATTTTCAAGCGTGGAGAGAGAGTATGACACATCCTCTGAAATGACGGACAATGAAAGAGTGGAAGTCTTCAAGGGAGGGATTACTCAAAACGAGAGTGAAAAAAATCCCTGATTCAGATCAATAATAATAATAATAATAATAATAATAATAATAATAATAATAATATCGTATCAGTGATAGTGGGTACACTTAGAATGATAAAAAATGGAACAAAAAACACATTGAAAGAATCCCTGAAAACCCCAGCTTTAGAGATATACAAAAAATTCTTTACAGCCTAAACACTAAGGAGAACTTTGTCTATGTAACACTAAGTGTGTTAGAGGAGATAGAAAAAAATATGAAATGGAGCCATAACAGCACACCGCCACCTGCTTTAGGTCTTCCTGCAGACTTGGTAGGTAGTGCGACCATAGCAGGAATTGATTTATAATGGAAAATGATATAATAATAATAATAATAAAAATATAAATATATAATCCCTTAAAGAGAGATGAAAAGTAAGAACGAGACTGATGCAGAAATCTGTCCACTGGAAAAAATAGGGTACAATGTTTTTACGCCTGGGTAAATCCAAAAAGAACAAGTTGTAAAATAAACGGATAAATGGTTAACTGAGGAATAGAAGTGATGTCGAAAAGAAAAGCAGTGGAACTAGTTTTTGCAGAAAAAAAAATTCTGAAAAAATTAAAAACCAACAAGAATAAGATAGAGCATAAACAGTCTACAAAAATACATAATCTTGGATATTAGAATACCTATATATGCTAGCGGATGTGCGTTGTGGTGCATTAGATATCGGCTCGGAACGAGAAATCGGGGAGCCGAGTTCGAATTCCAGTTGAATTCATTGCATTTACTTACGTACAAATACCATTGGGAAAGGTATTAATCCGTCTCTTCCTTTCAGTTGTGGGTTAAATAACAGGATAGATTGAGTTCTATAGCCTTGGGTGGTAACCAGTCTACCGCAGAAAGCAATGGCAACCTACTGCGGAATAATCTTCTGCCCAGTCAGTCATGTCTCTTTCGAGACATGATCGCCCAAGCGTATATCACCTATTGAACTTAACTGACTGATATATGCTACACAAACTCAAATATATTAAATTAAATAAAAAATATATGCTAAGATTATTCGCAAATTCACCAGAAAATTGGTTATTAAGAACAACTGTCGGCGCTGCTTGTTTTTACTCTGCCTTCGGGTTAGGATCAAAAGGTGTGTTCTCCTCTTCTCTAAGCTATTAGGGAGGCTTTGATGCCATCATTTTAATTTTGTGATAGCACCTCCTTTATTAATACTAAAAAGGTGGGTGGGTGGATAATGACACCTGCGTGGCAGTGGTCACTATGACTGCCACTGTGGGAGGTGGGTAGATCCCTACATATGTAGGAAGAAAGTGCCAATCTAAAGTTGAAAAAAAGGAAGAATTATTTTTCAAGGTAACTCATGATGCTTCTTGTTTCCTTTGTAGCAATAATAATGTTTAATCTGGAGGGATTGTAATAGACGATACGCGAGCCATCGTCTGCCGGTACGCGGAGATTTTCCAGATTTTCCAGAAAAGAAAGAAATAATAGTAAAACTCTATGCCACGAGAGACTGCCAGGATATTTGACTCGTTTTCTTTTTCTTTTTTGTTTCTTTTTTTAGATTTTCATTTTAGTTTTATATTATTATGGCTACATTGTTCATTTACTCACTCGTTAAAAGTTATTGCTATCCAACTAACGAATGTGATATAATGAACAGCAAAACAGTGAACTGAATATGCATCAGTTTCATTCATATCCATGATATATATACATATCATATATTTTAAATACGTCTTAAATTAATTAAAATTAATATTTTGTTTTACTGTTTGTCTATTTTTTAGATTAATGCCTTTTATTAAATTCAAATTTCTTACGAAGTATCAATATTAACTTTAAATATTTTTTCTGGATTTTTAAAAATATATAACCTCGAAACCAGTGGCCATAACTAATATAGCACAACTATGGTACCGGTCAATGGCACACTGGGAAGACTTGTTATGACAATGATGACTGTCTTTAGAATGAACAAGATATCATGTCCTTATGTTTCTTACAGATATTCTCAAAATGTCCCTGAAAAAGTCAGTCAGTCAGTTAAGTGCCATACGTGATAAACGCTTGGGCGATCATATCTCGAAAGAGACATGACTGACTGGGCAGAAGATTATCCCGCAGTAGGTTGCCATTGCTTTCTGCGGTAGACTGGTTTCCGACCAAGGCTAGAGAACCCAATCTGTCCTGCTATTTAACCCATAACTGGAAGGAAGATACGGATTAATACCTTTCCCAATGGTATTTGTGCGTAAGTGAATACAATGAATTCAAATGGAATTCGAACTCGGCTCCCCGATTTCTCGTTCCGAGCCGATATCCAATACACCACAACGCACTGAAAAAGTACATATCTCAAAAAAAAAAAAAAAAAAAAAAAAAATAAATAAATAAATAAATAAATAAATAAAAATTTCCGGGGTTCACAGCCCCACCCCACTTACTCAGCTGGATTGGCTTCCTTTGCTTGCCGGTTTTTGGCACACTGAAAAGAAAAAAACTACCGGCCCGCCACATCAGATGGTTTGAGAAGCACTGATGTAGAAGAAACAAACAATTAAACTAAGCTGTGGGAACAACGTCAGACCTTACATTATTTTTGCATATCCGGTAGAAATTGGTAACTCTTGGTTTAGCCCTCTTATTACTCGCACTATACTCACTTGACCCTGCATCTTTGAATTACTCCTTATTTCTCTCCCTAGGAAATTGTCTTGATAGCGAAAACTTCAGTTCTCTGTAAACCTGTAAAATCAGTCAGAGTACTTCAACTCAGAATTATATTAAAATCTAGAAGGATAGAACAACGAAGCTGTTTAAAATGGTGAAAGGATGAAGAACAAAATAGCATACAGGTGGTTGAATAAATCTGTGCAAATATCTAAATTTTATCTTTATATTCACTAAATAAACTATAAAATTTTGTTCCAAATCAATACATCTTATACAGAGTTACATATCTAAAGATTCATAGGTGAAAATTCAGTCAGTTAAGTTCTATACCTGATACGTGTCTCAAAAGAGACATAACTGACTAGGCAGAAGATTATACCGCAGTAGGTTGATATTGCTTCCTGCGGTAGAGTGATTGCCAGCCAAGGTTATAGAACTCAGTCTGTCAGTAATCAGTCAGTTAAATGCCATACGTGATACACGCTTTGAGCGATCATGTCTCGAAAGAAACAAGACTAACTGGGCAGAAGATTATCCCGCAGTCGGTTGCCATTGCTTTCTGCGGTAGACTGGTTGCCGACCAAGGCTATAGAACTCAATCTGTCCTGTTATTTAACCCATAACTGGAGGAAAGAGACGGATTAATACCTTTCCCAAGGGTATTTGTGTGTAAGTGAATGCAATGGATTCAACTGGAATTCGAACTCAGTACGCCGATCTCTCTTTCCGTGTCGATACCCACTGCAACACAACACATATCCGCACTGTCCTATTATTTAACCCATAAATGGAGGGAAGAGACACATAAAAACCTTTCCTAAGGATATTTGTGCGTAAGTGAATGCAAGGAATTCAACTGGAATTCGAACTCGATACTCCGATTTGTCGTTCCGAGTCGATATTCACTGCACCACAACGCACATCCGAATACTGACAAAATGCGTATGGGTCATTAATAATAATATAGGTAAACTAGTATTAGTATAAGATTCATCTGGATATAAAATAGTGAAATTGTTCTAACAAGACAAGTTTTTTAACTATTAAACTACTTCGAGGCTCTCGCTTGGTTGTAATTTCTCCTTTTTGATATTCAGTAATTATAATATATCTGTATATGTGGAGCTTGCATAGCAGTTCAAGTAGGTTTTGTGCAACATTTTATTAAAGGCTTTTGATCTATAGGTATAGATCACTTCCTCTTTTATGTGCCGTGTCCCTTCAGGAAGTAGGCGATTATGGCCCTACACCTACCCCTATCCCTTGTCGCTCAACACTTTTTCTTTTAGTATCTCTCCCAAACCCTGCTTCGAAATTCATTTACTCAAGCCCATCAATTATGTCACGTTGCGTTTCCCCGTCTTTCTTTCCCTCTATCGGTCCCGTGGGTATTAGATTCTTCAAGCCCTCCTTCCTTATTGTGTGTAGAGCCATATTTAGAGTGGTTTTCTTTCGATTTTTGAGGTTTCCAATATCTGTAAAGGTTATATTAGTTGGGATGAGATTAATCTAAACTTATTTATAAATGGAACTTTGTCTGTGTGTGTGTGTCCGTTACCTATAGACTCCGAAACGGCTTAACCGATTTTCTTGAAAATTTACACAGTTGTACTATAAGCGTCTGCGAGTGTTCTTAGGTTTTGTGTTGAGGTACATATCGAAAATCGATAATCGAAAAAAGCAGGTTATAGAAGGAGTGGTCCGATTTTAATAAAATTTGATATGCTCATAGACAAAGACATAAAAGAAAAGATATTCAGAAGTTCCAAGGCTGCAGTTCTTACAATAATATAATCGATAACATATATATATAAGACAAGATGTTTGTGTGTGTGTCTGTTTATCTGCCTGTATGTCTGTACTTTTTTCAGCCCTTTTATTTGAGTTTTTGCTTCGGGTTTGGCTCTAAGTAAGCATAGTTCTTAGTCTCAGCCATGATACAATTTACTCAGAGGACTTATTTAGCCTTCAAAATTAAGTTTACGACGAAAAAACTTATTTGATATCGATACCAGGAAATCAAATGTTGACTTATATCCATTCATTTTTCTTTCAGTCTACGGTTTCGCTTTAACTGGAGACAACTATTGCTTTTTAGTCTTTCGTGCCAACGTCCAAAGAGTCTGAGCTTCAGGATCATGGATTAGTTTTAAAGCTTTCATTGCACATGAGAAACGCCGGGCTAATATCAAGATAAGATATACACAAATTTTGGAAAAAATGATTTAATAGTTCGCTACTAAATTCTATGCTAAAAGTTATTTTATTTATCAAAATCTTTTTTAATGAATTATTTCTGCTTTTAGAACACAAGTAGATGAAAGAGAAAAACAAGACAAAGTAAAAAAATATAAATAACAGGAATCATACACAAAACTCAGAACTTTCTCGTGTTCAGCTGTCTGCGTTTATAACACGTACTCACAATGCACACACAATTGGAGTAGAAAGTCTAAACTACCGCCCGGTTCACACTCCACCCACATCTATTGAACAGGTGAAGAGGCTCATCCCTTGTTTCCTGTTTAGGATTGCGGTTTCCGGTTTTCTCTTTTCTAATCTTCTCACTTTGTTTTTTTTTTTTTTTTTTTTTTGAATTGGAGTAGATAGACTAAACAATCGCCCGGTTCACACTCCACCCACATCTATTGAACAGTTGGAAAGGCTCATCCCTTGTTTCCTGTTTACGATGCGGTTTCCGTTTTTCTCTTTTCTAATCTTCTCACTTTGTTTTTTATTTTTTTATATATATATATATATATAGTTTTCAATTGGAGTAGATAGACTAAACTATCGCCCGGTTCACACTCCACCCACATCTATTGAACAGTTGAAGAGGCTCATCCCTGTTTACGATGCGGTTTCTAGTTTTCTCTTTTCCAATCTCTTCACTCTTATGTAGCCCCCAGCACATCAGTGGCGTTACCGCCTTGCTCGGGGTGGTATGATTAAAAAAAAATTACATCCGTACATGTATTAAATAGAATAAAAGAACAAAAATCTCTTAATATCGACTTTATCCGCCATTCTCTTCATCGTATCTTGTTTTGTTCCAATAATCTCACCCGCCTTCCACCTTTATTTTCAAGTATTATGTTTGCGCATTTAACCAACAACTCTCTCCTAACTTAAGGCTAGATCCACATCTGACACTCATACGCGGTTTACCTGCCCTAGCGTTTTTGCCTTTGAAAAAATAAAGTCGTTTCTGTTTTCTCTTAAACTTTTCTCTAAATCTCTCTACCTATCATTCATTTTTTAAAAATCTCCCTCTCTGTCCTTCCACAGTTAGGTCTTAACAATTATTTTCTAAGAATACCCTCCGTTTTACTCTTTCTCACCTGCCTTTTATTATTGTAGCCGAAGTCAATTTTCTCTTGCCTTTTGATCTAATGTCACTTTAGTGTCTACCAATTTAAAGTTGCCGGCTGGATTTTAACAGAAATCCACATCATGTTCAGACAACAGGGTTGATATTAAATACATTTGGATATTGGTGATTTCACAAACATAAACAAAAACACCATTGATATATAAAAATGTCTAATCTAAATTGTAAGAAAAAAAAATGATTATTAGATTGCTGTCAGTAAAGTAACGCTAATTTAAAAGATCTGTTTTGTTTATTTTATATTATTGTCCATTCTGACAGTACAATTTATTTACTTACAAATTATTTCAGTTTTTCTGAAATGGTTATGGTTATTATTAAGTACCACCGCTTGTACTACAGATGCATGCAAGGCAAAACGATTCAATTATATCTGATGTAAGAAACCACATTTCTCGATTCAGAACACCGATTCATGAGAAACCGAACAGGATTATACCTTAACAATGGCGTTCCAAAATAGTACGTTAAATACTTTTTTTCTCCAGCATGAGGCAACAGTTTAAGTGTTACTCACTAAACGTAATGGGATACCTAGTAATGATAATGATAATATTATCCGTTTCCCTACAAGTAAAGATGTGGCGTTATTTGACCGATCAGCCAGTACCGTTTTTGGCTGAAATTTATAAAATCTTTAAAATTTTAGAAAAATATGTTTCGCAAGTCCAGTATCTGTTATACCTCTTTCCAGCATTTAACCTTTTATTATTTCTTTACATTTACTATCGATGTTAGTTGTTTCTACTCTTGGTTGTCCTCAAATGATTTTTATTACTTGGTACAATTTTTTGTTTGTGATTCTGTAAGACAAGCCCGCAAGGTTTGAAGAGAAATGATCTTCGTCAAGACCATCAGGTGACAGTTCCATTCATTAGTATTCTCAATGCCAAGGTAGATATTCTGGCTTAATTATCAGAAAGAGAAAAAGAAAAAGCGAGAGACAGAAAAATGGGAAAGACAGACAGAGAGAGAGAGAGAAAAGAGAAAGAGAAATCAAGAGAGAAAAAGCGAGTGATAAAAATAGAAAGAAAATAACGAAAAAACGAGAGATAGTAAAAAGAGAAAGAGAGAAAGAGAAGAAAGCAAGATACAGAAACATAGAGAGATAAAAGAACGCTAGATAGAAAAAAGAAAAAACGAGAGACAGAAAAGAGAGAGAGAGAGAGTAAAAAGCAAGGAACAGAAAAAGAGAAAGATAGGGAAAATAATACTATCCTTATAATACGTTTTAATATAATGCATTTATCTATATTTTGATAGAAAATGCGATATACGCTCTTTTATCTGACGTCGGTACAAACAAGGCGCGTAGGAGAGATTTTTAGCATCCAGGTGATTAATCATCTATGAAGGCTGTTTTCTATTTATTTTCCCGGAAGTTACAACGTCTACTGGGAACACATTAAAATCGCTAGGGCAAGTTTTAGCTTCCAGAACGTTACTTTCCTTTTTAGTTACCACCATTGGCTGTGCATTTTCAATGTTTTCTTTTTTCGTGGGTTAGCATTTTTGCTATGCCATAAAGAATGTGGTATATTATACGCATCACTGTACTCACCAGCTTACTGTGTTTAGTCTCGGTAATACATTCAGTAAGCATTCATAAATGTCAGTGAGTGCATTCTTTTTTCCTGGAGGAATCCAATGTTACACCTTTCCTTTGTGAACACCTTTATGACAAATACCATTTTGCAAGATTGCCGCTTAACTTTTAACTATAACAAGGAAAAATATGGGCTTTCAACAGAATGATTCAACTTCTAGTGCTATAAAATTCATTTATGGTGTCATGGACAGAGATAATAAAACAGAAGGCATTACTTTCGGAGCGATCCTTATAAAACTATTAAGAATAAATAAACAGATTGATTGATCGTGAGGGGGTATTGTTGAGAAAAATAGATAAAAGGTTATTGATTTTTTCTTTTAATATAAATAAACATTAACATAATTTTGCACGAACGATTTAAACGTTTATACTATTAAAATATATTGGTATCTTCGAACTTATTTAAGGTACAAGTACTTTTATTCAAAATGTTAATATCTTTATGCATAATTTATGACACCCAATCATCATCGTTATCGTCGTCGTAATAATCATCATTTCCATGACCGAATGTGGTCATAAGGTCGCTGCACAGATAAGTACATGATCAGCTCTCTCCATGTATTTCGATTGCGAGATTTCGATTGCGAGATTTCGATTGCGAGATTTCGATATCTCGGTGAATGTTCTTCCATTTCACTTAGTTTTATTGTAAGCCAATTTTCCCCTCTGTTCGTTTCTTCTTTTGCCTAGGTTGATAACTTATAGGATGGTAGTGGAAATATTGTTGAATGTTATGACGTGGCCATAACATTCGAACTTATTTTTCAGTACGGTGATTATTAAGTTTTCCAATGGACTGTTTCTGGTTTGATGATGTCTCATACTACATCACTTGTGGTGCTGCCTCTATATGATATACCTGAAAAATACATCGATGTTGAGAAATTGTTAGCAAGATTGTATCACTAGAATTTATTAAAATTGAGTCGTTCGATCCTCACTGGGTACTTCATACTTTCGACTTAGTGCCACACCTAAGCTGTGTTTACAAATCACCATAAGAAATACCTAGGATGTTTATGCAACATTTACTTTGTAATGCGTCTTGTTATTTAATTACTCAATGCAAAATTATATCGCTGAGGCAATATTTTTCGAAATGCTCGCTCAGATGCATTTTTAAATCGAATATTGCAGCATAACAGAGAAGAGACATTGTTATTTTATGAAACTCTCTGGAAAAGCTTTAAGTAGGTTTATGTTTTTCCATGCTACGTGGACATAAACTGTATTAGCTGTAACTCGAACAAAATACTTTGAATTTATGCAATGACTAGCGGTGTTGCTCGGGTGTAATGAAAGCTTTAAAACTAATCCATGGTCCTTGCGCTCAGACTCTTTGGACGTTAGCACGAAAGACTAAAAAGCAATAGTTGTTTCCAGTTAAAGCGAAACCATAGACTGAAAGAAAAATGAATGGATGTAAGCCAAATTTTGATTTCCTGGTATCGATATCAAATAAGTTTTTTTCTGAATTTTGAAGGCTAAATAAGTCCTCTGAGTAAATGGTATCATGGCTGAAACTAAGAACTACAATTATACCTACTTAGAGCCAAACCCGAAGCAAAAACTAAAATAAAAGGGCTGAAAAAAATACACACATACAGGCAGATAAACAGACACACACAAACATCTTGCCTTTTATATATATATATATATATATATATATATATATATATATATATATATATTCGATTTTCTGTACTATTGTAAGAACTGAAACCTTAAAACTTCTAAATATCGTTTCTTATGTCTTTGTCTGTGAGTATATCAAATTTGATTAAAATCGGACCACTCCTTCTATAACCTGATTTTTTCGATTGTCGATTTTCGATATTTATCAGGGGTACCTCGACACAAAACCTAGCTAAGAACACTTGCAGTCGCTTATAGTACAACTGTGTAAATTTTCAAGAAAATCGGTTCAGCCGTTTTGGAGTCTATAGGTAACGGACACACACACACACACAAACACATACACACACAGAGAAAAAGTTCCATTTATAAATAAGTTTAGATAACAGTTACGCCGATCGCAACCCTGAACTTTTAATACCCTGTGCAAATTAATTGAAACAACTGCTTTAGTAACCTTTCTTTCATCGAACTGTCAGTTTTAGAACTACTGGAGTTACAGGGTGTAATCGATTTCTTTTTTTTTTTTTTTCCTCAGATCAGGTCCTTTGCAGAGATGTGCAGTAATATGAATATAATTCAGTGTGTATGATGAAATTTGTTTGGCCTTGAAAGATATTGCGTCATTCGTGATTGTATCAAAATTTTATCACGTCCGGACCATCTTGTCTTGACTTTCAATTAGTTGTTTTACTTCCATTGCCTGCAATGGACGTTACTCCAAGGAAGCATACGAAAATTGTTACGCTGCATGAATACACTGGCAAGCCTTACAGAGAGATTGTGGTTATTGTTGGTGTCAGCCTTTCAACTATCAGTCGTGTCATCTAGACGAAGAAACCCATAAACGTAAAGGACATTGAAGTCGGAGGAGAAAAAAACAACGCCAAGAGACGACGTATACGTGATCAGGAAAAGTGTGAAAAATTCTAGGAAGACATTATTCGTTTTGTTTTAATTAATTTTCACAGGAGTGTATGTGCGTTGTGGTGCAGTGGATATCGGCTTGGAACGAAAAATCGGACAGTCGAGCTCGAATTTCATTTGAATTTTTTGCATTCACTTACGCTCAAATACCCTTGGGAAAAGTATTAATCCGTCGGTTTTGTCTCCAGCTATGAGATAAATAGCAAGACAGATTTGGTTCTATCGCCATGTTTGGCAACTAGTCTATTGCAGAAAATAATGGCAACCTACTGCGGGAGTCAGACTGCCCAGTCAGTCATGTCTCTTTTGACATTTGATCGCCCAAGCGTGTGTAACGTATGGCACTTAACTGATTGATACACACACACACACACACACACACACACACACACACACACACACACACACACACACACATATATATATATATATATATATATATATATTCGTGTTTGTGCGTGCGTATGTATGGTAGTGAAGTTATCTTTACCTTTGTACACTTGTCAAGATCTTTAAAATACCGCCGTTCAATATCTATTAAAAGCAGTATAAGATAAACAAGAAAAGAAGGAAAAGTTAAACACTTCCCTAGTTTTTATCAGTAGCATTGCAAGTAAACATTTAGTGACAGTGACATTTCTATTATCTACTATAGAAAATTCAGGAAATTAATGACAGGACTATTATGAAATTTACCCAGTAAAATCATGTATGAAAGAAACAGAACGGAAGGATCTTTTTTGATTTTGATGATTCATGGTCCTATTTATTGCATTTTGGGCACGAAAATATAATGTATTGAGAAAGATATAACAAATCACCAGAAGAATAAGAAAGAATAAGAGAGAGGTGAGAAAAGAGGAGGAAGAGAGTGAGATTAAGAATAAGGGAAGAAGGAGGATAAAGAAGAAAGAGGAATAGGAGAAGAAGACGTCTTTGATAAAGAAGCTAATAATGCAGGGAAAGGACCTAAAGAATTGATATATAAAGTAAGAAAAATTGAAAATTTATCATTTCAAACACATTTCAAAATTGC
The DNA here is from genome assembly GCA_037127315.1 of Ascarosepion bandense. Lineage (NCBI taxonomy): Eukaryota > Metazoa > Mollusca > Cephalopoda > Sepiida > Sepiidae > Ascarosepion > Ascarosepion bandense. Next base: position 2,424,496 of record JBBBDQ010001325.1, read on the forward strand.
GGATTTCTTACATTCCAAAGCTTTAAACTACTACTGCTACTATTGCTGCTGCTGCTGCTGCTGCTGCTGCTGCTGCTACTGCTGCTACTAAGATGTGTTCAAACATTGTTGACCCTACCAAAATTTGATTCTTTTTTAAAAATTCTGCTTTGGTCATTTTCTCTGATTTTAGGAAGTGGGTCGAATCGAGGACATTTCGGCAACAACAACAGCAACAACAACAACAACAATAACAACAACAACAACAATAATAATGAAAATGTGTTTCACTTAATCTTAATATGTTAAAAATATGTTAAAAATATGTTAAAAATTAGTAAAACTTTTTCATTATTATTATTTTTGAATTTCACAGCAGTGATAAACTTTATCAAACGAATGTTAACTTTTTCTTTTCCTTTAATTTTGTTTTTTGACAATTACTTTAGTTACTAGGATTTGTGATGGCAGCAACAAATTGATTTAATTTATTAACATATCTGATCAAGAGAAAAACAGAAAAGAAAGAGTAGAACAACGGGAAAACAAAAAAAGAAAAAATTACCAACCATAATTTTTTTTCTCTCTCTCTCTTAACATAATACTCTAGTGTAGCGATGCTTTGTTTCGCTGAGGGGTCGTTTCTTTCATTTCTTTTTCAGCATCTTTCACTTTAAATTCCAATTACGATTCTGTCTACTGTCACTTGGTAACCCATTTAGAAGAAGGCACACTTCTAGCAACAACCTCCAACTGAAGGTGTTAATCGTGCCGAGGAGTGAATGGCTACTCCGTTATGAGGTCATAAACGATCCCCTACAGGCTTCGGGACCCTGTTTATAACAGACCGTTACCCAACGTGTCGGGTAACTTTGGGTGGACGTTTGGACCCGTGCGTCACTTGTGGGAATAAAATGAAAATGAAAAATAGAAGCAAAATGTCCAGTATGGCTCTTCCAGTGGATAAACGTAACCCGTCCTTCAGGAGGGAACCTACTTGAGGTTGAAAAATCAGCCATAGAAACAAACTCCTACACAAAGAATGAATCTTCAGGTCCCCACAACCAGTATAATCCTAATGAGGGCCCTGGAAATTCTCCAGCTAGATCCATAAACGTAGATTTAAAGAAAGAAAGATAAAATGGTCTCGTGAGGAGTACAAAGTCGTTATGACTGCATTTCATGAAGCGTTACTCAAACCTCAAAAAAACATGACTCGCCAAACATATGACATTTGGCGTGAAAAAGTTGGTCAAGCAAATAGAAAGTATAAATTAGCCAATGTACAAAGGTACATTATTCGTAATAACCAATTAAAAGAGGCTGAAATTAATGAGATAAATTGCGACCAGATTAGACGAATCAACAAAATATGAAAAGGAACCGGAATCAGAAATAAAAAGTAGTAACATCAAACAAGCCACAGATTATAATGTAGAAACCGTGATACACACAAATCACTGTGAAGATAACGCTGTAAGTTTAGAAGTGCTGGAAAGGTGTGACCTGAGTCAGTTACAAGACGAAAATAAAACGAGTTCAGAACACATTGAACAGAATTATTTTACGAAAAACAAGAACAGTATACAAGAAGCCAAGGAAGAAATCAAGAACCATATGTCAAATACAAAAGCTCTTGAACAGATGAAACAGCGCTGACAAGACAAACCTCTGCATGGTCAATATCCAGAACGTGCCAATAAATTCAATGTTGATAAAGGTAATACTTATCGATGGTTAAGTGCATCTGGATTAAAATATGAAACTAGAGACTATATTCTTGCTGCGCAAGACCAAAGTCTTTTCACTAGGAACTTTCAGGCAAATATTATACATAATAATGTGGATACAAAATGCAGGTTCTGTGATAAATACCAAGAAACAATAGACCATCTGGTCTCAGGATGTTTTTTGCTTGCCCCAAATGAATATAAAATCGTCACGATAGAGTGGGGCAATATTTATATTGGACAATGTGCAGACACTATGGAAAATATGTAGGCAAACGCTGGTATGTGCATTACCCAGCTCCGGTCGCATAGGTGGAGGATGTTACTATTCTGTAGGATTGCACCATCTACACAGAACAATTGAGGTAGATGTGTCGGACATTGAAAAACCAAGAGGAAAAACTTGCTTATTAAATGATATGGCATGTTCAGCGGATTGTAACATAGCAACCAAGGAATTCGAAAACATGTCAAAATATAAAAACCTGAAAATTGAATTAGAAACATTGTGGAAATTGAAAACAAGTATCGTACCAGTGATAGTAGGTGCACTTAGAATGATAAAAATGGAACAAAAACACATTGAAAGAATCCCTGGGGAGCCCGGCTTGAGAGATATGCAGACTGTTGTCTTGTTGGGTGCAGCCCATACCCTGGGAAGAAACTCTGTCAATGTAACTTTCGGGATGTTAGGGAGATATGAAAAAACATGAAATGGAGCCATAACAACACACTACGACCTGCCTTAGATCTTCCTGCAGACTTGGTAGGTAGTGCGATCATAGCAGAACTCGATTTATAATGACAAATACATAATAATAATAATAATAATAATAATAATAATAATAATAATAATAATAACAGTAATAAAATTCCCTAGGATTCCGAGAATTATCTGTTTCAGATAATAAAAATGAGGAATAATGTGGAACTAAGTTGTAAACAGATGACTCTGTTCTGGCAAGAACGTCTGATGTAATAATCAAAAAATCTATCAGAAAACGAATGTCTTAATTTCATAAGATTAAGAAATAAAACTGAAAAAAAAAGAATGCTGTGTAAGTATTTAGAGCTTGAAAGATAAGGTAAAACATTACGGAATATGTAATCGAATCCTTTGCACATCTCTATTTTAGAACACATGAATCGTTTCTAAAAGGTCTTAAAATTCTAGCGAAAAATGCTAGAAGATTTGAAAAATCGTGAAAGAATCAAACAACAACACTTCTGAGAACATCCGAAGAACCGAGGAAAGTGCTTGAGTGTTGATGACACTATTGTCGCTTGATCTCTTGTATAGTTTAGCAGTTATTATTGCAGTGAATAATAATAAACCAGATTTGGGAAGAGAAGTGCAAACAGGTAACGGGATACAAAGTACAGGTGGTTATTCAGTTAAGTGCCATACGTGATACACGCTTTGGTCGATCATCTCGAAAAAGACATGACTGACTCGGCAAAAGATTATCCCGCAGTAGGTTGCCATTGGTTTCTGCAGTAGACCGATTGCTAGCCAAGATTATAGAACTCAATCTGTCCTATTATTTACCCCATAACTGGAGGGAAGGGACGGATTAATAGCCTTTCCAAGGGTATTTGTGCATAACTGAATGCAAGCAATCCAACTAGTATTCGAACTCGGCTCTCCGATTTGTCGTTCCGAGTCGATATCCACTCCACCACATTCAGAATAAACCTTCTCATAAACTGGGTGTTTTTTAAATACCATATATCTTTAAATACCATATAGCTTAAATATATCTTTAAATACCATATATCTTTAAATACCATATATCTTAAATACCATATATCTTTAAATACCATATATCTTTTTAATACCATATATCTTTAAGATGTAGCTGATCCAGTCTCTCCGTAGATTCTTTTTCGTTATTATGTGTGAATTTCTATGTTATCAAAGAAAGATAGTGGATTGATTTTCTATTGCATTCTTTACGAACTGGTGAATCGACCTGTTGCTAATTGTTGATCCCTAATGAAACTTATGATAATAAAATATATATGCGATAAACATAATGATGTAATAATAATATCTAAATACTGCTACAATCATTAATACTACTATTACTACTACTACTACTACTACTACTACTAATAATAATAATAATAATAAGAAGAAGAAGAAGAAGAAGAAGAAAAAGAATAAGAAGAAAAACAGTGAATAAATAAATAATCTGTTGTATAAATACATGTAAACATCTTGAAGATTGTGATTTGAAAATAGATCCATTACAAAATCTTGTCTGCTTGGAATAGTAAGTATTTAGAAAATATTGAATGCAACCCGCCAACAAATTTAAAATGGAATTTCAAGTGGGTGAAGAGGGACAAATAAAGCATAATACACCTACTGCAACGACAAAGAACAACAACAAAAAAAGTAAGGCCAAATGCAATCCACCAAATGCAAAAACGATGGCAAAATAAACTTCTTCGTGACCAATACTCTGCCCGTATCAAATAAACTGACGTAGACAAATCTCGTACCAATGGTTACGAAATGCCGGGTTAAAAACTGAAACCTAAAGTTTTATTTTTTCTTTACAAGACCAATGCTTGCTAACTAAATTATCAAGCACACAGACTTGAAAATTATCTTAAGATCAAATTCAACTTTTATAATAAATATTCAAAAAAAGTTGACCATCTTGTATCAGATTGCATGATCGGTATCGGCAGCTACTTAATATTGATATGATAGATTGGCCAGTATCTGCACTGGAAAATCTGCAACATTTGTCGAGAAGAAAAGGTAATACATTGGCATGAACATCACACAGACCCGGTTACAGACATAGGACCCGTAACAATTTTATGGGACTTTTCAATGCACACAAAACAGTTAAAGCTAATCGTCTAGACAAAAAAAACCCAAAAAAAACAAAAACAAAAACAAAAACAAAAAAAAATGAAAGAAAAAGTAAACAACAAAAAAAACGAATGTCTCCTTATTGACATGACAGACGCTGCTGACTGTAATGTATCTTTCTTAAAAAATCTATCAAAATACAAGGACCTTGAAAATGTAAATCTCAAAAACGTGGCACGTGAGAACATCAACAATTCCAGTTGTAGCTGGAGCACTCGGATTGTTTGGAAACTGTTTCGATAGACTCATTGAAGTGTTATCTGGTGTTCCAGGTCTTAAGAAAAACAAAAAATTATCATAATCATAATTATCGATGCAGATAAACACAAAGCCAACCAGTAGCAAAAAGAAAAGATGGAAGCGTTGACAATGACTGCACAGGAGCATTGCTAATTCACCATGAATTACCAGACAATCATAATAAAGGATAATACATGTCTAATGTACATATAATTTACAGAACATGTTGAAACTATTGACCACTTAGCTGTCCAATCTCCACAACGAAGGAATACAAAGACTGAAATGTTTAGATTAGACTGTATATAAATATAAAAGTATTGCAGTCTGTCACGTGATGAGTTATCTTGTGATGAGTTATCTTGTCACTCTGAAACAATCATAGAAAGTCAAGTGATTACTAACCTTTTAGACTTTATAGTTTATACTAACAGACATAAAAAATAACAGTGAGAAAATACAAGAAACTAAAAGGAATACAACCATTACATTGACTCCATAGCTAAATCCACTGCTAAGAAGGTTGGGTCACTGTGTCGGGCCAGGATGTTTTTCCCGCCTGAATCCATCCTGCATATATACAAATCAACCATTCGTCCGTGCATGGAATACTGCTGCCATATATGGTCAGGCGCCCCTGCTGTTCATCTCAGTGTTCTCGACAGGCTCCAAAGGAGAATCAGTAATGTGATAGGTACCGACTTGGCTGCTCGACTACAGCCACTTCCCCTACCGACGACATGTGGCATCCCTTTGTCTGTTCTTTAAATACTTTCATGGCATATTCTCCAACGAACTAAAGTCTCTGGTGCCTCTGCAACAGGTGTTTACTCGTGCAACCAGATTGGCAACTGGGTCCCACCCATTCACAGTTAGATTAACCAAATGCAGACGACAATTCTACTCTTGCAGCTTCTTCTCACCCACTTCCCGACTGTGGAACTCGCTTCCATATTCTTGCTTTCCTGACGGCTACAACTTTCAGGAATTTAAATGCAATGTCAATACTCATCTATTAACCACTTGACTCTAGTTCCTTCACCACCCCGTGCATCCTTTCCTTTCTCTCCACCTTTGCAACTGTCATCACACCTGTATTCTTATCCTTCTTTTGCTCCTTTCTAACTGGTTCGTCTTCCTCTTCACTCTCTTCTACTTAATCTTTTTACTCTTGTGTAGCCCCCTGAACATAAGTGGCATTACCGCCCAGCTCGGGGTGATACGATTGTAAAAAAATAGACATGGCGTGTCAACAGATATAAATAAGTATGTTAAAGAATATGACAAGTAATGTTATTAAATAGCAAATGAAAAAAAAAGAAGAGCGAACAGCAGTAACAACAATAATAAGACGAAGAACATTGGATTACGCAAGAGGTAGAACGAACGAAAAATAACCCAGAACAAACATAGGCAGGAATCAGGAAGAGGATAATGAATGGGCACTGGACATCTACAGGAAGAGATAAAATCCTTAACTTTTGGCAATATTATTTAAATACAATATACAAAAACTTGACAACAAATTTCGAGAAATGGTCAATGATCCTACTAAACTTCCACCATGCGTTACCAAGTTTTCTATCCAAGGATGGTGTCACAAGAAGTCGCAAAAACTACTTTTATATACCTTCCTGTCGAAAAAAAATAAAAATAAAATAGTAAAAAATAAAAAATAAAAACAGGCACATTCTTTTTTAGAAAAGAATGATATTTTTTTTTTTATAAGCGTTTCACCCCGAGCAAGGCATATCACTGCCACTACTGTGCAGGGGGCTACGTAGAGTGGAGAAAGGCTGATTAAATATAGGAAATAACAGAGGGTGGGTGATAGGCGGGTGAGGATACCGAGAATGAGGGTTGGGTAGATGAGAGTGTTGTGAGAATAGTTGGGAGTTCGTGTGATAGGAGGTGTCTATTGACCCTACATTTAAACACCTGGAGATTGTAGCTGTCGGGAAAGCAGACTTGTGGAACGGAGTTCCACAGGCGGGAAGCGCGAGAAAAGAAGCTGTTGGAGTAGAATTTACGGTTACATCTTATTTGTTTAACTGTAAAAGGGTGGGACCTAGTTGCTAATCTAGTATCTCGTGTAAATTCGTGCTTAGGCGGCACCAGTGATCTAAGCTCATCGGAGCAGAAGCCATGAAAGTACTTGTAGAAGAGGCACAGGGAAGTTACATCACGCCGGTGTGAGAGCGGTTGCAGCCGGTCTGCCAAGTCAGTATCAACCACGTTACAGATCCTCCTTTGTATTTTGTCAAGAAGCCCAAGGAGAGCAGCAGGGGCACCCGACCAGATATGGCAGCAATATTCAATACACGGGCGGATGGTAGATTTGTATATGTGCAGAATAGTTTCAGGTGGGAAAAATTTCCGGGCCCTGCACAGGGAGCCGACTTTCATAGCAGCAGATTTGGCAATGGATTCAATATAGTCATTCCATTTGAGGTCCGCCGAGAGTGTAAGGCCAAGGAGGCGTAGTATTTTACTCTCTGGGAGGCTAGCCTGTCCCATGCTAATGGGAGGTAGATGCGATTGTCTATGGTGGTTAGTTGATAACAGCTTTGTTTTGGAGGCATTGAAATTTACCAACCATTTCCTACCCCAGGTCACTACGGATTGGAGGTCCCTTTCAGGTGCGGCAGCGAGGTTCACTTTGTCGTCCAGACCTGGTTTCTGATCGATGCGGGAGTAGATTGTTGTGTCGTCGGCATACATGCCAACTTGGGATCTAATGGTGTCGGGAAGATCATTAATGTAGATCAGAAAGAGCGTGGGACCTAGGATAGAACCTTGAGGGACGCCCGCGTTCGTCTGATAGTTTTGGGAGGCATGCCCATTTAATACCACCTTTAATGTGCGGTTAGAGAGGAAGGACTGGATGAGGTCAAACAGATGTCCAGTTATCCCATAGCTCCGCAGTTTGCACAAGAGGCCAGCATGCCAGACCCTGTCGAATGCTTTGGAGATATCCAAGGCAACGGTTCGGGCTTCACCATTCTTGTCGAGTGCCTGGTATATGTACTCGGTAATGGTCGTTAGCATATCAGCAGTAGACCTGGTGAAGCGAAACCCATACTGTTTGTCAGAGAGAAGCCCGTTGGTCATAAGGTGCTGAATCACCTCGGCGTTGATAATGGCTTCGAAAACTTTGCCAAAGATTGGAAGGAGACTAATAGGACGGTAATTGGCGGGGTCTGAGGGTTCGCCAGAATTCTTAAATATAGGTACTACGCAGGAGGACTTCCAACAGGCAGGAAAGCAGGAAGCAGATAGGCAGAGGTTATAGAGTTTAGAGAGGACAGAGGAGAGTTCTGGGGCACATTTCTTCAGTACTATGACTGGGATTCCGTCACCGCCGCTCGCTTTGTGTGGGTCAAGTTGCGCAATTATCTTGGCGACCAGCGAGGGTGAAATGTGGACGTTATTTAGTTGAGCCTTAGTTCTGGGTGGGAAGTCTGGTGTAGGTATTCCTAACGAGTCCAGTGTACCTTTTCAACAAAAGTTGGTAACTGTGGCTCTTACGGATGTAAAGACCGATTACTTATTAATAGAAAGATCCTGTAAAACTGCCTCAATACAAAAAAAAAAAAAAATCTCAGTAAAGCTTGGATAAATTACAGTAAGGCATTTGATAATGTACATCATTCCTGGAATTTAAAGTCTTTAAATATATACAAGGTATCACCTGTCGTCATCAAGCAAAATATGTCGATATGGAAAACACTTCACCTCAATAGTATGAATAGAATCGATAAGTTTGAAGTAAGCATCAACACAGGAATATTTCAAGGTGGCTCTGTATCTTCCTAACTATTTTATATCTCCTTAATAGTATTAACCAGCTAACTTAACAGGATAGAATATGAATATAAGGTACATAAAAAGAAATTTGACATCTATAAGTTAAAATTGTATGCTTGGAATGACGGTGTCTCCTGAAAACAGTAAAACGTTTCAGTGATGTCATTAGAATGTAATTCGGTTTGGATAAATGTGATAATGCAACAATTTTACGAGGGTCACTAAATCAAACCTCTTCTATTAGCTTAGACCCTGACGTAACAATCAAAGATTTAGAGCAAGAAGAAGCTTCTAAAAACCTCGGTGTAAATGAGGATGAAGTAGTTCACTATAGAAAAAGAAAAAAATAGCGCGAAAAGACTATGTATAACCCGGATATAAGCGACCCGTATATAAGAGAAACCCGGATATAAGAGATTCTATCTTATTCCAAATTAGGACATGTGGTGATATATACAAAATAGACCATACCCTGATATAAGAGAAACTCGGATATAAGAGAATTTTATACAACACTAATATATCAAGGTTACACTGTACTATAGAGAAGTGCGATTGATATTAAGAACTTAATTCTTGAAACAGAATTAATGTCATACATTCCCAGTTGTTCACTAAAATTTCAACATCTTAAACTGGACTCGAAATGGCATCAGACGAATGGATTCTAAAACAAGAAAGCTTCTTTCTAACCATAATGTGAATCATCAAAATGTTTATGTAGACTCTCTATACATATACCGTAAAGAAAACGGAAGAGGTCTTATTCAGTCAGAATTGTCTATAAGACAAAAAATATTCTCTTAACAACATACATGGAAACAACAAATGACGGAATTATACAATTAGTTAGACAACACAAAAACAGAAACAAAAAATATTCAATCATAAAAGAAGGTTGTAAATAAAAATGTGATTAACATTCCTTAGACTCTGTAGAAAGCCAAAACAGTACCAAAAACAAAGCGTTAAAGCCAAAAATATGAAAAAGAAAGGCAATGATAAAGCTCTTGAACAGATGAAATAACGTTGTCACGACAAACCTCGGCGCAGCCTAATATCCAGAAGGTGCTAATAAAGCCGATGTTGATAAAGTAAACACTCATCAGTGGTTACGAGCGCCTGGATTCGAATCCGAAACGGATGGCTTTATCATTGCATTGCAAGACCAGTCTTTTTACTAAGAAATTTCAGGCAAATATAATTCATAATAATGTAGATCCTAAATACAGGTTCTGGGCCAAATATCAGGAAACCGTAGACCATCTAATCTCACGATGTTCTGTACTTGCACCAAATGAATATAAAAATCGTCACGATAGAGTGGGGTAATATTTACGCTGGACAATGTGCAAACAGTTTGGAAAAGATATTAACAAACTTGGTATAAACATCCCCCAGCACCGGTTACAGAAATATAAGACATCACTATTCTATGAGATTACATCATTTTTACAGACACAAAGATTGAAACAATTATGCCGGACATAATTGTGAAAAACAGAAATGAAAAAAAAAACTTTCCTGTTAATTGATATAGTTTGCACAGTGATCTTTAACATAGCAACAAAGGAATTCGAAAAAACTATCCAAATATAAAGACTTGAAAATCGAAACAAAAAATGCAGAAATTGAAAACACGAATAATACCAGCAATAGTAGGTGAGCATTAAAGGACAACAAAAGGAACAGGACAACACATTAAAATATCCCTTAAAAAGTAACAAATAGTAACAAAAAGTAACAAATAGTAACAAAATAGTAACAAAATAGTAACAAATAGTAACAAAAAGTAACAAATAGTAAAAAAGGATAACAAAAGGAACAGGACAACACATTAAGATATCCCTTAAAAAGTAACAAATAGTAACAAAATAGTAACAAAATAGTAACAAATAGTAACAAAAAGTAACAAATAGTAAAAAAGGATAACAAAAGGAACAGGACAACACATTAAAATATCCCTTAAAAAGTAACAAATAGTAACAAAAAGTAACAAAATAGTAACAAATAGTAACAAAAAGTAACAAATAGTAAAAAAGATAACAAAAGGAACAGGACAACACATTAAAATATCCCTTAAAAAGTAACAAATAGTAACAAAATAGTAACAAATAGTAACAAAAAGTAACAAATAGTAAAAAAGGATAACAAAAGGAACAGGACAACACATTAAAATATCCCTTAAAAAGTAACAAATAGTAACAAAATAGTAACAAATAGTAACAAAAAGTAACAAATAGTAAAAAAGGATAACAAAAGGAACAGGACAACACATTAAAATATCCCTTAAAAAGTAACAAATAGTAACAAAAAGTAACAAAATAGTAACAAAATAGTAACAAATAGTTACAAAAAGTAACAAATAGTAAAAAAGGATAACAAAAGGAACAGGACAACACATTAAAATATCCCTTAAAAAGTAACAAATAGTAACAAAATAGTAACAAAATAGTAACAAAAAGTAACAAATAGTAAAAAAGGATAACAAAAGGAACAGGACAACACATTAAAATATCTCTTAAAAAGTAACAAATAGTAAGAAAATAGTAACAAATAGTAACAAAAAGTAACAAATAGTAAAAAAGGATAACAAAAAGGAACAGGACAACACATTAAAATATCCCTTAAAAAGTAACAAATAATAACAAAAAGTAACAAAATAGTAACAAAATAGTAACAAATAGTAACAAAAAGTAACAAATAGTAAAAAAGATAACAAAATGAACAGGACAACACATTAAAATATCCCTTAATAACCCAAAAAGAGAAATACAAAAATGTTTTGATAAGTATAGCCAAGAAGAACTTAGTCCATATAGCGCTAGAAAATAAAATCAGGAAATGTAGCAACTGACTTAGGTCCTATCGTAGACTTTTGTCGGTAATGTGATCATAGTAAAAATAAAAATATAATTATCATGATAATAATTATAACAAATATTACATATGAGGACATCAACAATTCCAGTTGTAGTCTGAGTCCTTGGGTTAATTTGATAACGTTCCGATAAACTAATTGAACGGATTCCTCGTAGTACATACTAAAAAAAAAAGAACAAATGTACTCACAAGTACAACTCATACATTCAGTTTAGTGCTATACGTGATGCAGACTTTGGGCAATTATGTCTCGAAAGAGACATTAGTGACTGGGCAGAAGATTATTCCGCAGTAGGTTGCCATTGCTTTCTGCGGTCGAATGGTTACCAGCCAAGGCTATAGAACCCAATCTGTCCCATTATTTAACCCATAACTGGAGGGAAGAGACGGATTAATACCTTTCCCAATTGTATTTGTGCGTAAGTGAATGCAAGAAATTCCAGTAGAATTCGAGCTCGGTACCCCGATTTGTTGTTCCGAGTCAATATACACTGCACCACAACGCACATCCTCCCGCACACATACTAAGAGGTTTATCTGTGTAAAATCTGTGTGATTTTAGGTTGTTTTTGGTTTATACAAAAATACTCAGTGGAAAATGTCATGAAGCCATTTCTGTTCTTAGGTCTTTGGTTGGGACCAGAAAGAAATGTGTATTCGACATAAATCAAAGTAAATAATAATAATAATAATAATAATAATAATAATAATAATAATCATAATAATAATGAGAAATAATAATAATAATAATAATAATAATAATAATAATAATAATAATAATAATAAAACCCTAATGTGAAGTCGACGTAGCTCTTTTAGCTTTTGATCTTAATTAATTGGAGAACATGATATATACATTTTACATATCAAAACAATGTTCGGCGTATTAATGACAAAGTAAAAAACATTTACGCTATTTACATTATTCGGACTATTGTCCTCATCTTGGTTGCCATTTGTACGACGTTTCGGTCATACTATGCTCCGGCCTTCTTCAGGTGCTGGAATTTCGAACCAAACGCTTTATTACGATCACTGGGGTTATCATTCATTGTGCAAAGCCTCATTTAGTAGCCACGAGTTATCTTCCTCTAACCCGACTCTCTAAGTTACTTGTTCACCACTGCTGTAGCCTGTTATAGAACTCACAACTCTTTGGGTCAAGTCACTGGAACTAACCAAAGTCTATATCTACTGGGTCATGTGTCCTTAAGGACAAGAACAACTGAATTTCTGGGATTACAAACCTAATATTCAGTAAACATTTTTACCAGAGCTGCAATTATTGATGTTAATGGTTTTCTCTAGTATTTTTAACAGAACTCATATTTCTATTTTTGACACTAATGATTTTCTCTGGCACTCCGTATTACTGGTTGCCATATTGTATTTATTTCTATGCTTGGTTGGCTTAGGAGATTTTTGTAGCCAAGCATATGTGCTGATTCCTTAAGTTTACGTAATTTCTAGTGGCGTTCTCTATCTATTATTTCAACTTCATCCCATAAGGGGCGGGGATCCTCTTTCTTCCTCCATATGTGGTCAGCTATGCCTGATTTTTCTATCTCCCCTCGTGTTACGGCCTTGCGATGTTCTTGTAGCCTTACCTTAAAAAGTGGCCTGTTTCTTCTTTATATTTCTTTCCACACCTACATGGAATGGCGTACACACAGTCCTTAGTCATGTCTTTCTCAGTTGGGTGTCTTACTCGGAAGAGGTATCTGCAAAGTGTAGAACAACTTCTGAAGATCGTCCTGATGTTATATGAACCACAGATTCTTTGTATTTTCTCCAATAACCCCTTCACATAGGGTAGACTTAGACGGAGGCTGTTTTCTGAGAGTTGTTATCCTCATGCACCCTCCCTTCTATGTTCGTTAGAGTAGTTGTCATGTACCCTGGATAATTGCTACGTTGTACGGTACTGCTTATACTGACCATTTCCTGTTCGTATGTCTCTGGGTAGCCACTTATGACTTTTGCTCGATGTTGATGGCAGCGGACGATCCCTTTCTTTACATTGTCAGGGTGGTGGGCGTTGAAGTTGAGGTATTGTTCGTTGAATGTTGGTTTGTGGTATACAGATGTCTTGACCCCCTCCTCTGTTCGAGTTATTAGCACAACCAGGAATGACACTCTCTTTTTTCATAGTGAACTGTATTGATGATGATGTTTACATGATCCAGTAGCGTCTGGACCTCCTCCTGGTGTGGCCAACTTATGAAAGTGTCATCGCCATAGAGTTGGCTTTAGAGCTGTGGATATTCTAATGCCATCTCTTCAAAGTAACCCATGTATATGTTAGCCAGTGATGGTGATAATGGTGAGCCCATTGCTAAACCTACACCCTACCGATATATGCCTGTGTACAGACAGTCATCATCTCCTTAAGGTTATTAAAGCCAATTCTATAGCTGAGGTATGTTGATGACAACTTCATACTTTCCCTAGAATACTCTTTCCAGATTGGGTGTCATAATAACTATATTTAATTTAATACAATTTTACTCCAGTTTTAATTTGTTGGCGTTTTAATTTCACACTTAATAATAATAATAATAATAATAATAATAATAATAATAATAATAATCTTCACAAAAATAATGGCCTGAATCCATTTCTGACCTTAGGCTTTTTGTTCGGATGCCGAAAGAAATGTGTATACAACATAAATAAATAAATAAATAAATAAATAATAATAATAATGATAATAATAATAATAATAATAATAATAATAATAATAATAATAATAATAATTTATTCTTAGAAAGATATGACATGTTACCGCTTGAACAAAAAGGGTGCAAACGTGGCTGCTACGGATGTAAAGACCAATTGCTTATTAACATAAAAATCCTGGAAAACTGCTACAGTACAAAGAAAAATCTTAGTACTGCCTGGATAGATTATCGTAAGGCATTCGATAGTGTACCACATTCCTGGATTTTAAAGACTTCAAATATATACAAGATATCACCCGTCATCATCAATTTCATCAAACAGTGCATGTATATATGGAAAACAACCCTTTACCTCAATCATATAAATGGAACCTATAAGTCTGGTGAAATAAACATCAAAAGAGGTATATTTCAAGGTGATTCTTTGTCTCCCTTACTATTCTGCATATCATTAATAGCACTAACCAGTCAACTTAATAAGACAGAATGGGGTTATAAAATAGGTAAAAAGAAAATAAGCCATCTAATTTACATGGATGACTTAAAGTTATATGTTAAGAATGATAATGAGCTGGAAGGTCTTCTGCAAACTGTAAAATGCTTCAGCGAAGACATTGGAATGAAATTCAATTTGAATAAATGTGCTAAAGCTACAGTTTTACGTGGATCAATACAAGAAACATCCTCAATTAGCTTAGACCTTGCTGTAACACTAAAAGAATTGAAGCCAGAAGAAGCTTATAAATACCTAGGTGTAAATGAGAGTGAAAACATTCACCATAAAAAATGAAAGGAATAGTGCGTAAAGAGTACTATAGAAGACCACGACTGATATTAAAGACTGAATTGAATTCTCAGAATAGAATTATGGCCATTAATAGCCTTGCAAACTGGACTCTAAACGACATCAGGCGAATAGATTCTAAAACAAGAATGCTTCTTTCTAAGCATAATATGCATCATCCAAAGGCTGATGTAGACCGTCTATACATACCCCGAAAAGAAGGTGGAAGAGGTCTTATTCAGCTAGAATTGTCATACAAGACAACAACTATTGGCTTACTAACATACATAGAAACAACAAAGGACTGGATAATACAATTAGTAAGGAAATATGAAGAAAGAAAGAAAAATATTCAATAATAACAGAAGGCAGTAAATTCAAACAAGATTTACAGTTAGTAGATTCTGTAGAAAAGCAAAAGAAAAGCCAAGAACCAACTATTGCGGCAAAAATATGAAAATGAAAGCCAAAGTTAAAGCTCTTTAACAGATGAAACAACGCTGGCAAGACAAACCTCTGCATGGCTAATATCCAGAACGTGCCAATAAATCCAATGTTGATAAAGTTAATACTCATCGATGGTCACGTGCATCTGGATTAAAGTCTGAAACTGAAGGCTTTATTCTTGCAGCGCAAGACCAAAGTCTTTTCACTATAAACTTTCAGGCAAATTTTATACATAATAATATGGATCCAAAATGCAGGTTTTATGATAAACACAAAAAATCAATAGACCATCTAATATCAGGCTGTTCTGTACTTGCCCCAAATGAATATACAAATCGCCACGATATTGGACAATGTGCAAACACTATGGAAAATCTGTAAACCAACAGTGGTATGAACATCACCCAGCACCGGTTACAGAAATAGAAGATGTCACCATTCTATGTGATTACACCATCTACAGAGACAAACAAAATTGAAGCAAATAGTTCAGGCATTATTGTTAAAAACCAGAAAGAGAAAACTTGTCTATTAATTGATATGGCTTGTTCAGCGGATTGTAACATAGCAACCAAGGACTTTGAAAAACTGTCAAAATATAAAGACCTGTAAATTGAAATAGAAAAAATGTGGAAATTGAAAACAAGAGTTGTGCCAGTGATAGTAGGTGCAGTTGGAATGATAAAAAATGGAACAAAACAACACATTGAAAGAATCCCTGGAAACCCCAGCTTAAGAGATATACAAAAAATTGTCTTATTAAGTACAGCCCACACACTAAGGAAAACTTTATCTATGTAACGCTAGGGATGATAGGGAATATAGAAAAAACATGAAATGGGGCCATAACAACACGCCACGACTTGCCTTAGGTCTCCCCGCGGACTTGGTTGGTAGTGAGACCAAAGCAGAAATCGATTTATAATGTAAAATGACATAATAATAAAAATAATATATTGGTGATGCTTTATAATGACTTTTTCAGTGCTCAGCTCTATCAATCAATCAATCAATAATAAAAATAAATGTCACCTACTTTATTAGCACGTGTGTAATGCCTGTGCCGAAATAATATATGTTCCGCCTTTTGTCTGCATTGGTGACTATGCAGTACGTATGGACTTGAAGTCTCACAGAAATAGTACCATCACGAACCAAAGAAGGCGACTGACAACGACTAGGTCAACATCTCAACATCCAAACAGACCGTATCCTTGGACCATCAAACTAGACATCACCATCACTGAAAAAATAAAAATAAAATAAAAAATAAAAAAACAAATAAACAACGAAGAAAAAGGGTGGTTGTTCCTGGTAACCATAATATCAAACCAAAGAAATGGGAAAAATTCAAATGTATACTGATTGAATGATTAAGATAGGAACTCAGTAAATTCCGAGCATGATACCTGGAAAATGTTTTTTACAAGAAATCCAAAAAAGTAGTACTGACTGACATTGCTCATGTATTATGGAGGATTTTTTCAGCATAGATATTGGTAAGTCATAGCTCATGATTTATTCCTTTTTTTGTTACATGTTTCTTTTGTAGATATCATTTGGCTTTAAATGATTATTTAATCTTTAGGCTCAAAATAAAATTCTAAAAACAAATATGTACTTTAAAAAGACATTTGAACAATCTTTAATTTTTACTTACGATACTGGACTGGAATTTTCATAGGTTGAACATAAAAAAATGTAACTATTTTTTGTCAATTACGTGTTAACACAGATCGAACGATCAAAACAAACAGACTAGATATTGTTAAAAATCAGCAAAAACAGTTTGCCTACTGATTGGCGTCCGAAGAAACTACAATATTTATATCTAAAATCCAGGAAGATGACTAAATGCAAAGCCTACAAATACAAATTGAAAAATATGTGACATCTTAGAGTAACTGTTACACATGGGTAACTTGGAATTATTAAGAGGGCAACTGAGAAGTTTCTGAGCATGATAACTAGAAAATTTCTTTACAAGAAATCTAAAAAATAGTACCAAGTGGCATTGCTCATGTATTATGGAGAATTCTTTCAGCATTGATACTGGTAAGGCGTGGCTGATCATTTAGTGCATTTTTTTATTTTACATATATCTTTTCTAGATATCATTTGGTTTTAAATAATTATTTTATCATTAAGTTCAAAATACAATTTTACACACCTTTTAAAAAATAAAATTGAACATCCTTCATTTTTTTCTGATCTAACTGTTTCAAACTTACAAATTTTTTATTCATCCCTCAATATTTCAAATGCACGTACATAGTAAATAGATTTGAAACTTGTTTTATTTTTGTATTTAACATTAAGTTCACGTTTTTGTGATACAGATATGAAAATGTGAACAGGCATGCAATTCAAATATCATTTGTTTGCTGAATGCCTGACTGACGAATGATGCAGTTACAATTCTACCCCCAGGTACCTGATTGGCACTTGTCAAGCAATGTACCAAAAAAGTAATTTTAAAGGAACCTTTTTTTTTTTTTTTAATCATCTCACCCCAGAGCAAGGCACTCCACTGCCACTATTGCGCATGGGGTTACATAGGAGAAGGTAAAGAGAAGGAGTGGTTAGACATAGGGAATGTTAGGAGGAAGGTGACAGATGAGTAAGGATAGCGAGGATGAGGGTTGGGCAGATGGGAAGAGTGTTTGATAGAATGGAAGCAGGTTAGTGTGTTAGGAGGTGTGTATTGACCTTACATTTAAACTCCTGGAGATTGTAGCCGTCAGGGAAGCAATCGTGTGGAAGAGAATTCCACAGTCGGGAAGGGCGAGGAAAGAAACTGTTGGAGTAGAAGTTACGGTTGCATTTTATCGGTTTCACTGTAAAAGGGTGGGATCTAGTTGCTAATCTAGTATCTCGTGCAAATTCGTATTTAGGGGGTACCAGTGATCTAAGTTCATCGGAGCAGAAGCCGTGAAAGTATTTATAGAAGAGACACAGGGAAGCCACGTTGCGCCGGTGGGAGAGAGACTGCAGGCGGTCTGCCGCCAAGTCGGTATCTATCACATTGCAGACCCTCCTCTGAACCTTGTCGAGAAGCCCGAGAAGAACAGCAGGGGCACCCGACCAGATATGGCAGCAGTATTCAATGCACGGGCGGATGGTAGATTTATAAATGTGCAGGATAGATTTAGACGGAAAAAACTTCCGGGCCCTACACAGAGAACCAACTTTCATAGCAGCGGATTTAGCAATGGATTCGATATAGTCATTCCATTTGAGGTCCGCTGAAAGTGTGAGACCAAGGAGGCGTAGTGTTTTACTCTCCGGGAGGCAAGCCTGGTCCATGCTAATGGGAGGTAGGTGAGATTGACGATGATGGTTAATTGAGAGTAGCTTTGTTTTAGAAGCATTAAAATTTACTAGCCATTTCTTACCCCAGTCCAATATGGATTGGAGGTCTTTTTCAATCTCGGCTGCGAGGTTAGCTTTGACGCTTACACCAGATTTTTGTAGGAGGCGGGAGTAAACTGTGGTATCATCGGCGTACAAACCTATTTGGGCTCTTATGGAATCAGGGAGATCATTAATGTATATCAAGAAGAGTGTAGGACCTAAGATGGAGCCTTGGGGGACACCTGCATTTGTATGGTAGTTCTGAGAGACATGTCCGTTTAATACCACCTTCATTGTGCGGTTAGAGAGGAATGACTGGATTAGTTCAAACAAATGTCCAGTTACACCATAGCTCCGCAGTTTACATAGAAGGCCAGTATGCCAAACTCTGTCGAACGCCTTAGATATATCTAATGCAACGGTTCGGGCTTCGCCATTCCTGTCGAGTGCCTGGTATATGTACTCGGTGATGGTCGTTAGCATATCAGCAGTAGACCTGGTGAAGCGGAAACCATATTGCTTGTCCGAGAGGAGCCTGTGTGCTGTGAGATGCTGAACCACCTCGGCATTGATAATGGCTTCGAACACTTTGCCAAAGATCGGAAGAAGGCTGATAGGGCGGTAATTTGCAGGGCCAGAGGGTTCTCCATTGTTTTTCAATTACAATAATAATGCCTTGTTGTTATGATAGATATATTGGGTTTCTTATATTTGTATACCAACATCAATTCATTAGCATGCTGTTCTCTCACGAAATAACTAGACACAAACAATAATGAATAATCCCAATGAAGTTTCAGAAAGGATCACTAATGATATATTTTTAGTAAGAGATATGTAATATCTCTTACTAAAAATAGGTGAAACATAATCCCAAAACATATCTATCACATATAGATGTATCACGACTGTACTGATCGACTGTACTTACTCTTTTTCAGATGAAAACATCATAATTTTTCCTTTGTAACAGAAACGAATGTTGGAAAGTTTGCAAAGATCAACTGTTGATAAATAAAATAACTCTGGAAAAAACTGCATGAGAAGAACTCTTACAACCAGAATCTCACAGATCACACTCTACGACTGGCTTTATTTATGTAACACATTTATCAGTTCTTAAATGATCTCTAATGGAATTTACGAGATATCTTATGATATAAAAAGTTGATAGATGTAATGTTAATAATATTTTCACTATTTTAATTACTTGTTAATGTTCTTTGTGTAATTTGATTTTATGCAGTTATACTTATTTATTAGAGTTTTTTCTCAGACGAAAAGTTATCGAATTCCTTTTGAATTGACTCTTAAAAGGTGCATAAATCACAAATTTGATAACTTTGATCGCATTAGAGCTATCCAAATTAACAATACGTAGTCATTTCTTCAATGTAATTTTGAACCACATATTTTCAGCTTAGGCTTATTGTTTCCAGATATAAAAATACATACAGAAATTTCATTGGGCTAACACTAAAAAAATATTTCAATAAATTTTCCTCCTCTTCTTTCACTAAGAATATATATATATATATATATATATATATATATATATATATATATTGAAAGAAGAAGAGAAAAGGCGAAACAAATATGTTTCGCAACTCATCAGTACGGTTAGATATCCGATTTCTTTTATCCAGGGTCAAAACCCGACCGGATTGGTGTCAGTCGGCGATTCTAGCTCTGAGCTAAGGACGCTCAGTAGAAGGAGGCAGACTTTTAGCGTATGATGTATCATACATCAGTAGTTAGAGTGCTCTAATTCGTTACTGACAAGTTTTATTTAAAATGACAGACAAGGCTATATCATTAATTTTTTAAAATAATTTTTCATGTGATCGTATAATTTTTTTCATTTCCTCGTTGATAATACACACATAATAGCATCATCCACATGCAAAAGAAGATTAAAAATAATACAGCCATTACTAACAAGAAAGTGAATTTCTACACTTAATAACATCAATTATGAACATGGTAACAACGTGCTTACCGTGCTTGGAACTTAACATACACAAAACTCTATATGCATAAACTTTCCACATGTTTATTTACAAGTAAAACAAAATTAATTCTTGATACTAACTGAAATTATAGCCGAAAGCAGTCAAAAGTACAAAAGCTTTGGTCAATTCTTTGTATAATTTGAGTTCCGAAAAGAAAAACATTAAACGAACACATAAAAAATTATATAAAAACTTAATGATAATACGTTGTCTATCATTTTATATAATTTTAAGAAACGATATATTTAAAAGTTAAAGTTCTCGATGCCAGGTACAGAGCGTATGTAAATATAAAAGTAGATAAAAAGGTCAACACCCAGCAGCGACAGTTTTCTTCACGGCATGACGATTGCATGTAATGTGCACTATTATATGAAATGATCTGTTTGAACATTATTTTTGATCGATACTAGTATTTAAGTAATTATTCTGTTTATAATCAAAGAGTATTATATATTTATTTCTACCGGCCTGATTATTTACAATAAATTATTGTTGTGAAAATGTGTGTCATTCGTCAGGATTCGAACCTGCGACCCCTATTCACACAGGGAAAGCTACCAACTGATTTGGAGCGTCTTAGACCTCTCGACCACGAATGACCAACAGTCGAAACGAAGTCAAATCAAGCCTATATAACACAATTTTCGATTCATTGCAATAATCATATCTGCTCTGAAATGTATCGTAATATAAACAAATGTAAACATGTTACGGAAATTAACGAAGATTAACGAAGATTAACGAAATTGGTTATAAACAAACTGACAATTTGAAATTATTTGTTTGAACGGATTGCTCATAACCAATTTCGTTAATTTCCGTAACACTATTATATATATATATATATATATAAAGAAAACAACCTAAATCCACGGGTAAAGTAGAAGCTGATAGGCAAAGTAAGGACCTCTAATATCTTAAGAGACAAATGTAATCTATGCTTAACAGAAAAAATTAAGATTTTGAAATTTCAATATCAGAAAATCAGTAGTATGTGTCATCACAGGAATAAATTTAAATTGCAATAATTATCTTTTTATTTCATTTAGTCACAAAATAATTTTTTGAAAATTTGGCGGAACAGTAACCTTTTCTCTCCTACCTACCACTACTAACCCAATGGTCAAGCCACATGCCTCCCACCATAAGAGAAATTACTACTAAGATTCCTCTAGCTTAACTCTATAATAACCAACACTTACCCACCCCTTCCTTGACATGCTGATAATGGTAATTTTCCCTCTAAATTTTACCTGAATTTACAGATAAATAAATATATATATATACATGCATACATTATATATATATATATATATATATATATATGTCGATGAAAAAATCAACAATGAAGATGTTATTACTTTTTAAAATTTTTCTATAATTCTAACATGTCTCCTTTTGCTAGACATACGGAATGTAAAAATATTTCGTAATTTTTTTCCGAGCACTTTCAGCTACTTCTCAGGCCATTATCAAATATGTTATATTTCGGCTGTTGCTATTTTATTCTTATGTTTTGACTGTAACGGCATTTATTTTGCATTGATTTTTTAAAAGGAGATTTCTTTCAAGGCTCTTACGTGCCGCGCATTACTAGAAATTGCGAGATTATCTTTCTATTTCAAAAACTTCCAAAACTCCATTTCCATTATTAAATAATGTAAGGTTGATGGTAGGAGATATTTTTGTGATATATAGAACCTCTATTATAGCACAATTCTTTTGATATTATGATTTAAATAGTACTCTTGTATTTTTGTCTCGAATATTCCTTAAGGTTTCTTGTAAATTATGGGCTAATAAGTATTTTTATGGCACTTTGGGATGTAAGGCTGTTCTCAAAATGGTGGTAGTGTATCTAATATAGATAACAAGTAACACAGTCTTGTACTGGGGATTAGAATTAATACACTATATTAATCCTGAATGGTTTAAATTTACTAGCCATGACTAATATAGTGTATGAATTTAAAGTTATGAGATTATCTAGCTTTCATTGCTATATAGAAGAACCAATAGAAGTAAAGAACAATTCTGGTATAAGTTGTGATAACAGTTTATTCAGAGAAATCTGTTCCGAGCTAGAGAGCCAAATGATGTGCAAAAAGAAGAGCATGTAACATATAATGACTAAAATGTAACAAATAAACCTCCCCCAAAAAGATTAGTAATGGCATGGTTAGACTACAAATAAAATTAAATATTATGTCATGATGTTAAAAACTGAATAGAATATATATATAATTAATGGATTTTATTTTTTAATTTGACGCATTTTATCACTTCAAACTGCTTATTTTATACAATATTTATTTCGTTTACTGCTCCTACGTATCCCCTTCCATTGCAGAAGGAAACATCATCTCAACAGGGTGAATTTGACCGATCGGCTACGAATAGCTTTACAATCAAGCTATTTTGCCTTTAAACCACTTATTCGTTCAGGTGTTTTTTTTAAACAAATAACTGCTCAGTTCTGTGTACGAAACGTAAATAAAACAATTTTTACAGAATTAATATATTTTATTTTTTTACTTCAACGTTGAAATAACTAAAATATCTACTCACATGCGGATGTCTGTTAAATATATCATTTGAAATAATGCAAATACCTGAAGATGCAAAAATGCTTAATAAGTCATAAGCTTCATAACCGCTATGAAATCTTGTAGCGACGACAATGTTGTACTCTCTATATCAGTGTTTTTCAGGGTTTTAAGCAACAGCACACCTAGTAGAAAATGAAAATATCAAGGCACACTTAAAAAAAAAAACTTTTAAAGGATACTGTAAAAAATGAATATTAAAGCAAAGAAATTTAAAATAGAATAATCAAAAAATAATGAAAAGAATTATTTGGAAAAAAAAAAGAATAATAATACTTATTCATTTATTCAAATCCTACTGCACGGTAGTTAAAAATGTTTATATAAAAAAATGCAATGAGATTCAGAAATTCGCAAAGTCAGAAATTCGTGATTAAATGTGAACTACATTATATAAATGAATGGCATTTAAATATTTGCCAAAAATTATAAGTGATGGATATTCTCATGTTTCTTTTATGAACTGATATTTTCAGGACTTAGGTGATATTAACGTTCCTATCGCACGAAAGATAAATGGCAAAAAACCTGACTGTCAGGGAAATTAAAGTAACAGATATTGCTGACAAAAGAGGATGTATAGATACATGGATGGCCGAAGAGAAGCTCTGAGAGAAATTGTTAAGAATATTACAAACTAACGAGAATGTGTAAATTCATTGTGTGTAAAAGAGAAACTCTGAGGGAAATTAAGTTAATTAAAGAGCAACTGTAATTATATCGATGGCGAAAGAGATACTATGAATGAAAATAAGGTAACTGATATTGCTATCTAAGGAGACAGTGTAGAAACATAGATGGCAGAAGAGAGTCTATGACGGAATGTAAAGAAATAAATATTGCTAATTAAGGAGCATTTTCAAATATGGCCATGTCAGAGAATAAGAGAAACTGTTAGATAAAGTAAAGTTACATATATTGATAACTAACTAGAATGTGTAAATATATTTGTTTCAGAAGAGAGTCCGTGAAGGAATACAAGGTAACAGATATTGCTAACTAATGACAATGTGAAAATACATGTCTATCAGAAGGGAGGCTCTACGGAAAATAAAGTAAAATATATTGCTAACTAACCAGACTGTGTACATTCATGGATGATAGAAGAGAGACTGTGTGAGAACGTAAGTTAACAGTTATTACTAACGAAATTGATTTGTATATATTTCTGAGATGAGGTAATATTTACACTATTTACATTATTGGGACTATTTTCCTCATCTATATTGCTATTTGTATGACGTTTCGGCCGTTGTAGCTCCGGCCTTCTTCAGGTTGTAGGAATTATGAACCGAACCCTTTATTACAATCACTGAGCCATGTAAATTCATTGATGGTAGAAGAAACACTGTGTGAGAACGTAAGTTAACAGATATTACTAACTAGCGAGATTGATTTGACGTTCTATCCTTCTCTTAGAAGTGTGTATCATTTTACTATGTCTAGAAATCATTGTTCTATTATCGACTTATAAAAGCCCGTTACTCGCTGTTTTCCTTTGTTAGTCTTGGCTTAGTATGTTCAGTGATTAAATTTTCAAAACTTTCTTTCTTCATTATGTCACTGAAATTTCAATCGTCTCTTTTTCATTTGGTGTTCACAGTATACTTCTAGAGACCATTTGCTCAAGTTTTTCCTTCATCAACGAAGAAATTGTTCATTATTTACTACCGTATAGCAAAAATGATATTACACGGTTGGTTAGTAAGCTTTTCTCTGTTTCTAATAAAATTTTCCTGTTTTTATAATACTTTTAGTTTGATTTAATTTAAAGGCGTTTTCGCTATTCGGACGGTTACACCCTCAACCAAGAATGAAGAAATTGAATTTGACTTTCAGAAATTTACAATGCTGATAAGGATCAGATAATAAACCTTTTAACAATATTTGTTACCAGAATTTATCTCACAGCCATTCTCCTGCCATGAATGTATTTATTTATTATCGTAAGATAGCAATATATGTTACATTATATTGCCTAACAGTCCATTTTTTGCCACCCATGTATTTATTTATTATCGTTAGATAGCAATAAATGTTACATTATATTCCCTAACAGTCCCTTTTTTGCTACCCATGTATTTATTTATTATCGTTAGATAGAAATAAATGTTACATTATATTCCCTAACAGTTCCCTTTTTTGCCACCCATGAATTTATTTATTATCGTTAGATAGCAATATATGTTACATTATATTCCCTAACAGTCCATTTTTTGCCACCCATGTATTTATTTATTATCGTTAGATAGCAATATAAGTTACATTATCTTCCCTAACAGTCCCTTTTTTGCCACCCATGTATTTATTTATTATCGTTAGATAGCAATAAATGTTACATTATATTCCCTGACAGTCCCTTTTTGCCACCCATGTATTTATTTATTATCGTTAGATAGCAATATATGTTACATTATATTCCCTAACAGTCCCTTTTTTGCCACCCATGTATTTATTTATTATCGTTAGATAGCAATATATGTTACATTATATTCCCTAACAGTCCCTTTTTTGCCACCCATGTATTTATTTATTATCGTTAGATAGCAATATATGTTACATTATATTGCCTAACAGTCCATTTTTTGCCACCCATCTATTTATTTATTATCGTTAGATAGCAATATATGTTACATTATATTCCCTAACAGTCCCTTTTTTGCCACCCATGTATTTATTTATTATCGTTAGATAGCAATAAATGTCACATTATATTCCCTAACAGTCCCTTTTTTGCCACCCATGTATTTATTTATTATCGTTAGATAGCAATATATGTTACATTATATTCCCTAACAGTCCATTTTTTGCCACCCATGTATTTATTTATTATCGTTAGATAGCAATATAAGTTACATTATCTTCCCTAACAGTCCCTTTTTTGCCACCCATGTATTTATTTATTATCGTTAGATAGCAATAAATGTTACATTATATTCCCTGACAGTCCCTTTTTTGCCACCCATGTATTTATTTATTATCGTTAGATAGCAATATATGTTACATTATATTCCCTAACAGTCCCTATTTTGTCACCCATGTATTTATTTATTATCGTTAGATAGCAATATATGTTACATTATATTCCCTAACAGTCCCTTTTTTGCCACCCATGTATTTATTTATTATCGTTAGATAGCAATATATGTTACATTATATTCGCTAACAGTCCCTTTTTTGCCACCCGTATATTTATTTATTATCGTTATATAGCAATATATGTTACATTATATTCCCTAACAGTCCCTTTTTTGCCACCCATGTATTTATTTATTATCGTTAGATAGCAATATATGTTACATTATATTCCTTAACAGTCCCTTTTTTGCCACCCATGTATTTATTTATTATCGTTAGATAGCAATAAATGTTACATTATATTCCCTAACAGTCCCTTTCTTGCCACCGATGTATTTATTTATTATCGTTAGATAGCAATAAATGTTACATTATATTCCCTAACAGTCCCTTTTTTGCCACCCATGTATTTATTTATTATCGTTAGATAGCAATATATGTTACATTATATTCCCTAACAGTCCCTTTTTTGCCACCCATGTATTTATTTATTATCGTTAGATAGCAATAAATGTTACATTATATTCCCTAACAATCCCTTTTTCTGCCACCCATGTATTTATTTATTATCGTTATATAGCAATATATGTTACATTATATTCCCTAACAGTCCCTTTTTGCCACCCATGTATTTATTTATTATCGTTAGATAGCAATATAAGTTACATTATCTTCCCTAACAGTCCCTTTTTTGCCACCCATGTATTTATTTATTATCGTTAGATAGAAATAAATGTTACATTATATTCCCTAACAGTCCCTTTTTTGCCACCCATGTATTTATTTATTATCGTTAGATAGCAATATGTTACATTATATTACCTAACAGTCCCTTTTTTGCCACCCATGTATTTATTTATTATCGTTAGATAGCAATATATGTTACATTGTATTCCCTAACAGCTCCTTTTTTGCCACCCATGTATTTATTTATTATCGTTAGATAGCAATATATGTTACATTATATTCCCTAACAGTCCCTTTTTTGCCACCCATGTATTTATTTATTATCGTTAGATAGCAATATATGTTACATTATATTCCATAACAGTCCCTTTTTTGCCACCCATGTATTTATTTATTATCGTTAGATAGCAATATATGTTACATTATATTCCCTAACAGTCCCTTTTTTGCCACCCATGTATTTATTTATTATCGTTAGATAGCAATATATGTTACATTATATTCCCTAACAGTCCCTTTTTTGCCACCCATCTATTTATTTATTATCGTTAGGTAGTAATAAATGTTACATTATATTCCCTAACAGTCCCCTTTTTGCCACCCATGTATTTATTTATTATCGTTAGATAGCAATAAATGTTACATTATATTCCCTAACAGTCCCTTTTTAGCCACCCATGTATTTATTTATTATCGTTAGATAGCAATATATGTTACATTATATTCCCTAACAGTCCCTTTTTTGCCACCCATGTATTTATTTATTATCGTTAGATAGCAATATATGTTACATTATATTCCCTAACAGTCCCTTTTTTGCCACCCATGTATTTATTTATTATCGTTAGATAGCAATATATGTTACATTATATTCCCTAACAGTCCCTTTTTTGCCACCCATGTATTTATTATCGTTAGATAGCAATATATGTTACATTATATTCCCTAACAGTCCCTTTTTTGCCACCCATGTATTTATTTATTATCGTTAGATAGCAATATATGTTACATTATATTCCCTAACAGTCCCTTTTTTGCCACCCATGTATTTAACCATGCTTGTTGGATAGTAATACCTGTTAACATACTTCCGCACACAGTTTCTTTACAACAAGCGACATATTTACAAATGCTCAGTACATAGGAATGCTTTTCACCTTAATTTTCCTCACATTCTCACTTCATCTACCGATATAATTATACACGTTCGCTATTTAGTAATATTTTTTAACTTACTTTCCCTTACATTCTCTCTTCAGTCATCCATTTATTCACACATTACACATTATTGATAGAAATTTTTATTTTTATTCTTTTTCAATTGGAGTAGATAGACTGAACTATCGCCCGGTTCACATTCCACGCACGTCTATTGAACAGGTGTAGAGGCTCATCTCTTGTTCCCTGTTTAGGATGTGGTTTCCGGTTTTCTCTTTTCCAATCTTTCTATTTTTCATTTTTGTTTGTTTTTTTTTTCAATTGGAGTAGATAGACTGAACTATCGCCCGGTTCACACTCCACCCACGTCTATTGAACAGGTGTAGAGGCTCATCCCTTGTTACCTGTTTAGGACGTGGTTTCCGGCTTTCACTTTTCCAATCTACTCACTCTTTCGTATCCCCCTGCACACCAGTGGCCTTATCGCCTTGCTTGGGGTGATATGATTAAAAAAAAATAATAATCTGTAAAAATGTTATGAAATTTAATGTACCTCGTTTTAAGTATAGGTATTGATATCGGCTCGGAACGAGAATCCGATGAGCCGAGTTCGAATTCCAGCCGAATTCATTGCATTCACTTACGCGCAAATACCCTTGGGAAACGTATTAATCCGTCTCTTCCTTCCAGTTATGGGTTAAATAGCAGGACAGATTGGGTTCTATAGCCTTGGTCGGCAACCAGTCTACTGCAGAAAGCAATGGCAACCTACTGCGGGATAATCTTCTGCCCAGTCAGTTTCTTTTGAAACATGATCGCCCAAGCGTGTATCACGTATAGCACTTAACTGACTGATTGATACTCATGTGATTTCAGGCATTACTGTAAATCAGTTGGCAAATGTTTTCCGTGAACTGCAAAATCGTATTACCCGTTTTACTGATAATGATCGAGGACATGTCGAAACTTAAGTAAAAATTCAATAAAACCTGAAAAATATAGATTTACTTCTTTCCAATTTTTTTTATAAAGTATTTCTATCGCAAATAGAAATAAAGTTATGTATTTTTTAAAGTATACACGAACTTTATGGACACCGTGTACTTCACAAATTTCTGCCATCAAATTATTTACATATTCTCGTTTGTTAGCAATATCTATAACCATATTTTCCTTATAGTTTCTCTTCTGTCATTTATATATTTACACATTCTGTTATTTAGTAATATTTTTTGCTTTACATCCCTTCACAGTCTCACAAATGGCATCACTATATTTACTCATTCTCGCAAGTTAACAATATCTGTTACCATATTTTCCCTCAGAGCGTCTCTTCTGCAACGGATATACTCGTTACTTAGCAATATCTGTTACATTAATTTGCCTATCATTCAATCTTTGTCAACCGATATAATTACACATGCTCGTTATTTAGCAATATCCGTTAACTTACCTTCCCTAACAGTCTCTTCCCTTCTATCCATATATTTACACATGTTTGTATGTTAGTAATGTGTATTATAATACTTTCTTTCACATTCTCTCTTCTGCTATCGCTATAGTAAAAAATTCTAGTATTTGTCTATATTTCTGAGATGAGGTAGTATTTACAATATTTACATTATTCGTACTATTGTCCTTATCTTTGTTGCTATTTGTAAGACGTTTTAGCCGTTGTACGCTCCGGCCTTCTTCAGGTGCTACGAATTTCGAACCGAACCCTTTATTATGATCCCTGGGTTATATCATTCTCATTCCATGCGTAGTAATGCTTCGATTTGAAGTCATGGGTTATCTCCTTCTAGCCCTGCAAGTAGCCTGGTTTTGAACTCATAACTCTTTGGGTCAAGTTACAGAAACTAAACAACGTCTATATCCACTGGGCTCTGTGTCCTTAAGGACACATGGCCCAGTGAATGTAATAAAGGGTTCGGTTCGTAATTCCTACAACCTGAAGAAGGCCGGAGGTACAACGGCCGAAACGTCATACAAATGGCAATATAGATGAGGAAAATAATCCCAATAATGTAAATAGTGTAAATATTACCTCATCTCAGAAATATAGACAAATCAATCTCGTTAGTAATAACTGTTAACTTACGTTCTCACACAGTCTTTCTTCTACCATCCATTAATTTACATGGCTCAGTGATTGTAATAAAGGGTTCGGTTCGTAATTCCTACAACCTGAAGAAGGCCGGAGGTACAACGGCCGAAACGTCATACAAATGGCAATATAGATGAGGAAAATAATCCCAATAATGTAAATAGTGTAAATATTACCTCATCTCAGAAATATAGACAAATCAATCTCGTTAGTAATAACTGTTAACTTACGTTCTCACACAGTCTTTCTTCTACCATCCATGAATTTACATGGCTCAGTGATTGTAATAAAGGGTTCGGTTCGTAATTCCTACAACCTGAAGAAGGCCGGAGGTACAACGGCCGAAACGTCATACAAATGGCAATATAGATGAGGAAAATAATCCCAATAATGTAAATAGTGTAAATATTACCTCATCTCAGAAATATATACAAATCAATCTCGTTAGTAATAACTGTTAACTTACGTTCTCACACAGTCTCTCTTCTATCATCCATGAATGTACACAGTCTGGTTAGTTAGCAATATATTTTACTTTATTTTCCCGCAGAGCCTCCCTTCTGATAGACATGTATTTTCACATTGTCATTAGTTAGCAATATCTGTTACCTTGTATCCCTTCACTAACTCTCTTCTGAAACAAATATATTTACACATTCTAGTTAGTTATCAATATATGTAACTTTACTTTATCTAACAGTTTCTCTTATTCTCTGACATGGCCATATTTGAAATTGCTCCTTAATTAGTAATATTTATTTCTTTACATTCCGTCATAGACTCTCTTCTGCCATCTATGTTTCTACACTGTCTCCTTAGATAGCAATATCAGTTACCTTATTTTCATTCATAGTATCTCTTTCGCCATCGATATAATTACAGTTGCTCTTTAATTAACTTAATTTCCCTCAGAGTTTCTCTTTTACACACAATGAATTTACACATTCACATTTACACATTACACATTACACTCTAGTGACATCGGCGAACGACATCAATTGAAAGGAAAATGCACGCCGAAAGAAAAACTAGTGGATCACCAAAGAGATTTTTGATGTGATGCAAAGGAGACAGAAAACGACACCAAGATATGGAACAGAATACAAGAGACTACACAAGGAAATACGGAGCAAAAGTAGACATGCTAAAGAAAGATGGTTCAACGACAAATGCGCCAAAGTAAAGAGACTGAGCAGAAACAATAATGGAGACATGCATAAAAACATAAAGGAACTAACAGGGCAAAGGACATGCTCAGCAACAGGATGTATAAAAGCAAAGGATGGCACACTAACATTTAAAAAAAATATTTAAGAGATAGGACGAGTATATCGAAGATCTCTTCCCCGACAAGAGAGAGCAACCAACAATGCACAAAATTACGGATGAACCAGAAATATTAAAAACCGAAGTGGAATCGGTAATGACCAAATTGAAGAGAAACAAAGCAGCGGGAGCAGACGGGATTATAATAGAGATGTTAATGACCTTAGAAGACTTTGGCATAGACAGATTAACAGAAAAAATAAACGAAATCTACAACAACAGCAATATATCAGAGAACCTAAGCAGGTCAATCTTTATAACACTGCCTAAAAAGATTGAGAGCGACAAGAGACACAGACAAGTGGAAGTCTAGGATCACCTACGTCCTGAAAGGACACAGCATATAAAGACTATATATTTATATGTGTTTGTTGGTTCCCTCACTGTCTCTTTTCTGCCATTCATGTGTTTACATGTTCTCGTTATTTAACAACAACTTTTCCCAACAGTCTTTTTCCTCCCACCGATATAATTAAAAATGATCGATAGTTAGCAATATCTGCTAATACGTTAGAAATATCAGTCAGTTAAGTGCCATACGTGAAACACGCTTGGGCGATCATGTCTCGAAAAAGACATGACTGACTGGGGAGAAGATTATCCCAAAGTAGGTTGCCATTGCTTTCTGCGGTAGACTGGTTGCCCGCCAAGTCTATAGAACCCAAACTGCCCTGTTATTTAACCCATAACTGGAAGGAAGAGACGGATAAATACCTCTCCCAAGGGTATTTGCGCGTAAGTGAATGCATGAATTCAACTGGAATTTGAACTCGGCTCCCCGATTTCTCGTTCCGAGCCGATATCCACTGCACCACAACGCACATTTCCCTAATATCAATTTTCTGCCGTCCATGTATTTATACATACTCGCTAGTTATCAATATTTATATTTTTTCCTGTCGGTCTGTCTTCTCCCATCCATGTATTTACATATCGTCAGTTAGCAATATGTCTTATCTTACATTCGCTCAGTCTCTCTTCTGCACATTCTCGACACTTAACAATGTCTGTGACAGTACTTTCCTTACAATCTGTCTTTTGCCATCAATATATTTACACATATTTGTTAGACATATTTCCGTCATAATTTCTCTTCTGCTATTGTTAAGTTTACACAGTTAGCAATATTAGTTTCATACTTTCCTTCACAGATGCTCTTCTGATATCAATAATTTTACACCTTCTTGTTAGTTCGCAATATCTCTTATATTCCCTCATAATCTCTCTTCTGTAATCTATATATTCATCCATGATTTTTAGTTAGCAAAATATGTTACTAACCATCCACCACAATCTTCTACTTCCATCAATATATTTACACATGCTCTTTTGTAAGCAATATTTGTTACCTTACTTTCCCTCTCATTCTTTTTTCTAACACCTATGTATTTACACATAATTGCTAGTTCACAATATCTGTTCTCTCTTGGGCCAACGTTATATTTACACATTCTCATCAGTTAGCCATAGTTTTTACCTTACTGTTGCTCGCAGTCTTTTTTCTGTCATCGATATATTTAATAACTAGCATCATAGCCCGGCGTTGCCCGTGCAACTCAAAACATTTTAGTAGTAGGAGAAAAAATCTATTTTCTTTTGTTTTGCGTAAACGTGAGTTGATGCTTTGTGTGATATTTTAAACAACATTGCGTTTGTTGTGGCTTCAAAATTACGGGGGAAAATATTCACATTTTTTGTTGACCAAATGAATTTTTAAAACGTCGGAATGAGAATGAGAATTAAATATACAGGCTCATTTTTTTTTTGTTTTTAATAAAAAATATTTTAGTTGCGTTTGACACGTGTGATTTTATTTCTGTGACGTAATATAGCAAGCATCTTATATCTTAGATGTTCTTAGCAAATGTAAACAATCGGCTCCATTGGCCAAAAAGTGCGAAAGGGAAAATTTACTAAACTTAAACTCAAAAAGTATGTGTCGACCTGGCTTCCCTGTAGATATGTGTCCCTAGAAAGTTTGAATGGCGTAGCTTAAAAAATGTAGGCGTGTATTATATATTACACACAGACAGACTCACAGATTGCCTTTTATATATATAGATTATTCAATACTTAGTAATATTTTTGTCTTAGTTTCCACTCTGTCTTTCTTCTGCCATCCACGTATTTATACAATATCCTTATTTAGATATATTTCTTAACTTTCTTTCCACCACAGTCTCTCTTCTGGATTCAACATATATACACGACTTCGCGCAGTTAGAAATATTTGTTTCCTTAAATTTCACTGACAGTCCCTTGAAACACATTATTGTTAGGTACAAACATTTGTCAACTTAATTTTCCTCATAGTCTCTCGTCTATCATCTATATATTTATACGTTCTAGTCAATTAAAAATAATTGTAATTTTTCTCATAATATTTCTTCTTGCATCCATGCATTTAAACATCCTCTTTAGTTAACAATATTTGTTATTTAATTTCCCTCAGAATCTCTCTTCTGCCATCGACATATTTAGACATTCTCGTTAGTTAACAATATATGTTACTATATTTGCCCTCATTGTCATTCGTCTGTCATAGATATAATTACACATGTTTATTAGTAAGGAATAGCTGCCTCACAGTCTATTTTTGTTATCCATGTATTTAAAGTCTCGCTAGTTAACAATAGCTGTTACTTTAATTCGATCACAGTCTCTCTTGTGCCATCCATGTATATACACTTTCTTAGTAATATCTCTTAACTTACTTTCCTTGACAATCTCTCTTCTGCGATTGATATATTTACACTTTATCGCTAGTTACCAATATCTATACCTTATTTTCCCCCTTAGTCTTTCTTCTGCATATATTCACACATTCATGTTCGCATTTTCTATTAACTTCGCTTCGCTTACTGTCTCTCTACTCTAATACCTATTTTATTAACAATATTCCTTCTTTTCCTTTTCATGACGTTTTGTACATTCTCATACACGTTTTGTACATTCTCATACACGTTTTGTACATTCTCATACACGTTTTGTACATTCTCATACACGTTTTGTACATTCTCGGTATTTGGCAATATGCGTTTCTTTACTTTTCCTCATAGTCTTATGTCATCCATATATTTTCACATTTTCTTTACACAACAATATTTGTTATTTTATTTTTCCTTAGAATCTCTCTTTTGCCATCCATGTATTTTTTTTTAATCATTTCACCCCGAGCAAGACAGAAATACCACTTAACTTACTTTCACTGAGTCACTCTTCTGCCATAGATATATTTACTCATTCTCTTTATCTGTCAACTGTTGCTCGGGTGTAATGAAAGCTTTAAAACTAATCCATGATCCTGGAGCTCAGACTCAGCCTAAAGAATATTTATGTGAAGTTTGGTGAGAATCGGATAAAAATTGTGGATTTGTATAAAGGACATACAGACAGACACACACACACACACACACACACACACACACACACACACACACACACACCTTGCCTTTTATATATACATATATATATACTATTGTAAGAACTGCTACCCTGAAACTTCTGAATATCGTTTTTTATGTCTTTGTCTATGAGTGTATCAAATTTGATTAAAATCGGACCACTCCTTCTATAACACGGTTTTTTCGATTATCGATTTTCGATATTTATCGGGGTACCTCGACGCAAAACCGAGCTAAGAACACTCGCAGGCACTTATAGTTCAACTGTGTAAATTTTCAAGAAAATCGGTTCAGCCGTTTCGGAGTCTATAGGTAACGGACGGGGACACACACACACACACACACACACACACACACACACACACACAGAAACAAAGTTCTATTTATAAATAAGTTTAGATGAGATATCTATTACTTTACATTTACATTCACTCTCCTTCTCTCTGCTACCATTCATGTATTTACAACGCTAGCAATATCTGTTACCATATCTTCTTTTTCTGTTGTTGCTATATGTTGGGACGCCTATTCGGCTATAATGGACTATTCCATTACTATGTAAAGTAATGGTGGCATCTATGTAGGTATAGAGGGTGCCGAGCAGCCGTATCGACAAGTCAGTCGTAGACTTCCGGTGACGACCCGGAAGTACCCAGTGCTCATACTACGTCTTACGACGGTTGAGACGATTAACCTCTATTCTTGTATTGGATACTAATAACCTTTGTAAATACTATTTTCACGGAATACAACAATTAACCTATTCCTGTTGTTGAGTTATATATTCTTACTCACGACATAACACTATATTTACAAATACTCGTTAGTTAGCAATATATATTACATTTTTTAACATAAGAGTCACTCTTCTACTCGTTAGTTAGCACTTTCTGTTACCTTTTTCCTTCTTCTTTTTCTTCTTCTATGAACCCTGTCCTTTCAGGACGTAGGCGATCATGGCTTTCCACATCTCCCTATCCTTGGTGGCTCTTAGCACGCTTTTTCCTGTTACTCCACGCAACCCTTGTTCCATCATCCACCTGATTAGGGCCTTCAAATATGTTATTCGCTGTATTTCCCCTTCTGTTTTTCCTCTATCTGGCCTGTTAGCATCAGGTTCTTCAAGCCCTCCTTCCTCAATGAATGTCCCAGGAACTTCAGTTGTCTCTGTCTGATGCTCAATATTAATTTCCTTTTCGTTTCCATCCTTTCAAAAACATCATCATTGCTCACATGCTCGATACATGATATTCACAGCATCCTTCTGTAGAACCAAATTTAAATTGGTTCAGGTTTTTCCGTCATCTTTGATGATATTGTCCAACATTCACTGACATCCCATAGCAATCCAGTACTCTCTTCTTTGTTTCTAGCGAAATTGTCCTGTTTCTTAATAGTTTACTCAACTTCTGGAATACTTCCTTCGCCATGCCAATTCGCCTTCAGACCTCTATGTTACACTTTCCGTCTTCTGTTAGAACACTTCCCAGGTATTTAAATTTTTGTACCTGCTTGATTTTAGTATCCGACACCTGTATTTGGCATTTTGGGCTGCCCTTTTTACTGATGACCATGCATTCGGTTCTCTTGCAGTTTATTTGTGGTCCTTTTTTGTTACTCTCTTCAGCTACATTCTTTAGGGGGTCTTGTAGTTTCTTTCCCGTGTCTGCTATCAGCGCTGTATCATCTGCATACCTTATGTTGTTTAAATTGTGGCCTCCGATGACGAATCATGACATAACTTCTAGACTTCTCAGAAAGTTCTCGCTGTATAAGTCGAATAGATCCGGTGAAAAGACATCCTTGTCTTAAGCCACTTTTTATCTTTGTATATATGCTGAATTCATTAACTGTTCGTATGCAGGCGGTTTGATGCCAGTAGAGACTTTTGATTACTCTTAGGTCTATGCCAAATATGTCGAGGCTGCCGAGCATCTCCATCAATTCTTTGTGGCGTATTTTGTCAAACACATTTGCATATATTCAATTTTGTTAATTAACATTTTTTTCTTCTTTTATAAGCGTTTCACCCCGAGCAAGGCATGTCACTGCCACTACTGCGCAGGGGGCTACATAGAGTGGAGAAAGGATGATTAAATATAGGAAATGTCAGAGGGTGGGTGATAAGCGGGTAAGGATACCGAGAATGAGCGTTGGGTAGATGAGAGTGTTCTGAGAATAATTGGGAGTTAGTGTGATAGGAGGTGACTATTGACCCTACATTTAAACACCTGGAGATTGTAGCTGTCGGAAAAGCAGACTTGTGGAAGGGAGTTCCACAGGCGGGAAGCACGAGAAAAGAAGCTGTTGGAGTAGAATTTACGGTTACATCTTATTTGTTTAACTGTAAAAGGATGGGACCTAGTTGCTAATCTAGTATCTCGTGTAAATTCGTGCTTAGGCAGCACCAGTGATCTAAGCTCATCGGAGCAGTAGCCATGAAAGTACTTGTAGAAGAGGCACAGGGAAGCCACATCACGCCGGTGAGAGAGTGGTTGCAGCCGGTCTGCCAAGTCAGTATCAACCACGTTACAGATCCTCCTTTGTATTTTGTCAAGAAGCCCAAGGAGAGCAGCAGGGGCACCAGACCAGATATGGCAGCAATATTCAATACACGGGCGGATGGTAGATTTGTATATGTGCAGAATAGATTCAGGTGGGAAAAACTTCCGGGCCCTGCACAGGGAGCCGACTTTCATAGCAGCAGATTTGGCAATGGATTCGATATAGTCATTCCATTTGAGGTCCGCGGAAAGTGTAAGGCCAAGGAGGCGTAGTATTTTAATCTCTGGGATGCTAGCCTGTCCCATGCTAATGGGAGGTAGATGCGATTGTCTATGGTGGTTAGTTGATAACAGCTTCGTTTTAGAAGCATTGAAATTTACCAGCCATTTCCTACCCCAGGCCACTACGGATTGGAGGTTCCTTTCAAGTACGGCAGCGAGATTCACTTTGTCGTCCACACCTGGTTTTTGATCGATGCGAGAGTAGATTGTTGTGTCATCGGCATTCATGCCAACTTGGGATCTAATGGTGTCGGGGAGATCATTAATGTAGATCAGAAATAGTGTGGGACCTAGAATAGAACCTTGAGGGACGCCCGCGTTCGTATGGTAGTTTTGGGAGGCATGCCAATTTAATACCACCTTCAATGTTTTTTTTTTTTTTTATAATCATTTCACCCCGAGCAAGGCAGAGACGCCACTGATGTGTAGGGGGTTACATAAATGTAGAAAGATTAATTAGAAAAGAGTGAGGAGTACAAGCTAGTTAGAAAGGAACAATAGAAAGCTGAGAAAGCAGGTGCAATGACAGATACATGGGCGGAGAGAAAGTGAAGATTATACAGGGGAGGGGAGAGAGCTAGAGTCCAGTGGTTAGTAGGTGAGTATTAACTTTGCTTTTAAATTTCTGGAGGTCGTAGCCGTCAGGAAAGCAAGAATATGGGAGTGAGTTCCACAGGCGGGAAGTGCGAGAGAGGAAGCTGCAGGAGTAGAATTGTCGTCTGCGTTTGGCTAACCTGACTGTGAATGGGTGGGACCCAGTTGCCAGTCTGGTTGCACGGGTAAACACCTGTTGAGGAGGCATCAGTGACTTAAGCTCATCCGAGCAGAAGCCATGAAAGTATTTATAGAAGAGACAGAGGGAGGCTACATTTCGACGATGGGAAAGTGGCTGCAGACGAGTCGCCAGATCAGTACCTATCACATTACAGACTCTCCTTTGGAGCTTGTCAAGAACACTGAGGAGAACGGCAGGGGCACCTGACCATAAATGGCAGCAGTACTCCATGCACGGACGGATGGTTGACTTGTATATATGCAGGATGGATTCAGGTGGAAAAAACATCCTGGATCGACATAGTGACCCAATCTTCTTAGCAGTAGATTTTGCTACGGATTCAATATAGTGCTTCCATTTGAGGTCTGAGGACAGGGTAAGTCCTCGGAGGCGTAGTGTATTACTCTCCGGGAGAATCATCTGGTCCATGCTTATGGGAGGCAGAAGAGGTTGCCTGTAATGGTTGACAGACAACAGCTTGGTCTTAGAGGAATTGAAGTTGACAAGCCACTTCTTGCCCCAGTTCACCACAGAGTGTAGATCCCGCTCAAGGTCAGCAGCGAGATTATGTCTGTCCGCCACGACAGGTTTCTTACTGGTGAGGGAGTATATTGTAGTGTCATCTGCGTAGATGCCTACTTGGGACTTGATCTCATCTGGGAGGTCGTTGATGAAAATAAGGAAGAGCGTTGGGCCCAGGATAGAGCCTTGTGGGACACCAGCATTCGTGCTGTAGGCACGCCCATTCAGAACGACCTTCATTTTGCGGTTATTTAAGAAAGATTGGATTAGGTCAAGCAGACGACCGGTAATACCATAACCGCGTAGTTTGCATAGGAGGCCAGGGTGCCAAACCCTGTCGAAAGCCTTGGAGATGTCCAGAGCAACCGCGCGAGCCTCGTCAGACTCATCAAGGGCCTGTAGCATGTACTCCGTTACAGTTGTTAGCAGGTCGGCTGTGGACCTGTAAAATCGGAATCCATATTGCCTGTCGGAGAACAGTTTGTGGGCGGTGAGATGATGAACTATTTCAGCATTGATTATAGCCTCGAATACTTTCCCGAATATTGGAAGAAGACTGATAGGGCGATAGTTGGATGGGTCCGAGGGTTCACCACAGTTCTTAAAGACAGGAACGACTGAGGAGAATTTCCAGCATGCAGGAAAGCAGGATGTGCGGTTAGAGAGGAAAGACTGGATGAGGTCAAACAGATGTCCAGTTATCCCGTAGCTCCGCAGTTTGCACAAGAGGCCAGCATGCCAGACCCTGTCGAATGCTTTGGAGATATCCAAGGTAAAGTTTCGGGCTTCACCATTCTTGTCGAGTGCCCGGTATATGTACTCGGTAATGATCGTTAGCTTATCAGCAGTAGACCTGGTGAAGCGAACCCCGTACTGTTTGTCAGAGAGAAGCCTGTTGGCCGTGAGATGCTGAATCGCCTCGGCGTTGATAATGGCTTCGAAAACTTTGCCAAAGATCGGAAGGAGACTAATAGAACGGTAATTGGCGGGGTCTGAGGGTTCGCCAGAATTCTTAAATATAAGAACTACGCAGGAGGACTTCCAACAGGCAGGAAAACAGGAAGCAGATAGGCAGAGGTTATAGAGTTTAGAGAGGACAGAGGAGAGTTCTGGGGCACATTTCTTCAGTACTATGACTGGGATTCAGTCACCGCCGCTCGCTTTGTGTGGGTCAAGTTGTGCAATTATCTTGTCGACCAGCGAGGGTGTAATGTGGACGTTATTTAGTTGAGCCTTAGTTCTGGGTGGGAAGTCTGGTGCAGGTATTCCTAACGAGTCCAGTGTCGAATTGGTTGAGAATCTACGGGCAAAGCATTCAGCCTTGTCGGCTGGGTAGGTGAGAACTTCAAACTCATTGATTAGTGGGGGTATTGAAGTCTTGTTCCTGCTGAGCACGCTTTTGCAGAGACGCCAGTAATCTTTGGAACCAAACTTAGAAGATGCTATGCGTTGCCTAATTCTGGTAGCAAACGCCCTCTTAGCTTCGTTCAGTACTTTTTTACACTTGTTCCGTAC
This sequence comes from Ascarosepion bandense, assembly GCA_037127315.1. NCBI lineage: Eukaryota > Metazoa > Mollusca > Cephalopoda > Sepiida > Sepiidae > Ascarosepion > Ascarosepion bandense. Next base: position 2,465,270 of record JBBBDQ010001325.1, read on the forward strand.
TGAGGCGAAAAGGCGCCTGTTTTGGTTCGACGAGCAGCTTCGATAGAGCCGGAAGAAATGGTTCCGCTGGGCAATGGCGGCCGAGCAAGCGGGTGAGAACCAGGGGGACGAATTTGGTTTTAGTTGGAATTTCCTGGCTGGGATATAAGCATCGATGCCAGCGATGCCTCCAAGAGGAGACTTCGGAGGCACAGTCTTCGACAGGAAGATCGAAGACGTTGTTCCAGGGGACGTCGCAGAGGAAGTCTCTGAACGAGTCCCAGTCGGCTCTTTGGTATCAGTATTATATTCTGCTGGTCTGGTTTTCTTGGGTAGAGTTAGTGCGGATTGATATGTTGACGGAGACTACGACGTGGTCAGAGTTTCCGAGGGGGCAGAGTTGCCTGGTAGTGCAGGAGTCTGGGATGGAGGTAAAGCAAAGGTCGAGTAAAGAGTCCCTTCCGTTAGGGTTTTTAGAGAAACGCGTGGGGAAGTCCACCACTTGCATTAGAGCTTGGGTTATTGAAAAGTACATGGTGCGGATACCAGCAAGGTCGGTGGCTGAATTTTCAAGCCACTTGGTGTGGTGGGCGTTAAAATCGCCAAACACAAATATATGGGCAGATGGATGAGAAGAAATGGCCCTGTCGATATTAGTAGAGACGCAATCAAGTACCGTTCAGTCAGAGGAGGAGGGGAAGCGGTAGAGGAAGAAGAGATAGCTAACCGAGCTTAGAAGTGAGAGGCGGAAGCACATGAAGGAATGATTTTTGTTAACTCTTTTGTTAGCCTTATCAGTAACATACATTTCCCTCTACAGCCATCAATGTATTTACACAAGCACATATGCTTATCTTTTACCATACTTTTACCATACTTTTACCATACTTTTGCTTACAGACTCTCATCTGCCATTGATATAATTGCACATTTTCGATAGCTTGCAATATTTGTTTCATTACTTTCCTCATTATCTCTCCATTTTGTTATCAATATATTGATATATATACATTATATATATCAATATATATCAATATATACCAATATATATCAATATAAATATCAATATAAATAATATATATCAATATATATCAATATAAATATATATCAATATAAATATCAATATAAATAATATATATCAATATAAATAATATATATCAATATATACCAATATATATCAATATAAATATCAGTATAAATAATATATATCAATATATATCAATAAAAATATATATCAATATAAATATCAATATAAATAATATATATATCAATATATACCAATATAAATATATATCAATATAAATATCAATATAAATAATATATATCAATATATATCAATATAAATATCATTATAAATATCAATATAAATAATATATAATAATATATATCAATATCAATATATATCTATATAAATATATATCAATATAGATATCAATATAAATAATATATATCAATATATATCAATATAAATATATACATTATATATATAGATTATATTATATTACAAAATATATATTTACACATACTTTTAATTTACCAATATTTGTTTCATTACTTTTCTCGGAGTCTTCTTCTATCAATTTTATACATTCTCGCATAGTTATCAATATGCATTCGCTTAATTTTCCGCCAACGTCTGTCGTCTGCCATCAATATAATTAAACATTTTCTTTAGCTAGAAATATCTGTTATTTGACATTCTCTCACAGTTTCTCGTCAGCTATTCGAGTACTTTTTTTGTTATTAGAAATATATGTTACCTTCATTTCTTTCCCATATTTACACATTCTCGTTAGTTATCAATACTACATTCCCTCACAGTCTCTATTCTACAACAGGTATATTTACAAATACTCAATAGTTAGCAATATTTGTTACCTGACTTTACCTTAGATTCTATCTCCTACCATCCATGAATTTACACATTCTCGATTGTTGGTAATATATGTTACCTTATTTTCCCTCTCCGTCTTTTTCAGCCATCGATATATTTACCCATGCTCGTTACTTAGCAATATCTTTTAGCTTATACTGCTTACACACTTCTGCTATCCATGTATTTACACATTCTCATTTGTTAGTAACATCTGTTACATAACTTTCCCTCACTGTCATTCTTCTGTCATCCATGTATTTGTACACGATCTTTAGTTAGCAATATCTGTTACCTTACATTATCTCACATTCTTTCTTTTGCCACCCACATATTAACACATTCTCATTATTTAGTAATATTTTTTTGGCCTTACTTTCCATCATAGTTTCTCTTTTGTCATTCATGTATTTACACATACTCTTTAGTTGGCAAAATCTGTTACATTGCTTCTACCATTAATTTAGGTAGACATTCTCGTGTAGTTATCAATATGTGCTACCTTAATTTCCGTCAGAGTCTCTCGCCTGCCATCCATGTAATTACACATTCTTTTTAGTTACCAATATCTTTTATCTTACAGTCTGTCTTCTGCCATCTACACTAACGGCCATAATTATTAGGCTACCCCAGTTTTTTCAAAGAAATTTCATTCTATTTTCAGTATTTATTGCCAAGTGAATAATTCTAAATGAAAATAGTGTTATTCTTTTGTTATTATTACTTTGCAAAATTTTACAAGGCAAGGAAGGAAAGATGAACTCGTCCAAATCACCCTAAATTATCTTCATTCTTTCATTGATGAAACTGCAATATAGATAATTATTAAATATTTATAAATTCATTTGATGTACATGTTATTGTGCAATATTAACAAAAGACCCATTCTATTTTCATTTACAATTATTCACTTGACAATAAATACTAAAAGATATTATGAAATACATCATTTATTTAAAACACTGGGGTTGCCTAATAATTATGGCTGGTGCAGATGTGCGTTGTGGTGCAGTGGATATCGGCTCGGAACGAGAAATCGGGGAACAGAGTTCGAATTCCAGTTGAATCCATTGCATTCACTTACGCACAAATACTCTTGGGAAAGGTATTAATCCGTCTCTTCAACTCCAGTTATGGGTTAAATAGCAGGGCAGATTGGATTCTATAGCCTTGGCTGGCAACCAATCTACCGCAGAAAGCAATGGCAGCCTATTGCCTGGCAACCAATCTACCGCAGAAAGCAATGGCAGCCTATTGCGAGATAATCTTCTGCCCAGTCGCCAAGCGTGTTTCATCTATGGCACTTAACTTACTGGATGTATATATTTACAAATACTCGTTTGTTAAGCTATTCTACGTTTTCCACTGCCTTTCTTACTTCAAATATGTCATGTGAATGTCAAGAGCACTCTTTTCCAGAAATTTTGGCTGCCTCTGATTCTATGCACAAATATCTTTTTTCATTCCAAGTTCCTTAAATCTTTCTCATTGCTCAGCAGTTATATCAACGGTATTCACAGCATTCCTTCTAGAGTCTATTTTCTGACTGTTTTATCCTGTCAAATCACTCAGCAAGTCTCTATTATATACGGGTATTGCTATTAAATAACAGCTTTCTTTTTTCTTTGTTTCAAATCTTTTGGGAAGGTATTTCGCTGTTCTAGCGTCTTTGTGTCAATAGATGGCAAAACAGGTTTTAGGAAAGATGTGCGTTGTGGTGCAGTGGATATCGACTCAGAACGAGAAATCGAGGAGTAGAGTTCAAATTCTATTTGAATAGATTGCATTCACTTACGTACAAATACCCTTGGGAAAGGTATTAATCAGTCTCTTCGCTCCAGTTATAGGTTAAATAATAAGACAGACTGGGTTCTATAGTCTTGGTTGGCAACGTGTCTACCGCAGAAAGCAATGGTAACATAATGCGGGATAATCTTTTGTCCAGTCAGTCATGGGCGATTATTTCCAAATAGACATGACTGACTGGGCAGTAGGTTATCCCGCAGTAGGTTGTCATCACTTTCTGCAGTAGACTCGTTACCAGCCAAGGCTATAGAACCCAATCTTTCCTGTTATTTAACCCGTAACTGTGGGGGAAAGAGACGGATTAATAACTTTCCCAAGTGAATGCAAGGAATTTAACTGGAATTCGAACTCGACTCTCCGATTTGTCGTTCCGAGTTGATATCCATTGCACCACAACGCACATCCAAATATAATGTACTCAGCCTGAATTTGAATTGTGCACTGGATCCCCAACTCAACCATACGCGCTAGTTGCAACATCCTTGGCCTGTAAGGAAACTCTGCTTGAAAGGAGACTTCGTTGGTTGGGCCACGTGCTGCACCGGCCTGGTGATGAATTTGTTCGTAAACTGGTGGCGACCAACGGTGCGTTGGTTGGAGGAAGCGCCGAGGTGTTCAATTTAAAACCTGGCTCGATACTGTCAAAGCAGACATGGAGCTCATGTCCGGTTCTCTCGTTTTTGGTGTCCGACGCTGGAACTGCGATTGGCTCGATCATGCTAGATTCTGCTACCGATCGACGAGGGTGGATGGCCTTGACGCGCGATGCGGTTAACTCCATTAGAGCCGTCTCTACCCACTTCGGGTGAATGCCGTTACAAATAAAATAATAATAATGGACCCTAATTTCAAATTAATCTTAATAGGAAACTTTAATTTAAAGTCAACATTACGAACTCAATAAAGGACAAGAAAATAAGGACATAAATGTATAGTAGCGATTATTTTCTTTATGTGGCGTTTTCCTTCACGACGTAGGAGATTATGGCTTTCTACAACTTCCTGACCCTTGTAGCTTTTTGGTTTTCTATTATTTCTGCCAAACCATGTTTCACCATCCATTTACTCAATCTTATTAAATATGCCCCCGCCACAAGAATATTACTCGTGTAACCAGACTGGCAACAAGGACCCACCCATTTTACAGTAAGATCAACCAAATACAGCCGACAACTCTACTCCATCAGCTTCTTTTCTCACACTTCCTGCCTGTGGAACTCCTTTCCATATACTTGCTTTCCTGATGGCTAAAACCCCCAGGAATTTAAATGCAATGTCAATATCAATCTCTTATCCACTTGACTCCAGTCCTTTCTACATCACCCCGTATATATTTTTCTTTTCCTTTCTCTTTACCTTCGCAACTGTCTTCATATCTGTGTTCCCATCTTTCTCTTGCACTTTCTCTGACACCCCCTGTAACTGGTTCGTCTTTTTCTTCATTCTCCTCCTGTCTAACATTTTACTCTTATGTAGCCTCCTCCGCATCAGTGTTGCTTTGGATAAAACGATTAAATACACAAAATGTTATGTTGTTTTACTCTGTTCCTCCTACCCTCTATCTGCCCCGTGAGTATCAGATTTTCCAATCCTTTCTTCCTCAAGAAACCTCAACTGTCTCTTCCTGATGTTAGGTATAAGTTTTTATTTTGTTTTAATTTTCTTCAAAACTTCGTCGTTGCTTACATGTTCTGTCTACGGTATATTCAGCATCCTTCTGTAAAAGCATATTTCTGTTGCTTCGAGGCTTCATCACTAATGAAATTCTCCTGCATTCGCTGTTATATAGACAGATTTCACATAACTGCTTGCTATCTTTTTCCTATTTCATAGTAATCTGCTTAGATTTTGAAATGCATCGCTGGCTATCCCAATATGCCTTCGGATCTCAGTGTCGCACTCTCCGTCTTCTGTTTAAACACTTCCCAGATGTTTAAATTGTTGCATTTGTTTGATTTTGGTATCTCTGATTTGTAATTTTCATTTTGGACTGTTCCTTTTTATTACTTGTTTCGAATTGTCTTTTTCCTTATATTTTGCTTAGCTTTTAAAAGACATCTTTCGCTATCCCAATGCGACTTCGGATTCCAGTGTCGCACTCTCCATCTTCTGTTAAAACACTTCCCAGATATTTAAATTGCTGTATTTGCTTCATTTTGTTCTCTCAAATTTATAAATTTTCATTTTGGACTGTTCCTTTTTATTAGTTGTTTCGATGTGTCTTTTTCTTAATATTTTGCCTAACTTTTGAAAGGCACCTTTCGCTATTTCAATACGACTTCGGTATTAAATATCGAACTTTCCATTTTCTGTTAAAACACTTTCCAGGTATTTAGATTTTCGTGCTTGTTTGATTTTGGTATCTCTGATTTGTAATTCGCATTTTGGGTTCATCCTTTTGATAGCAAACATGTATTCTATCTTCTTGCAAATGATGTTTAATACTTCCTTTTACTTTCTTTCACTACCTTCTGTAGATTTTGTAGCTTCATTCTTTGTCTGCTATCAACACTGTCATCTGCACCTCTTGTGCTGTTTAGATTGTGGATTGATGTACACAATTCAAATTCCGGCTGAGTACATTATATTTGGATGTGCGTCGTGGTGCAATGAATATCAACTCGGAACGACAAATCGGAGAGTCGAGTTCGAATTCCAGTTAAATTCCTTGCATTCACTTGGGAAAGTTATTAATCCGTCTCTTTCCCCCACAGTTACGGGTTAAATAACAGGAAAGATTGGGTTCTATGGCCTTGGCTGGTAACGAGTCTACTGCAGAAAGTGATGACAACCTACTGCGGGATAACCTACTGCCCAGTCAGTCATGTCTCTTTGGAAATAACTGCCCAAGCGTGTATCACGTATGGCACTTAATTGACTGACTGACATTATATTTGCTTTCGCAATCGTGGAAAAGTTAGAAACTATCATTTCTAAACTAGGGATTGACAACAGAGTAGATTCGGCTCTATGACTTTGTTTTGGAATCAATTGGTGAAAAGAACAATTCAAAACTAAAAACTGGTTAAGCGTGGTGTCTACAATGTAACAATTACAATCAATAACGCAAAGAGTATATAGTGTAACGACTATAATAACAAAGTGCTCTACAGTGTAATGGCTACTATCAATAAGATCGTCTACAGTATAACGATTATAAATAATAACGCAAGCGAATTTCCATTGAAACGACTATAGTCTAAAACACAGCGGTGATATATAGAACAACTACAATAAACAAAACAAAGGGCTCTACAGTGTAATAGCTACAAAGTGCTTTGTGGTACAGTGGATATCGGCTGGGAACGAGAACCCGGGGAGCCGAATTCGAATTCCAGTTGAATTCATTGTATTCACTTACGCGCAAATTCCCTTAGGAAAGGTATTAATCCGTCTCTTCCTTCCAGTTATGGGTTAAATAGCAGGACAGATTGGGTTCTATAGCCTTGGTCGGCAACCAGTCTACCGCAGAAAGCAATGGCAACCTACTGCGGGATAATCTTCTGCCCAGTCAGTCATGTCTCCTTCGAGACATGATCGCCCAAGCGTGTATCACGTATGGCACTTAACTGACTGACAGTATAACGATTATAAATAATAACGCAAGCGAATTTCCATTGAAACGGCTATAGTCAAAAACACAGCGGTGATATATAGAACAACTACAATAAACAAAACAAAGGGCTCTACAGTGTGTAATGGCTATAATTAATAATGCAAAGTGTATATGGTGCAACAACTAGAGTAAGGGCTCTGCAGTGTAACGACTGCAACCAGTGATGTAAGCGAGTCTACGTTGAAACGACTATAATCAACAAAACAAAGGGTATATAAAGTAGCAACTACAATTAGCAACACAATGTAATAACTACAGTGTAACGATTACAATCAACAATGTCGTCTACCATGTAACGATTGCAATCAGAAACGCAAGCGGCGTATAGAGTGTAACAAACACAATAAACACATACAATCAACAGTGTAGTGTACAATGCAAAGATTATTATCAACAATTAAAAGTAGTCTATAGTATAAGGACGGCAATGTTGTCTAGAGTGTAACGTCTACAATCAAGAAGGTAATCTACAGTGTAACGTCTACAATCAAGAAGGTAATCTACAGTGTAACGTCTACAATCAAGAAGGTAATCTACAGTGTAACGTCTACAATCAAGAAGGTAATCTACAGTGTAACGTCTACAATCAAGAAGGTAATCTACAGTGTAACGACTACAATTAATACACGTATCAATCCACATTACATTATATCTCCTCAAACGTAAGAACACATAGTAAGTACGAAATGAACTCAGAGACATCAACATAAAACAAAAAAAAACATTAAAATAAATTAGTGAAAAAATACCGAAAATATGACAAAAACGACATATATGAGCCTAATTAAAGAGATAAATATGAAAGGCAAAAAAATTTCAATGATAAATAGGTAGATAGATAAAAATAAATTCACATAAACATACACGCGCAGGCGCATGCAAATATATCAGTTAGTTAAGTGCCATACGTGATACACGCTTTGGGCGATCATGTCTCGAAAGAGACATGACTGACTGGGAAAAAGATTATCCCGCAATAGATTCCCATTGCTATCTGCGGTAGACTGGTCACCATCCAAGGCTATAGAACCCAATCTGTCCTGTTATTTAACCCATAATTGGAAAAAAAGAGACGGATTAATACATTTCCCAAGGGATTTGTGCGTATGTGAATGCAAGGAATGTAACTGGAGTTCGAACTCGGCTCCCCGATATCCACTGCACCATAACGCACATCGATTTAAATATATACAAAGCCCAAAAGCTACTAAGGGCAGCAAATTACTGAAAGAGGTTGTTACATGAGCAGAAGAACAGGAGGCAAGAAATGCAAATTAGGAAACTGTGAACTATGTCAGGTACAGATAAATATGAATCTTCTTGGCCTCACTTTGCGCCCTTTTGGTCTTACATTTTCCAGTGACTGCATCGAAGCAATAGCTGAATCTACTGCAAGGATATTTGTCTCACTGTGTGGTTTCAGCAATTTTTTTTTTTTCGTCAGAGTCTATCTTGCACATTTACAAAACTTTCATTCGGTCATCCACTGAATGTTGTCGTCAAATCTGGCCAAGTGCTCCTGCTGTACATCTCGAGATTCTTGAAAAAATCCATGCCAGGATCTGCAATATAATCCATCCCTACCAAGCATCTCGGTTTGTCAATTTCTCACCGACGTGACGTGGCTTCTCTTTGTCTTTTCTACGAATATTGTCATGGCCTGTTCGGATGAGCTTTTCTTCTGGTAACACGACTACATAAATTTAAGCATGCTACTAGACTGACACCTAAGTTACATTCTTTTATTGTTGAAATAGTAAAATGCAATCACCACTTATACACCAACCGTTTATTTTCTTGCATTTCCTATGATTCTCTGAGAGCTACAATCTTCAAAAACGTAAATTCAACGTTAATCGCCATTTTGTGTCTTCAGGAAACTTGTTAATCATTTGTCCTTTTACAGTCCTCTATATTCTCATTCTTTTGTTTTAATTTCACTCCCTGTGACCCATGCTCAATAGTAGCATTTCTGCCTTACGGTGAAATAACCACACACACACACACACACACACACACACACACACACACACACACATATATATATATCCTCTTAATATATTTGCTCTAGATAATTATTAATTTATTAAGCTTTCTATTTTTATCTAATTAATATTCTATATTAATTAGATAAAAATAGATAATATCTTTTGGGTTATCCTCACCGTCTTCACGGGTTGCCATATATATATATATATATATATATATATATATATATATATATAAGAAATTATTTGTTTTAATATTATTTTTGATCGATACTCGTATTTAAGCAGATATTCTGTTTTATAATCTTACAGTATATATATTTTTTTCTGCCGGCCGGATTATTTACGATAAATTTTCGTTATGAAAATATGTGTCATTCGATAGGATTCGACATAGGGAAAGCCACCAACTGATCTGGTCCAGGGGTCTAAGACGCGCCAAATCAATTGGTGGCCTCCCCTATGTGGATAGAGGTAGCAGATTCGAATCCTGCCGAATGACACACATTTTAGTAACAAAAATTTATCGTAAATAATCAGGCCAGTAGAAATAAATATAACTGTTTGATTATAAAACAGAATATCTACTTAAAGACGAGTATCGATCAAAAATAATGTTCAAATTGTCGGTTGTTTATAACCAATTTTGTTAATTTCCGTGACACACACACACACACACACACACACACACACACACACACACATATATATATATATATATATATATATATACTAGCAGTATAGCCCGGATGTAATGAAAGCTTTAAAACTAATCCATAGTCCTGGAGCTCAGACTTAGCCTAAAGAATATTTGTGTGAAGTTTGGTGAGAATTGCATAGAAATTGTGGATTTGCATAAAGGACATACAGACAGCTAAACAGACACACACACAAACATCTTGCCTTTTATATATATATATATATATATATATATATATATATATATATATATATATATATTATCAATTTTCTGCACTATTATAAGAACTGTAACCTTGAAACTTCTGAATATCGTTTCTTATGCCTTTGTCTATGAGTGTATCAAATTTGATTAAAATCGGATCACTCATTCTATAACCCGATTTTTTCGATTATCGATTTTCGATATTTATCGGAGGTACCTCGACACAAAACCTAACTAAGAACACTCGTTGACGCTTATAGTACAACTGTGTAAATTTTCAGCCGTTTCGGAGTCTATAGGTAACGGATACACACACAGAGACACACGCACACACAGATACACACAAAGTTCCATTTATAAATAAGTTTATATATATATATATATATATATATATATATATATATATATATATATAGTGGCTTGAATTAATAAATATATATATGAGAGTGCACACATGTATATCGTTATTATTTAAGTGCACAATGTGTGAACATATATGTATTATGTATATGTACCGGGGAGATGCCACCATTAGATTTGGTGTGTTTTACCTCTCAACCACAGAAGATATGGTAAACAAATCTCGAATTTAAATATATATTTCATTGATTCCTATGAGAAACTTTGTTCGGGATTGAATCCTTTTGTAAACAAACAAAGAAAGTATTACAAAATTATACGGATTTACGAAATTGGTATTAACTGAAATACTTATTCAATTTTTTTTATTTTAACATTATTTCTAATGGCTAATCGTATTTGAGTGGAAAGTCTGTTTTTCTATAATGAAACATTACATTTCATTTTCATTATCCACAAGCCTAGTTGTTCGAGAAATCTTGCTTGAAAAATATCTATCTTTCGGCAGGGTTCGAACCTGCATACTCTAATTACAGTATGCGATTACGAATTTCTGGCAAAGTAAATTGTCATTGTGATCTCACTTTTATTTTTTTTTACAGAAGGTGTCTAACTGACCCTACTATAGTGTGCAGTCGAGAAAATGAAAAATAAACAACGTGGATGCGCGAAATTAAAAAATATAAAATGGCGACAAATTACTCATCGCACCGTATATATATATATATATATATATATATATATATTTTGGTATTTCATAAAAAATATTATATATATATATATATGTAATATTTTGGTATTTCATACATATATATATATATATATATATATATATATATATATATGTAATATTTTGGTATTTCATACTCATATATATATATATATATATATATATATATATATATATATATATATATATATATATATATATATATGTAATATTTTATTTATTTCATACATATATATATATATATATATATATATATATATATATATATATATGCAATATTTTGGTATTTCATACAAAAATATTATATATATATATATATATATATATATATATATAAATATTTTGGTATTTCATACAAAAATATCGTATTTATCTCAGGTTAATGCGTACAGAAAAATCTTCACCCACTACACAACAGCAATACACACACCAGCGTACAAATCTCTCTGTCTGTCGGTCTGCCTGTCTCTCTCTCTCTATATATATATGTACATGAGTACCTGAATCTGCGTATATTTATCTGTCAGAGTATATACGTAATGTGTAGTATGCCCTAATCGTCTTTTTTATTTTTTACTTCAGGTGTTAACCAGTGCGGTATGCAGCACCCACAAGTCCACATTCACGCGCGCACACCTGTAATCAGGTGTAGGCTAAGAATCAGGTGTGGATGGGTAAGAGACCTCAGATAACCCTGCCCAGTAAAGTACTTCCTGTATTGGCCTAATAGAAGATAGGTTTAGAGACATCCACTTGCCGTAGTGGAGGGATCTAAACAGACATGAAGACTGCCTGAGGTCCCCCAACTATTCCCTGCCTGCCTACGACCAGAGTTGGGTCGCTGAGGACAGGATGAACCCAGGGGTATGTCCAAACCAACAATTGTCACAATAGATTCCATATTTTCACGCATTCATTGCACCAAGTCATGGGTCATATTTTGGATCAATGGTATGAATACAGGACAAGTTATTGTCCGTATGGTGACACATACTAGAGAGAATACACAGATCGGACTGCTGCGATATTCCCACGCCTAAAACAAATACATAGTAACACTGACAATAAAGAAGGTACCACTACCCACCATAACCATTACCAACAATAACAACAACAGTAACAATAAAGGCGGTACTACCATCCACCATCACCACCATTAATAATAACAACAACGAATAAAAAAAATAAGGAAAGTTAAAGCGAAGAAAATAAAATAAATGAGCTTTGTGTGAGAATTATCATTAATAGCTGAACACGATGATGACGGTAGTACCAGTAAATATCTGCACACTTGAAACAGTTACAAAAGTTTTATTTTCTAAAATTTAAAAATTTAGAATCTGCTAAAAATTGGAAGCGAACCATAGAGAACGTTTTAAGACCAGCTAGCATAGTGCTGGAATATTTAGAAAACATTGATAGTTGTTCAAATATACTGGATAGCATTTTGAAAACTTAATATTTACTACTACTTCTACTATTACTACTACTACTAATAATAATAATGAAAAGTAATGAGAATACAGAAATTCTAAAAGTAGTTAATAATTATAAAATGAATGGGTACTTTGAGAAAGAAATAAAAAGATGAAAAAGACATGAAAGTTGTTCTTACTTGTGAATTCATTCTTTTTAATAGAATTGACAAGGCACACACCGAACGGTCAAGTGATAAACAGAAGTAGATCAATAAATAGATAAACACGATAAGATAGATATGTACGCGTATAGATCAGTTAATAGACATCCGAATGCATTAAGAAATAGATAAAGAGAATGATAAAAAAGTGTTAAAATTTATATAATGGGAAATGATAAATCTAGATCAATTGGTAGATAATTTAGTCAACATGAAAATAGTTTAGTCGAAATGAAACAAATATGATAATCGACATAAAAGCACCCCCACTAATACACGCAGTTTACATATATAATACAAGAAAAAGTGTTCAAAAAATTGTTTATTTCCTTTATATTTGCGTGTATAATAATATTTCTTGGTAAATTAACAAAAGCTTAGATATAAGAAAAAGCAGAAAAATATTCTCATCAGTATCTATCTATCTATCTATCTATCTATCTATCTATCTATCTTTTATATCTCGGTATGTATCAATGAAGTTACATAAATAAACATTTAGGTTTATAATAATAATAATTATAATAATAATAATAATAATAATAATAATAATAATAATAATATTGTTAAAAACCAGAAAGAGAAAACTTGTCTATTATTTGATATGGCTTGTCCAGAGGATTGTAACATAGCAACCAAGGAATTTGAAAAACTGTCAAACTATAAAGACCTGTAAATTGAAATAGAAAAAATGTGGAAATTGAAAACAAGAGTTGTGCCAGTGATAGTAGGTGCACTTGGAATGATAAAAAATGGAACAAAACAACACATTGAAAGAATCCCTGGAAACCCCAGCTTAAGAGATATACAAAAAATTGTCTTATTAAGTACAGCCCACACACTAAGGAGAACTTTGTCTATGTAACGCTAGGGATGATGGGGAAGATAGAAAAAACATGAAATGGAGCCATAACAACACGCCACGATCTGCCTTAGGTCTTCCTGCAGACTTGGTTGGTAGTGCGACCATAGCAGAAATCGAAATATGATGAAAAATGACATAATAATAAACAGAATTTGATTTGTGCAATATATTAATTTATTCCTCAACATGATCAATTTAAATTCTAATTTACAAGACATGTCACAGTGAACGGGAATCAGTATTTCCTCCATGACATAAACAGAATGAAAACTGATGCTCCTTAAATGGAAAACATCTTTAACATTAATTTTTTCACACACACACACACACACACACACACACACACACACACACACACACACACACACACACACAAGCACGCATTCTTTAAAATATCTATATGAGTAAACTATTCAAGAGAAATGACAGGGTTTGTTGATATAAACAGTGTGAACATAGGAACCAACACTACAAGGTACTAGCAGTTTCACGTCTTAAGATAACATCAGACCTTACGATCATAATGTCAACTCACCACACACACACACACACACACACACACACACACACATATATATATATATATATATATATATATATATATATAACTATAAATTTATCTTTAAACACGTCTCTAAAAACGCGGAGGGGAAAAAATGGTGGAAACAAAAAAAGTAACGATCTAAGCGCTTGAACATTAGTCAAAGTACTAGTCGAAAGAAAAAGAATCCGGGACGAGTAACCTGACACGTAAAGCGCTCAATACAATAGCAGAGCAAATAAATAAATAAATAAATAAATAAATAAATAGCTAACCTAGATCCAACGGACCTACCTAGGTTTCTCCAGGACCTACTATACATATTCGCAGACAGATCTGTTTCGCTGTATCACAGCTCATTAGTACCCAGGACTGAAACCGGATGAAAATTCAAAAAAGGAATATCAGTAACTATACTATTTTATGGATATTTATTTGTAATATAATGAACAAGCCCAAATTGCATAATAAAGTCACACACTTTTGATAAAAACATAATGTAGAGTTGTCTTTCTTTTAATCTTGTTGCTAACCAAGGCTAAAACGCCTATTCTCAAGCGTATTTGTACGAAAGTGAGCAACTTAAACGGAATTCGAACGCGGCATGCCAATTTTAATTCCCAATTGAATCTTGAGTTTGATCTTCATTTGTTAGTTCAGATTCTAACGTTGTGCTAAACTAAGATCAATAAAATAATAAATGGGCACTTTAGCATGGGGTTTGGGTTAAATAAATTGTTTGGTTAACTATTGCTGAATAGGAAAACAGATACTCACTGGGTGTTCCATACATGTAGCTTTGTGTCAACCAAGTTAGGAGAAGCTCAAGGTGGGATAATAGCAAGCGACCTAATGTACCTCGGTTTAGAGTTATGGCTAACGAGCAAGTTTAATAAAAAATACTTTTAAACAGAAAGCTTGAACCTAGTTTAGTACATTAAATACCCTCTAAAAGTTCCCTTGCTCTAAAGTAAGCTAACGGTAAATTACGATAATGATCAACGGTCTATTCTGGTTAATTATTGCTAAATAATATTTATTAGTAATTTAATTTATTGTAATTCTCATTAAGTACGGATGCAATTTCACGAAGCTCAAAACAGGCACAGGTGGAAGATTATATATATATCTATCTCCCAGCGCCACTCATCAGGGCTGTTTCTTTTTTCAATCTGGCGGCCCTGATGAGTAACGACATCATAACGGTGAGCTAACGAAACATCTTAGTCAGCATGAACCTGCTCAGTTAAAGTGATAATTTCTTTGCATTGAATGTATAGGTACGTAACTAGTGTTAAGAAAACTATTTTTCCGACAAGAAAACACAGGTTCGAATCTCAACATGGTTGTTTCGTCAAGAAAGTGACTTTTTGATATTATTGGAAATATATATTATCTGAAAACCATACGACCTGTTGGCCCAAAACTTTGTGAGTGTAATTGGTTGGAAGTTGATGGTTGTGGTAGTACAAAGTCACAAGTCATAGAGACCGAAAATTTGAGCGTACAGGTCAGAGTTCAAACTGTTTATCACACCAGATTATGCGTTCTCACTCTGAAACTTTATGTAAAGTCCGCTCAGATTAGTGGCAGTATAAAGCACAAAAGGTCTCTGTGGGTATTGAATAAACACAAAAGTACCTAAGAAGCCCTCTGTAACAGAGAATGGCTAGCCACTGTAACAGACATGTGTATTCGGAAAGGAGTAGTCGGTTTATATTACTTATGTACCAGTGAGCCCGTGCCGTCAAAAATGACGGCTAAATATTTATATCGATATACCGTCTAAAATGACGGCAACATATATATCGATGTACATAACTACTGAGTATCTTACATTTATATATAAAAAAAAACTAAAATAATCCACCATTCCTGAGAATGACAGGAGGGATATATATACCTACGTTTGAAACCCGACCGAACTGGCGTCAGTCGGCGGTTCTGCCTCTGAGCTATGGGCACACTGTAGACAGAGGCAGATTTTTACCATGTGATATACCATGTAAACATACGCCAGTAGTTAGAGTGTTCTAATTCATTACTGAATGACCGATACGTAGATGCTAGAGTAGCTACAATTTTTTCAAAATACATACATATATATATATATATTCTTCACTGCTCGATCATATAATTATTGCTAAAAAATAGTTACAGGCACTGTTAAAGAGCAAACACACGGCAAAAATTTTCATGGCTAGTAGTAAGGTAAAATAAAGAATTAACTGAGCTGATACTGCCTCACTATTGTCTTTCTCCTTGAGCGTAACTGGAAGGATATATATATATACAGAGAGAGAGAAAGAGAGAGAGAGAGAGGTGGGATATATATATATATATATATATATATATATATATATATATACACACACACACACACACACACAACGGTCTTTGTTCTAATAGGGATGATTTACACATGTCATTAAATGCATTACATATATAGTCCGAATAAGTAAATACTAATATACATATTTACCTTTCTTGTACTCAACACAAATACATAGCACACACGAACGAACATACGACATTTAATACGAAGCATTGCTAAAATGTTTTTGGCCTTCCCAAGAACTGATTATTTAACTACAAACAGGTTGGGTCGGATTGTGGTAAAAGTCTACCATTTGTCCACACTTTGAATACTCCTGCCACATACGCTGTTGTGCTCTGCTATAAATTTACAGATTTTTTAAATAAAATCTAAAGAAGAACCTGCAATATTGCTCCTGCTCTGGCATATCGAGTACAGTTATATTTTAACCACAACCATAATATTGCCTGTTCATTTTCCAAAAATACTTTTATGGCAATTGTTCTGATGAATTTTCCTCTATGGCTCAGAGACTTTATGAATTTAATCGCAGTTGTGGTGCAGTGGATATCGACTTGGAACGAGCAATTGGGAAGCAGAGTTCAAATTCCAGTTGAATTCACTGATGTACAAATAACCGAGAAAAAGGTATTATTTCGTCTCTTCCCTGCATATAGGATTAAATAATAGGGCATATTGGGTTCTATAGCCTTGGTCGGCAACCAGTCTACCGCAAAAAGCAATGGCAACCTACTGCGGGATAATCTTCTGCCCAGTCAGTCATGTCTCTTTTGAGACATGATCGCCCAAGCGTGTATCACGGATGGTACTTAACTGACTGACTGAATATAATAGCTAGAAACATGATTAAGACTTTTACTGAGCATAAAGTGGGGGATCGGTTTTCTATTGTTGTGAAGTAATAAACTGATCCGCCTATAATTACTACTTAACAATATAATACATATCTTCTCTCTTTAGCTATGAGTCAAATAACAGGACAGATTGGGTTCTACAGCCTTGGCTGACAACCAGTCTACCGCAAAAAGCAATGGCAACCTACTGCGGGATAATCTTCTGCCCAGTCAGTCATGTCTCTTTCGAGACATGATCGCCCAAGCGTGTATCACGTATGACACTTGACTGACTAGATTAGCGGTAAGGTCCCCTCATTTTACATTTGAAATGGCGAGATGTAACCTCACGTAGTACTCTAACATTTTCTTTCCTCGCACTTCTCGATTCTAAATTCCCTTCCGGCTTCTTGCTTCTCAGTCAACTTTGAATTTCAAAAGTTTAAATGTAATTTCAGTCGTTACCTTATGTCTTCTTAATTCTTGTTCTTTTATTGATCTCTTCTCTTAATTATGCTTTTCTTTTGCTTTTATTTATTCGCACTCAGTAACCCTCCTTAGTAGCTGTATAGCCTTGTTTGGGGTGAAATGATCAAAAAAGAAAAAAGTATGCCGAGCCCGGTATTTTTTATCTCCCAATCGTAGAAATATTTTATTACACACACACACACACACACACATGTATATATATATATGTATATACAAAGATATATACACATACATATACACACACATATATATGTATATATATACAAGTATATATATATGCATATATACAAATATATATATGCCCCAACACACACACACACACACACACACACACATATACAAACCTATGTAGGTATACACTTAGTGCACTTAATCACATTTGGACATTTTTTGTCCGTTTCTGTATGCGGGCTTACAGGTGCCTATATGGTTTTGGCTCCCTGTGACAACGCCTGTCATAAATTCCTATCGCCACAATATTTATCCGTACATTCATCTCTATATAATACTTATCCATACAATACACATCGAATGTACTAAAGTTAAAGGTGGTGATAATTGTTTGTTTACTATTTGTAACAAAGCGAATGACAGACTTTAACCTCTCTCTTTCTTTATATCTCATTCTCTCTTTTCTTATTCACTGTGTTTGTCTAAGGAAATTTAGTAAAAACATTTTCCATGACTTTTCTTTCTTTTCGTGTCTAAAATATCAAACAATGTAGAGACGCTTCTAGTCATATCCTAAATAAAACAATCCCATTATACCACGTCATGTTGCCCGAGTTGGCCTAGGATCTAAACAGTTCTACCATAAAACATTTGCTTAACTTCCTTTTTCAGACGACTATATATGATATTTATTACCGGATAACTTATAATAGAACCAGATAATTGAGAATGTGGTGATAATGCCAATGTTTATGCACAATTTAATTATGATAGTGTGGACCTTATTAAATTCGAAAACCAGTCTTATATAAATAGCTTTTTAATTCGATATATCTCTTTTTTCAAATAATTGTTAAAGCTTTTTGCATATATTTGACTGGTGGTTGTTATAAAAATGCCTATCTATCTATCTATCTATCTATCTATCTATCTATCTATCTATCTATCTATCAATATACGAACTAAATTATAAATTATATATATATATATATATATATATATATATATATATATATATATATATATAAATCGAAATGAATAAGAACGAAGAAAATAAAATAACTGGAACGTTAGATACATTAGTTTAAAACAGTGCTCAATATAAAAATAGACCAATGAATAGTTATTATTAAATATTACGTTGGAATAATTATAATCAGCATTGTTAATTACCTGATGAGAGATTGTTCTTTCAATGTCGAAACAAAATGTAAAATTTTGTAGTAGTTTGTAGTTTGCACATGTTCTAACGTAACAATTAATAATAATAATAATTAAAAAAAAATTGTCTTATTAAGTCCAGCCCACACACTAAGGAAAACTTTATCTATGTAATGCTGAGGATGATAGGGAAGATAGAAAAACATGAAATGGAGCCATAACAACACGCCACTACCTGCCTTAGGTCTCCCCGCAGACTTGGTTGGTAGTGAGACCAAAGCAGAAATCGAAATATGATGAAAAATGACATAATAATAATAATAATAATATATATATATATATATATATATATATATATATATATATATATATATAAAGACAGAATTTTTTTTTTCTTACGAGTGCTTGACTTTTAGTTCATGTACTTCATTATGTTTCTTTTTTTGCTTCCCCTTTTTTTCCCTCCGAGTTTGTTCTCGGTGGGTTATACAAGACCATTTAAATTATAGCTTGATTAATACTAGTTTTACTATTGGTATTGTTGTTGCTATAGTTATTATTATCATTATTATTATTATTATTATTATTATTATTATTATTATTATTATCATTATTATTATTATTATTATTATATAATATATTATAATATATATAATAATAATGTTATATACATATATAAATATATATATATATATATATATTTATATGTGTGTGTGTGTGTGTGTGTGTTGGGGGCATATATATATATATATATATATATATATATAAATATATATACAACACACACACCCACTCACACAGGGTACGATCCGTAAATTGTCGGCATCTCATATTTTTAATTACGTGTATGCGCTTTGCTTTTGTCTATTTTGTAGACTGCGTCGTATGGTAAGATTAGTCAGACATTGTTTGGAAAAAAAAAACAAAAAAAAAAAAAACAAAAACAAAAAAACAAAAAAAAACAAAAAAAACAAACAAATAGCATCATGACGCAAATCAGCCCGCCAGAAATTTGGAAACAATATGAAGTCTTGCTTAGCATTCGCGCCGGAAGCTCCGATATGAGCTTTCCAGAGTATTTGGGTGTCAATTTGAGGACAGTGCAGACATTTGGAAAGAGTTAGATGAGTCTAAAGGTGAATACAAATGTACGGTAGCTCAGAAAACTAACTCTGATCGTTTTGATAATGAATAAACTTACGAATTTGTTAAGTCAGTTAAGTGTCATACGTGATAGACGCTTTGGGCAATCATGTCTCTTTCGAGATATAACTGACTGAGCAGAAGATTATCCCGCAATATATTGCCATTGCTTTCTGCGGTAGACTGGTTCTATTATTTGAGTTATAGCTAGAGGGAGAAGAGATGTATTATAATATTAAGTAGTAATTAAGTGGGATCAGTTTATTACTTCACAACAATAGAAAACCGATCCCCCACTTTATGACCAGTAGAAGCCTTAATCATGATTCCAACTATTATATTCAGTCAGTCAGTTAAGTGTCATACGTGATACACGCTTTGGGCGATCATGTCTCGAAAGAGACATAACTGACTGGACAGAAGATTATTCCGCAGTAGATTGCCATTGCTGTCTGCGGTAGACTGGTTGCCAGCTAAGGCTATAGAACCCAATCTGTCCTATAATTTAAACCATAATTTGAGGGAAGAGACGGATGAATACCTTTTCCAAAGGTATTTGTACGTAAGTGAATGCAAGGAATTCAACTCGAATTCGAACTCGGCTACCCGATATGTCGTTCCGAGTCTATATCCATTGCACTACAACGCTCAGGGCCTTAAATTCAACCTATAAGCTTACATCAAGTGAGTTGAGAAGGTAGTGCCACCCTTAGTCAAAATGGTAACTTCTGGAGGACCTATGTCTGGCAACAGAACTCTGCAACATTTTTTTTTTTTTTTTTTTTTAATCATATCACCCCAAGCAAGGCGGTAACGCCACTGATGTGCAGGGGGCTACATAAGAGTGAGAAGACTACAAAAGAGAAAAACCGGAAACCGCATCCTAAACAGGAAACAAGGGATAAGCCTCTTCACCTGTTCAATAGACGTGGGAGGAGTGTGAACCGGGCGATAGTTTAGTCTATCTACTCCAATTGGAAAAAAAAAGAAAAAAGAAAAAAGTGGAAAGATTGGAAAAGAGAAAACCGGAAACCGCATCCTAAACAGGAAACAAGGGATAAGCCTCTTCACCTGTTCAATAGACGTGGGAGGAGTGTGATGCCACACAAGCAGAAGAACCCACTCATAGCTGTCAGACAATTTATGCAACCACATCTTGTTTTGCTTCTGAACACCTAACACCCCAGACAGCAACCTCCTTGTTTATTATGTGTGGTGCCCAATTGAGCGAGAGACCAACAAATCTTCTTGTAAAACTAAAATTAAACTAAAGGCAAGAATGGCAGCAAAGAGACAGCCCAGAAGAGATACAGTAGATTCCGAAGTCATCTGGAGGCCTTGGTTGAATCCAATGGCAATGTTATTGAGTAAATTTACTCTTTGTTATTTCAAGATAGTTTTGTGTAATTTTGGCAAATATATCTGTTAAAATGGGATGTTTGTTATTTTCATTTTAGTGTAATTTATCCATCTCACCTTGAATATCTATATTTATATATATTTGTATATATGCATGTATTCAAGATTATGCATTATATAATGTGAAGAGAGAGAGAGAGAGAGAAAGAAAGAGAGAGAGAAAATAACGAGAGATAAAGAGAGAGAGAGAAAGAGAAAGAATAAGTAGAAATACTGTAAGGGATTAAAGAAAGTAAAGAATGAAATGAAGGGTGAAAGAGAAAGAAATAGAGAGAAACGAAAAGACATGTTGAAATAGAGACGGGGAGAAAAAGTAAGATAGAACGAGAGACAGAACGAAACACAGAGAGAAAAAGATAGAGAAAGAGATGGAAAAATAGAGAATAAAATAGGAAGAAAGAAAGAGAGAGAGAGAGAGAGAGTCAGAAAGAAGAAATATATATAGACACTTATAAAGAATGAAATAGAGAGGGTAAAAATAGAAAGAAAAATAGAAAGAGAGTGAAATAAATAGGAATAGAAAGAAAAAAAACAGTGACTTAAAAATAATGGTGAGAAAGAAAAAAAAATTAAGAGAAAAAGAAGTAGATAGGACTGACTTAGACAAAGGCCCAACTTGATTGATAAAAAGTCCTTGAAATTTTCTTCAAATTAAAGTCAGCTACTTTTTATTTTTGTTTTTTGACCACCATCCCCTCTGTTCTCTGCCAAATGGTGACTGTGAACTCGGTGTCATTAACACACGGAATTATGTGGTTTCCGGCTTTCTTTTTTCCAATCTTTTCACTTTTCCTTATTTTTTTTTTCAGTTGGAGTAGATAGACTGAACTATCGCCCGGTTCACACTCCACCCACGTCTATTGAACAGGTGTAGAGGCTCATCCCTTGTTCCCTGTTTAGGATGTGGTTTCCGGCTTTCTCTTTTCCAATCTTTTCACTCTTACGTAGCCCTCTGCACACCAGTGGCCTTACCGCCTTGCCCGGGGTGATATGATTAAAAAAAAATTCTTTACTTATCAAACATACGCTTTAATTGAGAATGTGCCGGATCGTATGGAACTTTACGTTGGTGTCGTGTTGTTAAAGAAAAACTTTCAACTCTTTTTTAAAGTCACTTGCTGATCCAGGTGTGACATATGAAAATTATCTTCTGATATTGTTTATGTAAGAGACACCTGTAGTCTCTTTAATCCGATACATGAACCCCTAACGATTAACATATCCACTTTGGGTGGTGTTTGTGCTAGTGTACTTGTGCGTGTGTCGGGACGAGGAGTGCTCTAAATGTTTCAGAAAAATAACAGTAATTTGAAGAGAGACAGACAAGTATATTCACAGATAAATGTTTATGCCCAGAATTTTCACATGTGTAATATGAGAGTAAAAGAGTGTTAGAAACAGAGAAAGAGTTGCACAGTTAAAGCGAGAGAGATAGAGAGAGAGAGAAAGAGAGAGAGAGAAAGAAAGAGTGAGATAGAGAGAGAGGAGAGTTCGGGAAACGGTGTTAGGAAGAGTGAAAGAAAGTTTAAAATTGTAAGCTGCTACCGTTATACACTCATTTATGTGGAAGTTTCATAAATATTTCCACATAAAGTCAGTCAGTCAGTTAAGTGCCATACATGATACACGCTTGGGCGATCATGTCTCGAAAGAGACATGACTGACTGGGCAGAAGATTATCCCGCAGTAGGTTGCCATTGCTTTCTGCGGTAGACTGGTTGCCGACCAAGGCTACAGAACCCAATCTGTCCTGTTATTTAACCCATAACTGGAAGGAATAGACGGATTAATACCTTTTCCAAGGTTATTTGCGCGTAAGTGAATGTAATGAATTCGGCTGGAATTCGAACTCGGCTCCCCGCTTTCTCGTTCCGAGCCGATATCCAATGCACCACAACGCACATAAAGTATTATGCGTAAATACGAGTGAATTTTTTTTGAAATTTTATGTATAACGGTGTAATAAACACGGAAGCGCGGATAATTGATATATGTGCGTATATGTGTGTATGGTTAGTAATATGAACGTGTATACATTAGGCTTTTCCGTCGTGTGTTTGACTGACATTTTATGCATGCGGCCACACACAAACACACACACACACACACACACACCCATATATATATATATGATAAACTATATATTTGTATGAAAGGGATATATATATGTGTGTGTGTGTGTGTGTGTGTGTGTGTGTGTGCGTGCGCGCGTGTGTGCGTGTGTGTGTGTGTGTGTGTGTGTGTATGTGTGTGTGTGTATTTCTGTGTGTGTGAATTCTTTAAAAATAGGCATACGCACATATACACGTACATTCACTTTTGTAGCCAGAGCCAAAAGGAAGAACAAAGAAGGAAACGGAATTATGAGAAAGTAACCGGGCGAAAAACTCAACACAGACACCTACATCAAATGCCTCGAGGAGGTATTGCCCTGGATCAAGAGGTTGGCTGCTGAAAAACCCTATACCTGACAAGCAGGAGAACCCACTCATGGCTGTCAGATAAGTTTTGCGATAACATCACGCCTTATATCTGGCCACCTAACTCTACAGACTGTGATCCTCTTATTTTGTGTATGGTGCAAACCAACGAAAACATCTTGTCAGACCAAAGATGAAATGAAGGCAAGAATTTTGGCAGCATTCACAATCTTAAACAGGTATACCTCCCAGAAGAGTTACTAAAAATTCCAAAGTCGTCTGGAGATCATGGTTGAATCCAATGGTGATTTTATTGATTTGTATTACTCTTTAGTATTTCAAGTTTTTTTGGTATAATTCTATTAAATATATTTGTTAAAATGAGATATCAGTATTTTTTTCATTTTTGCGTAACTTAGACGACAATTCATCCATTGAAACCTCTCTGTATATAAATTATGAATTATAATGAATTATAAATTATTACACATTTTTATCAATATTATTACAAGAAATTATATTTATTTATATATAAATAAAACGTGTATGCAGGGAAACTGCTAGTCACCATGCAGTGTTGGTTTGTACGTTCACGCTGTCTATATCTTCATACCTGCAAACACACACTGACTCCAATATTCAACATTCTTCCACCATAGATATTAAAAATTAAATATATATATATATATATATATATATATATATATATATATATGTGTGTGTGTGTGTGTGTGTATGTGTGTGTGAGAATTTCCACATGCAAATCTATCTATCTATCTATCTATCTATCTATCTATCTATCTATCTATCTATCTATCTGTTTGCATCTATGTGTGTATGAGTGTGTGTATCTTTTTCTCTTTCTCACTGTACTTGTTTGCATATGCGCATCTCTTCCTCTAAGTATTTGTGTGTGTGCGTACGCGCACTTGTGTGTGTATGGAGAGTGATTCGTTCTGTTATGACAGGTGTCTTTCTCTTCCTTGTACCCCTGTGTCGGTGTCCTCTTAACATCTTACCCTGAAGGAAGGAAGTGTTTTACATAATTAAGATCTGGAGGCAGCCAATATAACAACAACAACAACAATAATAATAACAACACGTGATACTCAACAAGTTAAGGACATCGAAATGACCAAAACCACAGGTGTACATATATCTCTTGTATTCCTTGGGCAAAAATTGAAGTATTTACCCCATTTTTTTTCCTAGATTTGAAGTTGAGAAATTACGTGATATAAGAACTTATAGAAATTCAAGTTTAGTCATTCATTTCCGATGAGAAGTTATGTTAGTTTTATTATCAATCAAAGAAAAGAAAAAAGTTACGTTTGAACTGGTTCGTTCAACGGTAACCTAAAATACGTTTGTACAATTATAAGCGCAAAAATTTTGCCTTTTCATATAAGAAGAAGTATGAAGAATAAGAATAAGTATAAGAATAAGTGTAATAGCAAGAAAAAGTATAAAGAATAAGAATAAGTATGATAGTAAGAATAAAAGAATAAGTGTAAGAGCAAGAAAAAGTATAAAGAATAAGAATAAGTATGATATGAAGAATAAGTATAAGAATAAGTGTAAGAGTAAGAAAAAGTATAAAGAATAAGAATAAGTATGATATGAAGAATAAGTATAAGAATAAGTGCAAAAGCAAGTAAAAGTATAAAGAATAAGAATAAGTATGATAGTAAGAATAAGTATAAGAATAAGTGTAAGAGTAAGAAAAAGTATAAAGAATAAGAATAAGTATGATAGTAAGAATAAGTATGAGAATAAGTGCAAGAGCAAGAAAAAGTATAAAGACTAAGAATAAGTATGATAGTAAGAATAAGTATAAGAATAAGTGTAATAGCAAGAAAAAGTATAAAGAATGAGAATAAGTATGATAGTAAGAATAAGTATAAGAATAAGTTCAAGATTAAGAAAAAGTATGAGGAATAAGAACAAGTAGGATACTAAGAATAAGTATGAGGATAAGTGTAAGAGCAAGAAAAAGTATAAAGAATAAGAATAAGTATGATAGTAAGAATAAGTATAAGAATAAGTGTAAGAGCAAGAAAAAGTATAAAGAATAAGAATAAGTATGATATGAAGAATAAGTATAAGAATAAGTGTAAGAGCAAGAAAAAGTATAAAGAATAAGAATAAGTATGATAGTAAGAATAAGTATAAGAATAAGTTCAAGAGTAAGAAAAAGTATGAGGAATAAGAATAAGTATGATAGTAAGAATAAGTATGAGGATACACGTAAGAGCAAGAAAAAGAATAAAGAATAAGAATAAGTATGATAGTAAGAATAAGTATAAGAATAAGTGTAAGAGCAAGAAAAAGTATAAAGAATGAGAATAAGTATGATAGTAAGAATAAGTATAAGAATAAGTTCAAGAGTAAGAAAAAGTATGAGGAATAAGAATAGGTATGATACTAAGAATAAGTATAAGAATAAGCGTAAGAGCAAGAAAAAGTATAAAGAATAAGAATAAGTATGATATGAAGAATAAGTATAAGAATAAGTGTAAGAGCAAGAAAAATATAAAGAATAAGAATAAGTATGATAGTAAGAATAAGTATAAGAATAAGTTCAAGAGTAAGAAAAAGTATGAGGAATAAGAATAAGTATGATAGTAAGAATAAGTATGAGGATACGTGTAAGAGCAAGAAAAAGAATAAAGAATAAGAATAAGTATGATAGTAAGAATAAGTATAAGAATAAGTGTAAGAGCAAGAAAAAGTATAAAGAATGAGAATAAGTATGATAGTAAGAATAAGTATAAGAATAAGTTCAAGAGTAAGAAAAAGTATGAGGAATAAGAATAGGTATGATACTAAGAATAAGTATAAGAATAAGTGTAAGAGCAAGAAAAAGTATAAAGAATAAGAATAAGTATGATATGAAGAATAAGTATAAGAATAAGTGTAAGAGCAAGAAAAAGTATAAAGAATAAGAATAAGCATGATAGTAAGAATAAGTATAAGAATAAGTTCAAGAGTAAGAAAAAGTACGAGGAATAAGAATAAGTATGATAGTAAGAATAAGTATGAGGATAAGTGTAAGAGCAAGAAAAATTATAAAGAATAAGAAGAAGTATGATAATAAAATAAGTATAAGATTAAGTGTAAGAGCAAGAAAAAGTATAAAGAATAAGAATAAGTATGATAGTAAGAATAAGTATAAGAATAAGTGTAAGAGCAAGAAAAAGTATGAAGACTAAAAATAAGTATGATAGTAAGAATAAGTATAAGAATAAGTGTAAGAGCAAGAAAAATTGTAAAGAATAAAAATGAGTATGATAGTAAGAATAAGTATTAGAATAAGTTTAAGAGCAAGAAAAAGTGAAATGAATAAGAAGAAGTATGATAGTAAGAATAAGTATAAGAATAAGTGTAAGATCAAGAAAAAGTATAAAGAATAAGAATAAGTATGATAGTAAGAATAAATATAAGAATCAGTTCAAGAGTAAGAAAAAGTATGAGGAATAAGAATAAGTATGATAGTAAGAACTAGAATATGAATACGTGTAAGAGCAAGAAAAAGTATGAAGAATAAGAATAAGTATGATAGTAAGAATAAGTATAAGAATAAGTGTAAGAGCAAGAAAAAGTATAAAGAATAAGAATAAGTATGATATTAAGAATAAGTATAAGAATAAGTTCAAGAGTAAGAAAAAGTATGAGGAATAAGAATAAGTATGATAGTAAGAATAAGAATAAGAATAAGTGTAAAAGCAAGAAAAAGTATGAAGAATAAGAATAAGTATGATAGTAAGAATAAGTATAAAAATAAGTGTAAGAGCAAGAAAAAGTATAAGGAATAAGAATAAGTATGAGAGTGAGAATAAGTATAAGAATAAGTGTAAGAGCAAGAAATGGTATAAAGAATAAGAATAATTGTGATAGTAAGAATAAGTATAAGAATAAGTGTACGAGCAAGAAAACGTATAAAGAATAAGAATAATTATGATAGTAAGAATAAGTATGAGAATAAGTGTAAAAGCAAGAAAAAGTATAAAGAATAAAAATGAGTATGATAGTAAGAATAAGTATAAGAATAAGTGTAAGAGCAAGAAAAAGTATAAAGAATAAGAATAAGTATGATAGTAAGAATAAGTATAAGAATGAGTTCAAAAGTAAGAAAAAGTATAAAGAATAAGAATAAGTATGATAGTAAGAATAAGTATAAGAATAAGTGTAGGAGCAAGAAAAATTGTAAAGAATAAGAATGAGTATGATAGTAAGAATAAGTATAAGAATAAGTGTAAGAGTAAGAAAATTATAAAGAATAAGAAGAAGTATGATAGTAAAATAAGTATAAGAATAAGTGTAAAAGCAAGAAAAAGTATAAAGAATAAGAATAACTATGATAGTAAGAATAAGTATAAGAATAAGTGTAATAGCAAGAAAAAGTATAAAGAATAAGAATAAGTATGATAGTAAGAATAAGTATAAGAATGAGTTCAAGAGTAAGAAAAATTATAAAGAATAAGAATAATTATGATAGTAAGAATAAGTAAAAGAATAAGTGTAAGTGCAAGAAAAAGTATAAAGGATAAGAATAAGTATGATAGTAAGAATAAGAATAAGAATAAGTGTAAGAGCAAGAAAAAGTATGAAGAATAAAAATAAGTATGATAGTAAGAATAAGTATAAGCATAAGTGTAAGAGTAAGAAAAACAAAAAAGAATAAGAATAATATGATATTAAGAATAAGTGTAAGAATAAGTTCAAGAGTAAGAAAAAGTATGAGGAATAAGAATAAGTATGATAGTAAGAATAAGAATAAGAATAAGTGTAAGAGCAAGAAAAAGTATAAAGAATAAGAATAAGTATGATAGTAAGAATAAGTATAAGAATAAGTGTAATAACAAGAAAAAGTATAAAGAATAAGAATAAGTATGATAGTGAGAATAAGTATAAGAATAAGTGTAAGAGTAAGAAAAAGTATAAAGAATAAGAATAAGTATGATAGTAAGAATAAGTATAAGAATAAGTGTAAGAGTAAGAAAAAGTATAAAGAATAAGAATAAGTATGATAGTAAGAATAAGTATAAGAATGAGTTCAAGAGTAAGAAAAAGTATAAAGAATAAGAATAATTATGATAGTAAGAATAAGTAAAAGAATAAGTGTAAGTGCAAGAAAAAGTATAAAGGATAAGAATAAGTATGATAGTAAGAATAAGAATAAGAATAAGTGTAAGAGCAAGAAAAAGTATGAAGAATAAGAATAAGTATGATAGTAAGAATAAGTATAAGCATAAGTGTAAGAGTAAGAAAAACCAAAAAGAATAAGAATAAGTATGATATTAAGAATCAGTTTAAGAATAAGTTCAAGAGTAAGAAAAAAGTACGAGGAATAAGAATAAGTATGATAGTAAGAATAAGAATAAGAATAAGTGTAAGAGCAAGAAAAAGTATAAAGAATAAGAATAAGTATGATAGTAAGAAATAGTATAAGAATAAGTGTACGAGCAAGAAAACGTATAAAGAATAAGAATAATTATGATAGTAAGAATAAGTATGAGAATAAGTGTAAAAGCAAGAAAAAGTATAAAGAATAAAAATGAGTATGATAGTAAGAATAAGTATAAGAATAAGTGTAAGAGCAAGAAAAAGTATAAAGAATAATAATAAGTATGATAGTAAGAATAAGTATAAGAATGAGTTCAAAAGTAAGAAAAAGTATAAAGAATAAGAATAAGTATGATAGTAAGAATAAGTATAAGAATAAGTGTAAGAGCAAGAAAAATTGTAAAGAATAAAAATGAGTATGATAGTAAGAATAAGTATAAGAATAAGTGTAAGAGCAAGAAAAATTATAAAGAATAAGAATAAGTATGATAGTAAGAATAAGTATAAGAACAAGTGTAAGAGCAAGAAAAAGTATAAAGAATAAGAATAATTGTGATAGTAAGAATAAGTATAAGAAGAAGCGTAAGAGCAAGAAAAATTGTAAAGAATAAAAATGAGTATGATAGTAAGAATAAGTATAAGAATAAGTGTAAGAGCAAGAAAAAGTATAAAGAATAAGAAGAAGTATGATAGTAAGAATAACTATAAGAATGAGTTCAAGAGTAAGAAAAAGTATAAAGAATAAGAATAATTATGATAGTAAGAATAAGGAAAAGAATAAGTGTAAGTGCAAGAAAAAGTATAAAGGATAAGAGTAAGTATGATAGTAAGAATAAGAATAAGAATAAGTGTAAAAGCAAGAAAAATTATGAAGAATAAGAATAAGTATGATAGTAAGAAAAGTATAAAAATAACTGTAAGAGCAAGAAAATGTATAAAGAATAAGAATAAGTATGATAGTAAGAATAAGTATAAGAATAAGTGTAAGAGTAAGAAAATTATAAAGAATAAGAAGAAGCATGATAGTAAAATAAGTATAAGAATAAGTGTAAGAGCAAGAATAAGTATAACAAATAAGAATGAGTATGAATGTAAGAATAAGTATGAGAATAAGTGTAAGAGCAAGAAAAATTGTAAAGAACAAGAATGAGTATGACAGTACGAATAAGTATAAGAATAAGTGTAAGAGTAAGAAAATTATAAAGAATAAGAAGAAGTATGATAGTAAAATAAGTATAAGAATAAGTGTAAGAGCAACAAAATGTATAAAGAATAAGAATAAGTATGACAGTGAGAATGAGTATAAGAATAAGTGTAAGAGCAAGAAAAAGTATAAAGAATAAGAATAAGTCTGATAGTAAGAATAAGTATAAGAATAAGTGTAAGAGCAAGAAAAATTGTAAAGAATAAAAATGAGTATGATAGTAAGAATAAGTATTAGAATAAGTTTAAGAGCAAGAAAGACTGAAAAGAATAAGAAGAAGTATGATAGTAAGAATAAGTATAAGAATAAGTGTAAGATCAAGAAAAAGTATAAAGAATAAGAATAAGTATGATAGTAAGAATAAATATAAGAATAAGTTCAAGACTAAGAAAAAGTATGAGGAATAAGAATAAGTATGATAGTAAGAACTAGAATATGAATAAGTGTAAGAGCAAGAAAAAGTATGAAGAATAAGAATAAGTATGATAGTAAGAATAAGTATAAGCATAAGTGTAAGAGTAAGAAAAACAAAAAAGAATAAGAATAATATGATATTAAGAATAAGTGTAAGAATAAGTTCAAGAGTAAGAAAAAGTATGAGGAATAAGAATAAGTATGATAGTAAGAATAAGAATAAGAATAAGTGTAAGAGCAAGAAAAAGTATAAAGAATAAGAATAAGTATGATAGTAAGAATAAGTATAAGAATAAGTGTAATAACAAGAAAAAGTATAAAGAATAAGAATAAGTATGATAGTGAGAATAAGTATAAGAATAAGTGTAAGAGTAAGAAAAAGTATAAAGAATAAGAATAAGTATGATAGTAAGAATAAGTATAAGAATAAGTGTAAGAGTAAGAAAAAGTATAAAGAATAAGAATAAGTATGATAGTAAGAATAAGTATAAGAATGAGTTCAAGAGTAAGAAAAAGTATAAAGAATAAGAATAATTATGATAGTAAGAATAAGTAAAAGAATAAGTGTAAGTGCAAGAAAAAGTATAAAGGATAAGAATAAGTATGATAGTAAGAATAAGAATAAGAATAAGTGTAAGAGCAAGAAAAAGTATGAAGAATAAGAATAAGTATGATAGTAAGAATAAGTATAAGCATAAGTGTAAGAGTAAGAAAAACCAAAAAGAATAAGAATAAGTGTGATATTAAGAATAAGTATAAGAATAAGTTCAAGAGTAAGAAAAAGTATGAGGAATAAGAATAAGTATGATAGTAAGAATAAGAATAAGAATAAGTGTATGAGCAAGAAAAATTATGAAGAATAAGAATAAGTATGATAGTAAGAATAGTATAAAAATAACTGTAAGAGCAAGAAAATGTATAAAGAATTATAATAAGTATGATAGTAAGAATAAGTATAAGAATAAGTGTAAGAGTAAGAAAATTATAAAGAATAAGAAGAAGTATGATAGTAAAATAAGTATAAGAATAAGTGTAAGAACAAAAAAATGTATAAAGAATAAGAATAAGTATGATAGTGACAATGAGTATAAGAATAAGTGTA
Source organism: Ascarosepion bandense (assembly GCA_037127315.1). Lineage (NCBI taxonomy): Eukaryota > Metazoa > Mollusca > Cephalopoda > Sepiida > Sepiidae > Ascarosepion > Ascarosepion bandense. The sequence goes on from JBBBDQ010001325.1 coordinate 2,497,611, forward strand.
AGAGCAAGAAAAAGTATAAAGAATAAGAATAAGTATGATAGTAAGAATAAGTATAAGAATGAGTTCAAAAGTAAGAAAAAGTATAAAGAATAAGAATAAGTATGATAGTGAGAATAAGTATAAGAATAAGTGTACGAGCAAGAAAAAGTATAAAGAATAAGAATAAGTATGATAGTAAGAATAAGTAGAAGAATAAGTGTAAGAGCAAGAAAAAGTATAAAGAATAAGAATAAGTATGATAGTAAGAATAAGTATAAGAATGAGTTCAAAAGTAAGAAAAAGTATAAAGAATAAGAATAAGTATGATAGTGAGAATAAGTATAAGAATAAATGTAAGAGCAAGAAAAAGTATAAAGAATAAGAATAATTATGATAGTAAGAATAAGTATAAGAATAAGTGTAAGAGTAAGAAAATGTATAAAGAATAAGAATAAGTATGATAGTGAGAATGAGTATAAGAATAAGTGTAAGAGCAAGAAAAAGTATAAAGAATAAGAATATGTATAATAGTAAAATTAAGAATAAGAATAAGTGTAAGAGCAAGAAAAATTATGAAGAATAAGAATAAGTATGATAATAAGAATAAGTATGATAGTAAGAATAAGTATAAGAATAAGTGTAATAGCAAGAAAAAGTATAAAGAATGAGAATAAGTATGATAATAAGAATAAGTATAAGAATAAGTGTAAGAGCAAGAAAAAGTATAAAGAATAAGAATAAGTATGATAGTAAAAATAAGTATAAGAATAAGTGTAAGAGCAAGAATAAGTATAAAGAATAAGAATAAGAATGATAGTAAGAATAAGTATAAGAATAAGTGTAAGAGCAAGAAAAAGTATAAAGAATAAGAATAAGTATGATAGTAATAATAAGAATAAGAATAAGTGGAAGAGTAAGAAAAAATATGAAGAATAAGAATAAGTATGATAGTAAGAATAAGTATAAGAATAAGTGTAAGAGTATAAAAATTATAAAGAATAAGAAGAAGTATGATAGTAAAATAAGTATAAGAATAAGTGTATGAGCAAGAAAAAGTATAAAGAATAAGAATAAGAATGATAGTAAGAATAAGTATAAGAATAAGTGAAAGAGCAAGAAAAAGTATAATGAATAAGAATAATATGATAGTGAGAATAAGTATAAGAATAAGTGTAAGAGCAAGAAAAAGTATAAAGAATAAGAATAAGTATGATAGTAAGAATAAGTATGAGGATAAGTGTAAGAGCAAGAAACAGTATAAAGAATAAGAATAAGTATGATAGTAAGAATAATATAAGAATAAGTGTAAGAGCAAGAAAAAGTATAAAGAATAAGAATAAGTATGATAGTAAGAATAAGTATGAGGATAAGTGCAAGAGCAAGAAAAAGTATAAAGAATAAGAATAATTATGATAGTAAGAATAAGTATAAGAATAAGTGTAAGAGCAGGAAAAAGTATAAAGAATAAGAATAATTATGATAGTAAGAATAAGTATAAGAATAAGTGTAAGAGTAAGAAAAAGTATAAAGAATAAGAATAAGTATGATAGTAAGAATAAGTATGAGGATAAGTGCAACAGCAAGAAAATGTATAAAGAATAAGAATAATTATGATAGTAAGAATAAGTATAAGAATTAGTTCAAAAGTAAGAAAAAGTATAAAGAATAAGAATAAGTATGATAGTGAGAATAAGTATAAGAATAAGTGTACGAGCAAGAATAAGTATAAAGAATAAGAATAAGTATGATAGTAAGAATAAGTATAAGAATAAGTGTAAGAGTAAGAAAATGTATAAAGAATAAGAATAAGTATGATAGTGAGAATGAGTATAAGAATAAGAGTAAGAGCAAGAAAAAGTATAAAGAATAAGAATATGTATAATAATAAAATTAAGAATAAGAATAAGTGTAAGAGCAAGAAAAATTATGAAGAATAAGAATAAGTATGATAATAAGAATAAGTATAATAGTAAGAATAAGTATAAGAATAAGTGTAATAGCAAGAAAAAGTATAAAGAATAAGAATAAGTATGATAGTAAGAATAAGTATAAGAATAAGTGTAAGAGCAAGAATAAGTATAAAGAATAAGAATAAGAATGATAGTAAGAATAAGTATAAGAATAAGTGTAAGAGCAAGAAAAAGTATAAAGAATAAGAATAAGTATGATAGTAATAATAAGAATAAGAATAAGTGGAAGAGCAAGAAAAATTATGAAGAATAAGAATAAGTATGATAGTAAGAATAAGTATAAGAATAAGTGTAAGATTATAAAAATTATAAAGAATAAGAAGAAGTATGATAGTAAAATAAGTATAAGAATAAGTGTAAGAGCAAGAATAAGTATAAAGAATAAGAATAAGAATGATAGTAAGAATAAGAATAAGAATAAGTGCAAGAGCAAGAAAAAGTATAATGAATAAGAATAAGTATGATAGTGAGAATAAGTATAAGAATAAGTGTAAGAGCAAGAAAAAGTATAAAGAATAAGAATAAGTATGATAGTAAGAATAATATAAGAATAAGTGTAAGAGCAAGAAAAAGTATAAAGAATAAGAATAAGTATGATAGTAAGAATAATATAAGAAGAAGTGTAAGAGCAAGAAAAAGTATAAAGAATAAGAAGAAGTATCATAGTAAGAATATGTATGAGGATAAGTGCAAGAGCTAAGAAAAAGTATGAAGAATAAGAATAATTATGATAGTAAGAATAAGTATAAGAATAAGTGTAAGATCAAGAAAAAGTATAAAGAATAAGAATAATTATGATAGTAAGAATAAGTATAAGAATAAGTGTAAGAGCAAGAAAAAGTATAAAGAATAAGAATAATTATGATAGTAAGAATAAATATAAGAATAAGTGTAAGTGCAAGAAAAGCTATAAAGAATAAGAATAATTATGATAGTAAGAATAAGTATAAGAATAAGTGTAAGAGCAAGAAAAAGTATAAAGAATAAGAATAATTATGATAGTAAGAATAAGTATAAGAATAAGTGTAAGAGCAAGAAAAAGTATAAAGAATAAGAATAAGTATGATAGTAAGAATAAGTATAAGAATAAGTGTAAGAGCAAGAAAATGTATAAGGATTAAGAATAATTATGATAGTAAGAATAAGTATAAGAATAAATGTAAGAGCAAGAATAATATAAAGAATAACAATAAATATGACAGTAAGAATAATTATAAGAATAAGTGTAAGAGCAAAAAAAAGTATAAAGAATAAGAATAATTATGATAGTAAGAATAAGTATAAGAATAAGTGTAAGTGCAAGAAAAAGTATAAAGAATAAGAATAAGTGTGATAGTAAGAATAAGTATCAGAATAAGTGTAAGAGCAAGAAAAATTGTAAACAATAAAAATGAGTATGATAGTAAGAATAAGTATTAGAATAAGTGTAAGAGCAAGAAAATATATAAAGATTAAGAATAATTATGATAGTAAGAATAAGTATAAGAATAAATGTAAGAGCAAGAAAAAGTATAAAGAATAAGAATAAGTATGATAGTAAGAATAAGTATAAGAATAAGTGTAAGAGCAAGAAAAAGTATGAAGACTAAAAATAAGTATGATAGTAAGAATAAGTATAAGAATAAGTGCAAGTGCAAGAAAAAGTATAAAGAATAAGAATAAGGGTGATAGTAAGAATAAGTATAAGAATAAGTGTAAGTGCAAGAAAAATTGCAAACAATAAAAATGAGTATGATAGTAAGAATAAGTATTAGAATAAGTTTAAGAGCAAGAAAAAGTGAAAAGAATAAGAAGAAGTATGATAGTAAGAATAAGTATAAGAATAAGTGTAAGATCAAGAAAAAGTATAAAGAACAAGAATAATTATGATAGTAAGAATAAGTGTAAGAATAAGTGTAAGAGCAAGAAAAAGTATAAAGTATAAGAACAATTATGATAGTAAGAATAAAAGAATAAGTGTAAGAGCAAGAAAAAGTATAAAGAATAAGAATAATTATGATAGTAAGAATAAGTATAAGAATAAGTGTAAGAGCAAGAAAAAGTATAAAGAATAAGAATAATTATGATAGTAAGAATAAGTATGAAAATAAGTGTAAAAGCAAGAAAAAGTATAAAGAATAAAAATGAGTATGATAGCAAGAATAAGTATAAGATTAAGTGTAAGAGCAAGAAAAAGTATAAAGAATAAGAATAAGTATGATAGTAAGAATAAGTATAAGAATGAGTTCAAAAGTAAGAAAAAGTATAAAGAATAAGAATAAGTATGATAGTAAGAATAAGTATAAGAATAAGTGTAAGAGCAAGAAAAATTGTAAAGAATAAGAATGAGTATGATAGTAAGAATAAGTATAAGAATAAGTGTAAGAGTAAGAAAAATATAAAGAATAAGAAGAAGTATGATAGTAAAATAAGTATAAGAATAAGTGTAAAAGCAAGAAAAAGTATAAAGAATAAGAATAACTATGATAGTAAGAATAAGTATAAGAATAAGTTTAAGTGCAAGAAAAAGTATAAAGAATAAGAATAATTGTGATAGTAAGAATAAGTATAAGAATAAGTGTAAGAGCAAGAAAAAGTATAAAGAATAAGAATAAGTATGATAGTAAGAATAAGTATAAGAATGAGTTCAAAAGTAAGAAAAAGTATGAGGAATAAGAATAAGTATGATAGTAAGAATAAGAATAAGAATAAGTGTAAGAGCAAGAAAAAGTATAAAGAATAAGAATAAGTATGATAGTAAGAATAAGTATAAGAATAAGTGTAATAGCAAGAAAAAGTATAAAGAATAAGAATAAGTATGATAGTGAGAATAAGTATAAGAATAAGTGTAAGAGTAAGAAAATGTATAAAGAATAAGAATAAGTATGATAGTAAGAATAAGTATAAGAATAAGTGTAAGAGTAAGAAAAAGTATAAAGAATAAGAATAAGTATGATAGTAAGAATTAGTATAAGAATGAGTTCAAGAGTAAGAAAAAGTATAAAGAATAAGACTAATTATGATAGTAAGAATAAGTAAAAGAATAAGTGTAAGTGCAAGAAAAAGTATATAGGACAAGAATAAGTATGATAGTAAGAATAAGAATAAGAATAAGTGTAAGAGGAAGAAAAAGTATGAAGAATAAGAATAAGTATGATAGTAAGAATAAGTATAAGCATAAGTGTAAGAGTAAGAAAAACCAAAAAGAATAAGAATAAGTATGATATTAAGAATAAGTTTAAGAATAAGTTCAAGAGTAAGAAAAAGTATGAGGAATAAGAATAAGTATGATAGTAAGAATAAGAATAAGAATAAGTGTAAGAGCAAGAAAAAGTATAAAGAATAAGAATAAGTATGATAGTAAGAATAAGTATAAGAATAAGTGTACGTGCAAGAAAACGTATAAAGAATAAGAATAAGTATGATAGTGAGAATAAGTATAAGAATAAGTGTAAGAGTAAGAAAAAAGTATAAAGAATAAGAATAAGTATGATAGTCAGAATAAGTATAAGAATAAGTGTAAGAGTAAGAAAAAAGTATAAAGAATAAGAATAAGTATGATAGTAAGAATAAGTATAAGAATAAGTGTAAGAGTAAGAAAATGTATAAAGAATAAGAATAAGTATGATAGTAAGAATAAGTATAAGAATAAGTGTAATAGCAAGAAAAAGTATAAAGAATAAGAATAAGTATGATATGAAGAATAAGTATAAAAATAAGTTCAAGAGTAAGAAAAAGTATGAGGAATAAGAATAAGTATGATACTAAGAATAAGTATGAGGATAAGTGTAAGAGCAAGAAAAAGTATAAAGAATAAGAATAATTATGATAGTAAGAATAAGTATAAGAATAAGTGTAAGAGCAAGAAAATGTATAAAGAATGAGAATAAGTATGATAGTAAGAATATGTATAAGAATAAGTTCAAGAGTAAGAAAAAGTATGAGGAATAAGAATAAGTATGATAGTAAGAATAATTATGAGGATAAGTGTAAGAGCAAGAAAAAGTATAAAGAATAAGAATGTGTATGAATGTAAGAATAAGTATGAGAATAAGTGTAAGAGCAAGAAAAAGTATAAAGAATAAGAATAAGTGTGATAGTAAGAATAAGTATAAGAATAAGTGTAAGAGCAAGAAAAATTGTAAAGAATAAGAATGAGTATGACAGTAAGAATAAGTATAAGAATAAGTGTAAGAGTAAGAAAATTATAAAGAATAAGAAGAAGTATGATAATAAAATAAGTATAAGAATAAGTGTAAGAGCAAGAAAAAGTATAAAGAATAAGAATAAGTATGATAGTAAGAATAAGTATAAGAATAAGTGTAAGAGCAAGAAAAAGTATAAAGAATAAGAATAAGTGTGATAGTAAGAATAAGTATAAGAATAAGTGTAAGAGCAAGAAAAATTGTAAAGAATAAAAATGAGTATGATAGTAAGAATAAGTATTAGAATAAGTTTAAGAGCAAGAAAAATGAAAAGAATATAAGAAGTATGATAGTAAGAATAAGTATAAGAATAAGTGTAAGATCAAGAAAAAGTATAAAGAATAAGAATATTTACTGATAGTAAGAATAAATATAAGAATCAGTTCAAGAGTAAGAAAAAGTATGAGGAATAAGAATAAGTATGATAGTAAGAACTAGAATATGAATAAGTGTAAGAACAAGAAAAAGTATGAAGAATAAGAATAAGTATGATAGTAAGAATAAGTATAAGAATAAGTGTAAGAGAAAGAAAAAGTATAAAGAATAAGAATAAGTATGATATTAAGAATAAATATAAGAATAAGTTCAAGAGTAAGAAAAAGTATGAGGAATAAGAATAAGTATGATAGTAAGAATAAGTAAAAGAATGAGTTCAAGAGTAAGAAAAAGTATAAAGAATAAGAATAAGTATGATAGTAAGAATAAGTATAATCAATAAGTGTAAGAGCAAGAAAAAGTATAAAGAATAAGAATAAGTATGATAGTAAGAACAAGTATAAGAATAAGTGTACGAGCAAGAAAACGTATAAAGAATAAGAATAATTATGATAGTAAGAATAAGTATGAGAATAAGTGTAAAAGCAAGAAAAAGTATAAAGAATAAAAATGAGTATGATAGTAAGAATAAGTATAAGAATAAGTGTAAGAGTAAGAAAAAGTATAAAGAATAAGAATAAGTATGATAGTAAGAATAAGTATAAGAATAAGTGTAAGAGGAAGAAAAATTGTAAAGAACAAGAATGAGTATGATAGTAAGAATAAGTATAAGAATAAGTGTAAGAGCAAGAAAAAGTATAAAGAATAAGAATAATTGTGATAGTAAGAATAAGTATAAGAATAAGTGTAAGAGCAAGAAAAATTGTAAAGAATAAAAATGAGTATGATAGCAAGAATAAGTATAAGAATAAGTGTAAGAGCAAGAAAAATTATAAAGAATAAGAATAAGTATGATAGTAAGAATAAGTATAAGAATAAGTGTAAGAGCAAGAAAAAGTATAAAGAATAAGAATAATTGTGATAGTAAGAATAAGTATAAGAATAAGCGTAAGAGCAAGAAAAACTGTAAAGAATAAAAATGAGTATGATAGTAAGAATAAGTATAAGAATAAGTGCAAGAGCAAGAAAAAGTATAAAGAATAAGAAGAAGTATGATAGTAAGAATAACTATAAGAATGAGTTCAAGAGTAAGAAAAAGTATAAAGAATAAGAATAATTATGATAGTAAGAATAAGTAAAAGAATAAGTGTAAGTGCAAGAAAAAGTATAAAGGATAAGAGTAAGTATGATAGTAAGAATAAGAATAAGAATAAGTGTAAAAGCAAGAAAAATTATGAAGAATAAGAATAAGTATGATAGTAAGAAAAGTATAAAAATAACTGTAAGAGCAAGAAAATGTATAAAGAATAAGAATAAGTATGATAGTAAGAATAAGTATAAGAATAAGTGTAAGAGTAAGAAAATTATAAAGAATAAGAAGAAGCATGATAGTAAAATAAGTATAAGAATAAGTGTAAGAGCAAGAATAAGTATAACAAATAAGAATGAGTATGAATGTAAGAATAAGTATGAGAATAAGTGTAAGAGCAAGAAAAATTGTAAAGAACAAGAATGAGTATGACAGTAAGAATAAGTATAAGAATAAGTGTAAGAGTAAGAAAATTATAAAGAATAAGAAGAAGTATGATAGTAAAATAAGTATAAGAATAAGTGTAAGAGCAAGAAAATGTATAAAGAATAAGAATAATATGACAGTGAGAATGAGTATAAGAATAAGTGTAAGAGCAAGAAAAAGTATAAAGAATAAGAACAAGTCTGATAGTAAGAATAAGTATAAGAATAAGTGTAAGAGCAAGAAAAATTGTAAAGAATAAAAATGAGTATGATAGTAAGAATAAGTATTAGAATAAGTTTAAGAGCAAGAAAGACTGAAAAGAATAAGAAGAAGTATGATAGTAAGAATAAGTATAAGAATAAGTGTAAGATCAAGAAAAAGTATAAAGAATAAGAATAAGTATGATAGTAAGAATAAATATAAGAATCAGTTCAAGACTAAGAAAAGGTATGAGGAATAAGAATAAGTATGATAGTAAGAACTAGAATATGAATAAGTGTAAGAGCAAGAAAAAGTATGAAGAATAAGAATAAGTATGATAGTAAGAATAAGTATAAGAATAAGTGTAAGAGAAAGAAAAAGTATAAAGAATAAGAATAAGTATGATATTAAGAATAAGTATAAGAATAAGTTCAAGAGTAAGAAAAAGTATGAGGAATAAGAATAAGTATGATATTAAGAATAAGTAAAAGAATGAGTTCAAGAGTAAGAAAAAGTATAAAGAATAAGAATAAGTATGATAGTGAGAATACGTATAAGAATAAGTGTAAGAGCAAGAAAATGTATAAAGAATAAGAATAAGTATGATAGTAAGAATAAGTATTAGAATAAGTGTAAGAGCAAGAAAAAGTATAAAGCATAAGAATAATTGCGATAGTAAGAATAAGTATGAGAATAAGTGTAAGAGCAAGAAAAATTGTAAAGAATAAAAATGAGTATGATAGTAAGAATAAGTATGAGAACAAGTGTAAGAGCAAGAAAAAGTATAAAGAATAAGAATAAGTATGATAGTAAGAATAAGTATAAGAATAAGTGTAAGTGCAAGAAAAAGTATAAAGAATAAGAATACTTGTGATAGTAAGAATAAGTATAAGAATAAGTGTAAGAGCAAGAAAAATTGTAAAGAATAAAAAAGAATATGATAGTAAGAATGAGTATAAGAATAAGTGTAAGTGCAAGAAAAAGTATAAAGAATAAGAAGAAGTATGATAGTAAGAATAACTATAAGAATGAGTTCAAGAGTAAGAAAAAGTATAAAGAATAAGAATAATTATGATAGTAAGAATAAGTAAAAGAATAAGTGTAAGTGCAAAAAAAAGTATAAAGGATAAGAATAAGTATGATAGTAAGAATAAGAATAAGAATAAGTGTAAGAGCAAGAAAAAGTATGAAGAATAAGAATAAGTATGATAATAAGAATAAGTATAAGCATAAGTGTAAGTGTAAGAAAAACCAAAAAGAATAAGAATAAGTGTGATATTAAGAATAAGTATAAGAATAAGTTCAAGAGTAAGAAAAAGTATGAGGAATAAGAATAAGTATGATAGTAAGAATAAGAATAAGAATAAGTGTAAGAGCAAGAAAAATTATGAAGAATAAGAATAAGTATGATAGTAAGAATAGTATAAAAATAACTGTAAGAGCAAGAAAATGAATAAAGAATAAGAATAAGTATGATAGTAAGAATAAGTATAAGAATAAGTGTAAGAGTAAGAAAATTATAAAGAATAAGAAGAAGTATGATAGTAAAATAAGTATAAGAATAAGTGTAAGAACAAGAAAATGTATAAAGAATAAGAATAAGTATGATAGTGACAATGAGTATAAGAATAAGTGTAAGAGCAAGAAAAAGTATAAAGAATAAGAATAAGTATGATATTAAGAATAAGTATAAGAATAAGTGTAAGAGCAAGAAAAAGTATAAAGAATAAGAATAAGTATGATAGTAAGAATAAGTATAAGAATAAGTGTAAGAGCAAGAAAAAGTATAAAGAATAAGAATAAGTATGACAGTAAGAATAAGTATAAGAATGAGTTCAAAAGTAAAAAAAGTATAAAGAATAAGAATAAGTATGATAGTGAGAATAAGTATAAGAATAAGTGTACGAGCAAGAATAAGTATAAAGAATAAGAATAATTATGATAGTAAGAATAAGTATAAGAATAAGTGTAAGAGTAAGAAAATGTATAAAGAATAAGAATAAGTATGATAGTGACAATGAGTATAAGAATAAGTGTAAGAGCAAGAAAAAGTATAAAGAATAAGAATATGTATAATAGTAAAATTAAGAATAAAAATAAGTGTAAGAGCAAGAAAAATTATGAAGAATAAGAATAAGTATGATAATAAGAATAAGTATGATAGTAAGAATAAGTATAAGAATAAGTGTAAGAGCAAGAAAAAGTACAAAGAATAAGAATAAGTATGATAGTAAGAATAAGTATGAGGATAAGTGCAAGAGCAAGAAAAAGTATAAAGAATAAGAATAATTATGATAGTAAGAATAAGTATAAGAATAAGTGTAAGAGCAAGAAAAAGTATAAAGAATAAGAATAATTATGATAGTAAGAATAAGTATAAGAATGAGTTCAAAAGTAAGAAAAAGTATAAAGAATAAGAATAAGTATGATAGTGAGAATAAGTATAAGAATAAGTGTACGAGCAAGAATAAATATAAAGAATAAGAATAAGTATGATAGTAAGAATAAGTATAAGAATAAGTGTAAGAGTAAGAAAATGTATAAAGAATAAGAATAAGTATGATAGTGAGAATGAGTATAAGAATAAGTGTAAGCGCAAGAAAAAGTATAAAGAATAAGAATATGTATAATAATAAAATTAAGAATAAGAATAAGTGTAAGAGCAAGAAAAATTATGAAGAATAAGAATAAGTATGATAATAAGAATAAGTATAATAGTAAGAATAAGTATAAGAATAAGTGTAATAGCAAGAAAAAGTATAAAGAATAAGAATAAGTATGATAATAAGAATAAGTATAAGAATAAGTGTAAGAGCAAGAAAAAGTATAAAGAATAAGAATAAGTATGATAGTAAGAATAAGTATAAGAATAAGTGTAAGAGCAAGAATAAGTATAAAGAATAAGAATAAGAATGATAGTAAGAATAAGTATAAGAATAAGTGTAAGAGCAAGAAAAAGTATAAATAATAAGAATAAGTATGATAGTAATAATAAGAATAAGAATAAGTGGAAGAGCAAGAAAAATTATGAAGAATAAGAATAAGTATGATAGTAAGAATAAGTATAAGAATAAGTGTAAGAGTATAAAAATTATAAAGAATAAGAAGAAGTATGATAGTAAAATAAGTATAAGAATAAGTGTAAGAGCAAGAATAAGTATAAAGAATAAGAATAAGAATGATAGTAAGAATAAGAATAAGAGTAAGTGCAAGAGCAAGAAAAATTATAATGAATAAGAATAAGTATGATAGTGAGAATAAGTATAAGAATAAGTGTAAGAGCAAGAAAAAGTATAAAGAATAAGAATAAGTATGATAGTAAGAATAATATAAGAATAAGTGTAAGAGCAAGAAAAAGTATAAAGAATAAGAATAAGTATGATAGTAAGAATAATATAAGAAGAAGTGTAAGAGCAAGAAAAAGTATAAAGAATAAGAAGAAGTATCATAGTAAGAATATGTATGAGGATAAGTGCAAGAGCAAGAAAAAGTATGAAGAATAAGAATAATTATGATAGTAAGAATAAGTATAAGAATAAGTGTAAGATCAAGAAAAAGTATAAAGAATAAGAATAATTATGATAGTAAGAATAAGTATAAGAATAAGTGTAAGAGCAAGAAAAAGTATAAAGAATAAGAATAAGTATGATAGTAAGAATAAGTATGAGGATAAGTGCAAGAGCAAGAAAATGTATAAAGAATAAGAATAATTATGATAGTAAGAATAAGTATAAGAATAAGTGTAAGAGTAAGAAAAAGTATAAAGAATAAGTATAATTATGATAGTAAGAATAAGTATAAGAATAAGTGTAAGAGCAGGAAAAAGTATAAAGAATAAGAATAAGTATGATAGTAAGAATAAGTATAAGAATAAGTGCAAGAGCAAGAAAAAGTATAAAGAATAAGAATAATTATGATAGTAAGAATAAGTATAAGAATAAGTGTAAGAGTAGGAAAAAGTATAAAGAATAAGAATAATTATGATAGTAAGAATAAGTATAAAAATAAGTGTAAGAGTAAGAAAAAGTATAAAGAATAAAAATAATTATGATAGTAAGAATAAGTATAAGAATAAGTGTAAGAGCAGGAAAAAGTATAAAGAATAAGAATAATTATGATAGTAAGAATAAGTATAAGAATAAGTGCAAGAGCAAGAAAAAGTATAAAGAATAAGAATAAGTATGATAGTAACAATAAGAATAAGAATAAGTGTAAGAGCAAGAAAAATTGTAAAGAATATGAATGAGTATGATATTAAGAATAAGTATAAGAATAAGTGTAAGAATAAGAAAATTATAAAGAATAAGAAGAAGTATGATAATAAGAATAAGTATAAGAATAAGTGTAAGAGCAAGAAAAAGTATGACGACTAAAAATAAGTATGATAGTAAGAATAAGTATAAGAATAAGTGTAAGTGCAAGAAAAAGTATAAAGAATAAAAATAAGTGTGATAGTAAGAATAAGTATAAGAAAAAGTTTAAGAGCAAGAAAAAGTGAAAAGAATAAGAAGAAGTATGATAGTAAGAATAAGTATAAGAATAAGTGTAAGATCAAGAAAAAGTATAAAGAACAAGAATAATTATGATAGTAAGAATAAGTGTAAGAATAAGTGTAAGAGCAAGAAAAAGTATAAAGTATAAGAACAATTATGATAGTAAGAATAAAAGAATAAGTGTAAGAGCAAGAAAAAGTATAAAGAATAAGAATAATTATGATAGTAAGAATAAGTATAATAATAAGTGTAAGAGCATGAAAAAGTATAAAGAATAAGAACAATTATGATAGTAAGAAAAATATAAGAATATGTGTAAGAGCAAGAAAAGTATAAAGAATAAGAATAAGTATGATAGTAAGAATAAGAATAAGAATAAGTGTAAGAGCAAGAAAAAGTATAAAGAATAAGAATAATTATGATAGTAAGAATAAGTATGAGAATAAGTGCAAGAGCAAGAAAAAGTATAAAGAATAAGAATAATTATGATAGTAAGAATAAGAATAAGAATAAGTGTAAGAGCAAGAAAAACTATGAAGAATACGAATAATTATGATAGTAAGAATATGTATAAGAATAAGTGTAAGAGCAAGAAAAAGTATAAAGAATATGAATAATTATGATAGTAAGAATAAGTATAAGAATAAGTGTAAGAGCAAGAAAAAGTATAAAGAAAAAGAATAATTATGATAGTAAGAATAAGTATAAGAATAAGTGTAAGAGCAAGAAAAAGTATAAAGAATAAGAATAATTATGAAGAATATGTATAAGAATAAGTGTAAGAGCAAGAAAAATTATGAAGGATATGAATAAGTATGATAGTAAGAATAAATATAAGAATATGTGTAAGAGCAAGAAAAGTATAAAGAATAAGAATAAGTATGATAGTAAGAATAAGAATAAGAATAAGTGTAAGAGCAAGAAAAAGTATAAAGAATAAGAATAATTATGATAGTAAGAATAAGTATGAGAATAAGTGCAAGAGCAAGAAAAAGTATAAAGAATAAGAATAATTATGATAGTAAGAATAAGAATAAGAATAAGTGTAAGAGCAAGAAAAACTATGAAGAATACGAATAATTATGATAGTAAGAATATGTATAAGAATAAGTGTAAGAGCAAGAAAACGTATAAAGAATATGAATAATTATGATAGTAAAAATAAGTATAAGAACAAGTGTAAGAGCAAGAAAATGTATAAAGAGTAAGAATAAGTATGATAGTAAAAATAAGTATAAGAAAAACTGTAAGAGCAAGAAAAAGTATAAAGAATAAGAATAATTATGATAGTAAGAATAAGTATAAGAATATGTGTAAGTGCAAGAAAAACTATAAAGAATAAGAATAATTATGATAGTAAGAATAAGTATAAGAATAAGTGTAAGAGCAAGAAAAAGTATAAAGAATAAGTATAATTATGATAGTAAGAATAAGTATAAGAATAAATGTAAGAGCAAGAAAAATACAAAGAATAACAATAAATATGACAGTAAGAATAATTATAAGAATAAGTGTAAGAGCAAAAAAAGTATAAAGAATAAGAATAATTATGATAGTAAGAATAAGTATAAGAATAAGTGTAAGAGCAAGAAAAAGTATAAAGAATATGAATAATTATGATAGTAAGAATAAGTATAATAATAAGTGTAAGAGCAAGAAAAAGTATAAAGAATAAGAATAATTATGATAGTAAGAATAAGTATAAGAATAAGTGTAAGAGCAAGAAAAAGTATAAAGAATAAGAATAAGTGTGATAGTAAGAATATGTATAAGAATAAGTGTAAGAGCAAGAAAAAGTATAAAGAATATGAATAATTATGATAGTAAGAATAAGTATAAGAATAAGTGTAAGAGCAAAAAAAGTATAAAGAATAAGAATAATTATGATAGTAAGAATAAGTATAAGAATAAGTGTAAGAGCAAGAAAAAGTATAAAGAATATGAATAATTATGATAGTAAGAATAAGTATAAGAATAAGTGTAAGAGCAAAAAAAGTATAAAGAATAAGAATAATTATGATAGTAAGAATAAGTATAAGAATAAGTGTAAGAGCAAGAAAAAGTATAAAGAATATGAATAATTATGATAGTAAGAATAAGTATAATAATAAGTGTAAGAGCAAGAAAAAGTATAAAGAATATGAATAATTATGATAGTAAGAATAAGTATAAGAATAAGTGTAAGAGCAAGAAAAAGTATAAAGAATATGAATAATTATGATAGTAAGAATAAGTATAAGAATAAGTGTAAGAGCAAAAAAAGTATAAAGAATAAGAATAATTATGATAGTAAGAATAAGTATAAGAATAAGTGTAAGAGCAAGAAAAAGTATAAAGAATATGAATAATTATGATAGTAAGAATAAGTATAATAATAAGTGTAAGAGCAAGAAAAAGTATAAAGAATAAGAATAATTATGATAGTAAGAATAAGTATAAGAATAAGTGTAAGAGCAAGAAAAAGTATAAAGAATAAGAATAAGTGTGATAGTAAGAATATGTATAAGAATAAGTGTAAGAGCAAGAAAAAGTATAAAGAATATGAATAATTATGATAGTAAGAATAAGTATAAGAATAAGTGTAAGAGCAAGAAAAAGTATAAACAATAAGAATAATTATGATAGTAAGAATAAGTATAAGAATAAGTGTAAGAGCAAGAAAAAGTATAAAGAATAAGAATAATTATGAAGAATATGTATAAGAATAAGTGTAAGAGCAAGAAAAATTATGAAGGATATGAATAAGTATGATAGTAAGAATAAGTATAACAATAAGTGTAAGAGCAAGAGAAAGTTGAAAGGATAAGAATAAGTATGTTAGTAAGAATAAGTATGAGAATAAGTGTAAGAGCAAGAAAAAGTATAAAGAATAAGAATAATTATGATAGTAAGAATAAGTATAAAAATAAGTGTAAGAGTAAGAAAAAGTATAAAGAATAAGAATAAGTATGATAGTAAGAATAAGTATAAGAATAAATATAAGAGCAAGAAAAATACAAAGAATAACAATAAATATGACAGTAAGAATAATTATAAGAATAAGTGTAAGAGCAAAAAAAGTATAAAGAATAAGAATAATTATGATAGTAAGAATAAGTATAAGAATAAGTGTAAGAGCAAGAAAAAGTATAAAGAATAAGAATAATTATGATAGTAAGAATAAGTATAATAATAAGTGTAAGAGCATGAAAAAGTATAAAGAATAAGAACAATTATGATAGTAAGAATAAATATAAGAATATGTGTAAGAGCAAGAAAAGTATAAAGAATAAGAATAAGTATGATAGTAAGAATAAGAATAAGTGTAAGAGCAAGAAAAACTATGAAGAATACGAATAATTATGATAGTAAGAATATGTATTAGAATAAGTGTAAGAGCAAGAAAAAGTATAAAGAATATGAATAATTATGATAGTAAGAATAAGTATCAGAATAAGTGTAAGAGCAAGAAAATTATAAAGAATAAGAATAATTATGATAGTAAGAATAAGTATAAGAATAAGTGTAAGAGCAAGAAAAAGTATTAAGAAGAAGAATAATTATGAAGAATAAGTATAAGAATAAGTGTAAGTGCAAGAAAATTATAAAGAATAAGAATAAGTATGACTGTAAGAATAAGAATAAGTGTAAGAGGAAGAAAAATTATGAAGGATATGAATAAGTATGATAGTAAGAATAAGTATAACAATAAGTGTAAGAGCAAGAGAAAGTTGAAAGGATAAGAATAAGTATGTTAGTAAGAATAAGTATGAGAATAAGTGTAAGAGCAAGAAAAATTATGAAGGATATGAATAAGTATGATAGTAAGAATAAGTAGAAGAATAAGAGTAAGAGCAAGAAAAAGTATAAAGAATAAGAATAAGTATGATAGTAAGAATAAGTATAAGAATGAGTTCAAAAGTAAGAAAAAGTATAAAGAATAAGAATAAGTATGATAGTGAGAATAAGTATAAGAATAAGTGTAAGAGCAAGAAAAAGTATAAAGAATAAGAATAAGTATGATAGTAAGAATAAGTATAAGAATAAATGTAAGAGCAAGAAAAATACAAAGAATAACAATAAATATGACAGTAAGAATAATTATAAGAATAAGTGTAAGAGCAAAAAAAGTATAAAGAATAAGAATAATTATGATAGTAAGAATAAGTATAAGAATAAGTGTAATAGCAAGAAAATGTATTAAGAATAAGAATAATTATGATAGTAAGAATAAGTATAAGAATAAGTGTAAGAGCAGAAAAATGTATAAAGAATAAGAATAAGTATGATAGTAAGAATAAGTATAAGAATAAATGTAAGAGCAAGAAAAATACAAAGAATAACAATAAATATGACAGTAAGAATAATTATAAGAATAAGTGTAAGAGCAAAAAAAGTATAAAGAATAAGAATAATTATGATAGTAAGAATAAGTATAAGAATAAGTGTAATAGCAAGAAAATGTATTAAGAATAAGAATAATTATGATAGTAAGAATAAGTATAAGAATAAGTGTAAGAGCAGAAAAATGTATAAAGAATAAGAATAAGTATGATAGTAAGAATAAGTATAAGAATAAGTGTAAGAGCAAGAAAATGTATAAAGAATAAGAATAATTATGATAGTAAGAATAAGTATCAGAATAAGTGTAAGAGGAAAAAAAGTATAAAGAATAAGAATAAGTATGATAGTAAGAATAAGTATAAGAATAAGTGTAATAGCAAGAAAATGTATTAAGAATAAGAATAATTATGATAGTAAGAATACGTATAAGAATAAGTGTAAGAGCAGAAAAAGTATAAAGAATAAGAATAATTATGATAGTAAGAATAAGTATAAGAATAAGTGTAATAGCAAGAAAATGTATTAAGAATAAGAATAATTATGATAGTAAGAATAAGTATAAGAATAAGTGTAAGAGCAAGAAAAAGTATTAAGAAGAAGAATAATTATGAAGAATAAGTATAAGAATAAGTGTAAGTGCAAGAAAAAGTATAAAGAATAAGAATAAGTATGATAATAAGAATAAGAATAAGTGTAAGAGCAAGAAAAAGTATAAAGAATAAGAATAAGTATGATAGTAAGAATAATATAAGAAGAAGTGTAAGAGCAAGAAAAAGTATAAAGAATAAGAAGAAGTATCATAGTAAGAATATGTATGAGGATAAGTGCAAGAGCAAGAAAAAGTATGAAGAATAAGAATAATTATGATAGTAAGAATAAGTATAAGAATAAGTGTAAGATCAAGAAAAAGTATAAAGAATAAGAATAATTATGATAGTAAGAATAAGTATAAGAATAAGTGTAAGAGCAAGAAAAAGTATAAAGAATAAGAATAAGTATGATAGTAAGAATAAGTATGAGGATAAGTGCAAGAGCAAGAAAATGTATAAAGAATAAGAATAATTATGATAGTAAGAATAAGTATAAGAATAAGTGTAAGAGTAAGAAAAAGTATAAAGAATAAGTATAATTATGATAGTAAGAATAAGTATAAGAATAAGTGTAAGAGCAGGAAAAAGTATAAAGAATAAGAATAAGTATGATAGTAAGAATAAGTATAAGAATAAGTGCAAGAGCAAGAAAAAGTATAAAGAATAAGAATAATTATGATAGTAAGAATAAGTATAAGAATAAGTGTAAGAGTAGGAAAAAGTATAAAGAATAAGAATAATTATGATAGTAAGAATAAGTATAAAAATAAGTGTAAGAGTAAGAAAAAGTATAAAGAATAAGAATAATTATGATAGTAAGAATAAGTATAAGAATAAGTGTAAGAGCAGGAAAAAGTATAAAGAATAAGAATAATTATGATAGTAAGAATAAGTATAAGAATAAGTGCAACAGCAAGAAAAAGTATAAAGAATAAGAATAAGTATGATAGTAACAATAAGAATAAGAATAAGTGTAAGAGCAAGAAAAATTGTAAAGAATATGAATGAGTATGATATTAAGAATAAGTATAAGAATTAGTGTAAGAATAAGAAAATTATAAAGAATAAGAAGAAGTATGATAATAAAATAAGTATAAGAATATATGCAAGAGCAAGAAAAAGTATAAAGAATAAGAATAAGTATGATAGTAAGAATAAGTATAAGAATAAGTGTAAGAGCAAGAAAATGTATGAAGACTAAAAATAAGTATGATAGAAAGAATAAGTATAAGAATAAGTGTAAATGCAAGAAAAAGTATAAAGAATAAAAATAAGTGTGATAGTAAGAATAAGTATAAGAATAAGTTTAAGAGCAAGAACAAGTGAAAAGAATAAGAAGAAGTATGATAGTAAGAATAAGTATAAGAATAAGTGTAAGATCAAGAAAAAGTATAAAGAACAAGAATAATTATGATAGTAAGAATAAGTGTAAGAATAAGTGTAAGAGCAAGAAAAAGTATAAAGTATAAGAACAATTATGATAGTAAGAATAAAAGAATAAGTGTAAGAGCAAGAAAAAGTATAAAGAATAAGAATAATTATGATAGTAAGAATAAGTATAAGAATAAGTGTAAGAGCAAGAAAAAGTATAAAGAATAAGAATAACTGTGATAGTAAGAATAAGTATAATAATAAGTGTAAGAGCATGAAAAAGTATAAAGAATAAGAACAATTATGATAGTAAGAATAAATATAAGAATATGTGTAAGAGCAAGAAATGTATAAAGAATAAGAATAAGTATGATAGTAAGAATAAGAATAAGAATAAGTGTAAGAGCAAGAAAAAGTATAAAGAATAAGAATAAGTATGATAGTAAGAATAAGTATGAGAATAAGTGCAAGAGCAAGAAAAAGTATAAAGAATAAGAATAATTATGATAGTAAGAATAAGAATAAGAATAAGTGTAAGAGTAAGAAAAACTATGAAGAATACGAATAAGTATGATAGTAAGAATATGTATAAGAATAAGTGTAAGAGCAAGATAAAGTATAAAGAATATGAATAATTATGATAGTAAGAATAAGTATAAGAATAAGTGTAAGAGCAAGAAAAAGTATAAAGAATAAGAATAATTATGATAGTAAGAATAAGTATAAGAATAAGTGTAAGAGCAAGAAAAAGTATAAAGAATAAGAATAATTATGATAGTAAAAATAAGTATAAGAATAAGTGTAAGAGCAAGAAAAAGTATAAAGAATAAGAATAATTATGATAGTAAGAATAAGTATAAGAATAAGTGTAAGAGCAAGAAAAAGTATAAAGAATAAGAATAAGTATGATAGTAAGAATAAGTATAAGAATAAGTGTAAGAGCAAGAAAAATATAAAGAATAACAATAAGTATGATAGTAAGAATAAGTATAAGAATAAGTGTAAGAGCAGGAAAAAGCATAAAGAATAAGAATAATTATGATAGTAAGAATAAGTATAAGAATAAGTGTAATAGCAAGAAAAAGTATAAAGAATAAGAATAATTATGATAGTAAGAATAAGTATAAGAATAAGTGTAAGAGCAAGAAAAAGTTTTAAGAAGAAGAATAATTATGAAGAATAAGTATAAGAATAAGTGTAAGTGCAAGAAAAAGTATAAAGAATAAGAATAATTATGACAGTAAGAATAAGAATAAGTGTAAGAGCAAGAAAAATTATGAAGAATATGAATAAGTATGATAGTAAGAATAAGCATAACAATAAGTGTAAGAGCAAGAGAAAGTTGAAAGGATAAGAATAAGTATGTTAGTAAGAATAAGTATGAGAATAAGTGTAAGAGCAAGAAAAAGTATAAAGAATAAGAATAATTATGATAGTAAGAATAAGTATAAGAATAAGTGTAACAGCAAGAAAATGTATAAAGAATAAGAATAAGTATGATAGTAAGAATAAGTATAAGAATAAATGTAAGAGCTAGAAAAATATAAAGAATAACAATAAATATGACAGTAAGAATAATTATAAAAATAAGTGTAAGAGCAAAAAAAGTATAAAGAATAAGAATAATTATGATAGTAAGAATAAGTATAGGAATAAGTGTAATAGCAAGAAAATGTATTAAGAATAAGAATAATTATGATAGTAAGAATAAGTATAAGAATAAGTGTAAGAGCAGAAAAATGTATAAAGAATAAGAATAATTATGATAGTAAGAATAGGTATAAGAATAAGTGTAAGAGCAGAAAAAGTATAAAGAATAAGAATAATTATGATAGTAAGAATAAGTATAAGAATAAGTGTAATAGCAAGAAAATGTATTAAGAATAAGAATAATTATGATAGTAAGAATACGTATAAGAATAAGTGTAAGAGCAGAAAAAAGTATAAAGAATAAGAACAATTATGATAGTCAGAATAAGTATAAGAATAAGTGTAATAGCAAGAAAATGTATTAAGAATAAGAATAATTATGATAGTAAGAATAAGTATAAGAATAAGTGTAAGAGCAGAAAAAAGTATAAACAATAAGAATAAGTATGATAGTAAGAATAAGTATAAGAATAAGTGTAATAGCAAGAAAATGTATTAAGAATAAGAATAAGAATGATAGTAAGAATAAGTATAAGAATAAGTGTAAGAGCAAGAAAATGTATAAAGAATAAGAATAATTATGATAGTAAGAATAAGTATAAGAATAAATGTAAGAGCAAGAAAAATATAAAGAATAACAATAAATATGACAGTAAGAATAATTATAAGAATAAGTCTAAGAGCAAAAAAAATATAAAGAATAAGAATAATTATGATAGTAAGAATAAGTATAAGAATAAGTGTAAGAGCAAGAAAAATATAAAGAATATGAATAAGTATGATAGTAAGAATAAGTATAAGAATAAGTGTAAGAGCAAGAAAAATATAAAGAATAAGAATAAGTATGATAGTAAGAATAAGTATAAGAATAAGTGTAAGAGCAAGAAAAAGTATAAAGAATAAGAATCATTATGATAGTAAGAATAAGTATAAGAATAAGTGTAAGAGCAAGAAAAACTATAAAGAATAAGAATAAGTATGATAGTAAGAATAAGTATAAGAATAAGTGTAAAAGCAAGAAAAAATATAAAGAATAAGAATAATTATGACAGTAAGAATAAGTATAAGAATAAGAGTAAGAGCAAGAAAAAGTATAAAGAATAAGAATAAGTATGATAATAAGAATAAGAATAAGAATAAGAGTAAGAGAAAGAAAAAGTATGAAGAATACGAATAAGTATGATAGTAAGAATAAGTATAAGAATAAGTGTAAGAGCAAGTAAAAGTTTAAAGAATAAGAATAAGTATGATGGTAAGAATAAGTGTAAGAATAAGTGTAAGAGCAAGAAAAATATAAAGAATAAGAATAATTATGATAGTAAGAATAAGTATAAGTATAAGTGTAAGAGCAAGAAAAAGTATTAAGAAGAAGAATAATTATGAAGAATAAGTATAAGAATAAGTGTAAGTGCAAGAAAAAGTATAAAGAATAAGAATAAGTATGACAATAAGAATAAGAATAAGTGTAAGAGCAAGAAAAAGTATAAAGAATAAGAATAATTATGATAGTAAGAATAAGTATAAGAATAAATGTAAGAGCAAGAATAATATAAAGAATAACAATAAATATGACATTAAGAATAATTATAAGAATAAGTGTAAGAGCAAAAAAAAGTATAAAGAATAAGAATAATTATGATAGTAAGAAGAAGTATAAGAATAAGTGTAAGTGCAAGAAAAAGTATAAAGAATAAGAATAAGTGTGATAGTAAGAATAAGTATAAGAATAAGTGTAAGAGCAAGAAAAATTGTAAACAATAAAAATGAGTATGATAGTAAGAATAAGTATAAGAATAAGTGTAAGAGCAAGAAAAATATAACGAATAAGAATAAGTATGATAGTAAGAATAAGTATAAGAATAAGTGTAAGAGCAAGAAAAAGTATAAAGAATAAGAATAATTATGATAGTAAGAATAAGAATAAGTGTAAGATCAAGAAAAAGTATAAAGAACAAGAATAATTATGATAGTAAGAATAAATATAAGAATAAGTGTAAGTGCAAGAAAATCAGTAAAGAATAAGAATAATTATGATAGTAAGAATAAGTATAAGAATAAGTGTAAGAGCAAGAAAAAGTATAAAGAATAAGAATAATTATGATAGTAAGAATAAGTATAAGAATAAGTGTAAGAGCAAGAAAAAGTATAAAGAATAAGAATAAGTATGATAGTAAGAATAAGTATAAGAATAAGTGTAAGAGCAAGAAAATGTATAAAGATTAAGAATAATTATGATAGTAAGAATAAGTATAAGAATAAATGTAAGAGCAAGAATAATATAAAGAATAACAATAAATATGACAGTAAGAATAATTATAAGAATAAGTGTAAGAGCAAAAAAAAGTATAAAGAATAAGAATAATTATGATAGTAAGAATAAGTATAAGAATAAGTGTAAGTGCAAGAAAAAGTATAAAGAATAAGAATAAGTGTGATAGTAAGAATAAGTATAAGAATAAGTGTAAGAGCAAGAAAAATTGTAAACAATAAAAATGAGTATGATAGTAAGAATAACTATTAGAATAAGTGTAAGAGCAAGAAAATGTATAAAGATTAAGAATAATTATGATAGTAAGAATAAGTATAAGAATAAATGTAAGAGCAAGAAAAAGTATAAAGAATAAGAATAAGTATGATAGTAAGAATAAGTATAAGAATAAGTGTAAGAGCAAGAAAAAGTATGAAGAATAAAAATAAGTATGATAGTAAGAATAAGTATAAGAATAAGTGTAAGTGCAAAAAAAGTATAAAGAATAAGAATAAGTGTGATAGTAAGAATAAGTATAAGAATAAGTGTAAGAGCAAGAAAAATTGTAAACAATAAAAATGTGTATGATAGTAAGAATAAGTATTAGAATAAGTTTAAGAGCAAGAAAAAGTGAAAAGAATAAGAAGAAGTATGATAGTAAGAATAAGTATAAGAATAAGTGTAAGATCAAGAAAAAGTATAAAGAACAAGAATAATTATGATAGTAAGAATAAGTGTAAGAATAAGTGTAAGAGCAAGAAAAAGTATAAAGTATAAGAACAATTATGATAGTAAGAATAAAAGAATAAGTGTAAGAGCAAGAAAAAGTATAAAGAATAAGAATAATTATGATAGTAAAAATAAGTATAAGAATAAGTGTAAGAGCAAGAAAAAGTATAAAGAATAAGAATAATTATGACAGTAAGAATAAGTATAATAATAAGTGTAAGAGCATGAAAAAGTATAAAGAATAAGAACAATTATGATAGTAAGAATAAATATAAGAATATGTGTAAGAGGAAGAAAAGTATAAAGAATAAGAATAAGTATGATAGTAAGAATAAGAATAAGAATAAGTGTAAGAGCAAGAAAAATTATAAAGAATAAGAATAAGTATGATAGTAAGAATAAGTATGAGAATAAGTGCAAGAGCAAGAAAAAGTATAAAGAATAAGAATAATTATGATAGTAAGAAAAAGAATAAGAATAAGTGTAAGAGCAAGAAAAACTATGAAGAATACGAATAAGTATGATAGTAAGAATATGTATAAGAATAAGTGTAAGAGCAAGAAAAAGTATAAAGAATATGAATAATTATGATAGTAAGAATAAGTATAAGAATAAGTGTAAGAGCAAGAAAAAGTATAAAGAATAAGAATAATTATGATAGTAAGAATAAGTATAAGAATAAGTGTAAGAGCAAGAAAAAGTATAAAGAATAAGAATAATTATGATAGTAAGAATAAGTATAAGAATAAGTGTAAGAGCAAGAAAAAGTATAAAGAATAAGAATAATTATGATAGTAAGAATAAGTATAAGAATAAGTGTAAGAGTAAGAAAAAGTATAAAGAATAAGAATAAGTATGATAGTAAGAATAAGTATAAGAATAAGTGTAAGAGCAAGAAAAATATAAAGAATAACAATAAGTATGATAGTAAGAATAAGTATAAGAATAAGTGTAAGAGCAAGAAAAAGTTTTAAGAAGAAGAATAATTATGAAGAATAAGTATAAGAATAAGTGTAAGTGCAAGAAAAAGTATAAAGAATAAGAATAAGTATGACAGTAAGAATAAGAATAAGTGTAAGAGCAAGAAAAATTATGAAGAATATGAATAATATGATAGTAAGAATAAGTATAACAATAAGTGTAAGAGCAAGAAAAATATAAAGAATAACAATAAATATGACAGTAAGAATAATTATATGAATAAGTGTAAGAGCAAAAAAAGTATAAAGAATAAGAATAATTATGATAGTAAGAATAAGTATAAGAATAAGTGTAATAGCAAGAAAATGTATTAAGAATAAGAATAATTATGATAGTAAGAATAAGTATAAGAATAAGTGTAAGAGCAGAAAAATGTATAAAGAATAAGAATAAGTATGATAGTAAGAATAAGTATAAGAATAAGTGTAAGAGCAAGAAAATGTATAAAGAATAAGAATAATTATGATAGTAAGAATAAGTATAAGAATAAGTGTAACAGGAAAGAAAAGTATAAAGAATAAGAATAAGTATGATAGTAAGAATAAGTGTAAGAATAAGTGTAATAGCAAGAAAATGTATTAAGAATAAGAATAATTATGATAGTAAGAATAAGTATAAGAATAAGTGTAAGAGCAGAAAAAGTATAAAGAATAAGAATAATTATGATAGTAAGAATAAGTATAAGAATAAGTGTAATAGCAAGAAAATGTATTAAGAATAAGAATAATTATGATAGTAAGAATAAGTATAAGAATAAGTGTAAGAGCAGAAAAAAGTATAAAGAATAAGAACAATTATGATAGTAAGAATAAGTATAAGAATAAGTGTAATAGCAAGAAAATGTATTAAGAATAAGAATAATTATGATAGTAAGAATAAGTATAAGAATAAGTGTAAGAGCAGAAAAAAGTATAAACAATAAGAACAAGTATGATAGTAAGAATAAGTATAAGAATAAGTGTAATAGCAAGAAAATGTATTAAGAATAAGAATAATTATGATAGTAAGAATAAGTATAAGAATAAGTGTAAGAGGAAAAAAAAGTATAAAGAATAAGAATAAGTATGATAGTAAGAATAAGTATAAGAATAAGTGTAAGAGGAAAAAAAGTATAAAGAATAAGAATAAGTATGATAGTAAGAATAAGTATAAGAATAAGTGTAAGAGCAAGAAAATGTATAAAGAGTAAGAATAAGTATGATAGTAAGAATAAGTATAAGAAAAAGTGTAAGAGCAAGAAAAAGTGTAAAGAATAAGAATAATTATGATAGTAAGAATAAGTATAAGAATAAGTGTCAGAGGAAAAAAAGTATAAAGAATAAGAATAAGTATGATAGTAAGAATAAGTATAAGAATAAGTGTAAGAGCAAGAAAATGTATAAAGAATAAGAATAATTATGATAGTAAGAATAAGTATAAGAATAAGTGTAAGAGCAAGAAAAACTATAAAGAATAAGAATAAGTATGATAGTAAGAATAAGTATAAGAATAAGTGTAAAAGCAAGAAAAAATATAAAGAATAAGAATAATTATGACAGTAAGAATAAGTATAAGAATAAAAGTAAGAGCAAGAAAAAGTATAAAGAATAAGAATAAGTATGATAATAAGAATAAGAATAAGAATAAGAGTAAGAGAAAGAAAAAGTATGAAGAATACGAATAAGTATGATAGTAAGAATAGGTATAAGAATAAGTGTAAGAGCAAGTAAAAGTTTAAAGAATAAGAATAAGTATGATGGTAAGAATAAGTGAAAGAATAAGTGTAAGAGCAAGAAAAATATAAAGAATAAGAATAATTATGATAGTAAGAATAAGTATAAGAATAAGTGTAAGAGCAAGAAAAAGTATTAAGAAGAAGAATAATTATGAAGAATAAGTATAAGAATAAGTGTAAGTGCAAGAA
Source organism: Ascarosepion bandense (assembly GCA_037127315.1). Lineage (NCBI taxonomy): Eukaryota > Metazoa > Mollusca > Cephalopoda > Sepiida > Sepiidae > Ascarosepion > Ascarosepion bandense. Next base: position 2,524,124 of record JBBBDQ010001325.1, read on the forward strand.
AAAGTATAAAGAATAAGAATAAGTATGATAATAAGAATAAGAATAAGTGAAAGAGCAAGAAAAAGTATAAAGAATAAGAATAATTATGATAGTAAGAATAAGTATAAGAATAAATGTAAGAGCAAGAATAATATAAAGAATAACAATAAATATGACATTAAGAATAATTATAAGAATAAGTGTAAGAGCAAAAAAAAGTATAAAGAATAAGAATAATTATGATAGTAAGAATAAGTATAAGAATAAGTGTAAGTGCAAGAAAAAGTATAAAGAATAAGAATAAGTGTGATAGTAAGAATAAGTATAAGAATAAGTGTAAGAGCAAGAAAAATTGTAAACAATAAAAATGAGTATGATAGTAAGAATAAGTATAAGAATAAGTGTAAGAGCAAGAAAAATATAACGAATAAGAATAAGTATGATAGTAATAATAAGTATAAGAATAAGTGTAAGAGCAAGAAAAATTATAAAGAATAAGAATAATTATGATAGTAAGAATAAGTATAAGAATAAGTGTAAGAGCAAGAAAAACTATAAAGAATAAGAATAATTATGATAGTAAGAATAAGTATAAGAATAAGTGTAAAAGCAAGAAAAAATATAAAGAATAAGAATAATTATGACAGTAAGAATAAGTATAAGAATAAGAGTAAGTGCAAGAAAAAGTATAAAGAATAAGAATAAGTATGATAATAAGAATAAGAGTAAGAATAAGTGTAAGAGAAAGAAAAAGTATGAAGAATACGAATAAGTATGATAGTAAGAATAAGTACAAGAATAAGTGTAAGAGCAAAAAAAAGTTTAAAGAATAAGAATAAGTATGATAGTAAGAATAAGTGTAAGAATAAGTGTAAGAGCAAGAAAAAGTATAAAGAATAAGAATAATTATGATAGTAAGAATAAGTATAAGAATAAGTGTAAGAGCAAGAAAAATATTAAGAAGAAGAATAATTATGAAGAATAAGTATAAGAATAAGTGTAAGTGCAAGAAAAAGTATAAAGAATAAGAATAAGTATGATAATAAGAATAAGAATAAGTGTAAGAGCAAGAAAAAGTATAAAGAATAAGAATAATTATGATAGTAAGAATAAATATAAGAATAAGTGTAAGTGCAAGAAAATCAGTAAAGAATAAGAATAATTATGATAGTAAGAATAAGTATAAGAATAAGTGTAAGAGCAAGAAAAAGTATAAAGAATAAGAATAAGTATGATAGTAAGAATAAGTATAAGAATAAGTGTAAGAGCAAGAAAATGTATAAAGATTAAGAATAATTATGATAGTAAGAATAAGTATAAGAATAAATGTAAGAGCAAGAATAATATAAAGAATAACAATAAATATGACAGTAAGAATAATTATAAGAATAAGTGTAAGAGCAAAAAAAAGTATAAAGAATAAGAATAATTATGATAGTAGGAATAAGTATAAGAATAAGTGTAAGTGCAAAAAAAAGTATAAAGAATAAGAATAAGTGTGATAGTAAGAATAAGTATAAGAATAAGTGTAAGAGCAAGAAAAATTGTAAACAATAAAAATGAGTATGATAGTAAGAATAAGTATTAGAATAAGTGTAAGAGCAAGAAAATGTATAAAGATTAAGAATAATTATGATAGTAAGAATAAGTATAAGAATAAATGTAAGAGCAAGAAAAAGTATAAAGAATAAGAATAAGTATGATAGTAAGAATAAGTATAAGAATAAGTGTAAGAGCAAGAAAAAGTATGAAGACTAAAAATAAGTATGATAGTAAGAATAAGTATAAGAATAAGTGTAAGTGCAAGAAAAAGTATAAAGAATAAGAATAAGTGTGATAGTAAGAATAAGTATAAGAATAAGTGTAAGAGCAAGAAAAATTGTAAACAATAAAAATGAGTATGATAGTAAGAATAAGTATTAGAATAAGTTTAAGAGCAAGAAAAAGTGAAAAGAATAAGAAGAAGTATGATAGTAAGAATAAGTATAAGAATAAGTGTAAGATCAAGAAAAAGTATAAAGAACAAGAATAATTATGATAGTAAGAATAAGTGTAAGAATAAGTGTAAGAGCAAGAAAAAGTATAAAGTATAAGAACAATTATGATAGTAAGAATAAAAAAATAAGTGTAAGAGCAAGAAAAAGTATAAAGAATAAGAATAATTATGATAGTAAGAATAAGTATAAGAATAAGTGTAAGAGCAAGAAAAAGTATAAAGAATAAGAATAATTATGACAGTAAGAATAAGTATAATAATAAGTGTAAGAGCATGAAAAAGTATAAAGAATAAGAACAATTATGATAGTAAGAATAAATATAAGAATATGTGTAAGAGCAAGAAAAGTATAAAGAATAAGAATAAGTATGATAGTAAGAATAAGAATAAGAATAAGTGTAAGAGCAAGAAAAATTATAAAGAATAAGAATAAGTATGATAGTAAGAATAAGTATGAGAATAAGTGCAAGAGCAAGAAAAAGTATAAAGAATAAGAATAATTATGATAGTAAGAAAAAGAATAAGAATAAGTGTAAGAGCAAGAAAAACTATGAAGAATACGAATAAGTATGATAGTAAGAATATGTATAAGAATAAGTGAAAGAGCAAGAAAAAGTATAAAGAATAAGAATAATTATGATAGTAAGAATAAGTATAAGAATAAATGTAAGAGCAAGAATAATATAAAGAATAACAATAAATATGACATTAAGAATAATTATAAGAATAAGTGTAAGAGCAAAAAAAAGTATAAAGAATAAGAATAATTATGATAGTAAGAATAAGTATAAGAATAAGTGTAAGAGCAAGAAAAATTGTAAACAATAAAAATGAGTATGATAGTAAGAATAAGTATAAGAATAAGTGTAAGAGCAAGAAAAATATAACGAATAAGAATAAGTATGATAGTAATAATAAGTATAAGAATAAGTGTAAGAGCAAGAAAAATTATAAAGAATAAGAATAATTATGATAGTAAGAATAAGTATAAGAATAAGTGTAAGAGCAAGAAAAATATAAAGAATAAGAATAATTATGATAGTAAGAATAAGTATAAGAATAAGTGTAAGAGCAAGAAAAAGTATAAAGAATAAGAATAAGTATGATAGTAAGAATAAGTATAAGAATAAGTGTAAGAGCAAGAAAATGTATAAAGATTAAGAATAATTATGATAGTAAGAATAAGTATAAGAATAAATGTAAGAGCAAGAATAATATAAAGAATAACAATAAATATGACAGTAAGAATAATTATAAGAATAAGTGTAAGAGCAAAAAAAAGTATAAAGAATAAGAATAATTATGATAGTAGGAATAAGTATAAGAATAAGTGTAAGTGCAAGAAAAAGTATAAAGAATAAGAATAAGTGTGATAGTAAGAATAAGTATAAGAATAAGTGTAAGAGCAAGAAAAATTGTAAACAATAAGAATAATTATGATAGTAAGAATAAGTATAAGAATAAGTGTAAGAGCAAGAAAAACTATAAAGAATAAGAATAATTATGATAGTAAGAATAAGTATAAGAATAAGTGTAAAAGCAAGAAAAAATATAAAGAATAAGAATAATTATGACAGTAAGAATAAGTATAAGAATAAGAGTAAGTGCAAGAAAAAGTATAAAGAATAAGAATAAGTATGATAATAAGAATAAGAGTAAGAATAAGTGTAAGAGAAAGAAAAAGTATGAAGAATACAAATAAGTATGATAGTAAGAATAAGTATAAGAATAAGTGTAAGAGCAAAAAAAAGTTTAAAGAATAAGAATAAGTATGATGGTAAGAATAAGTGTAAGAATAAGTGTAAGAGCAAGAAAAAGTATAAAGAATAAGAATAATTATGATAGTAAGAATAAGTATAAGAATAAGTGTAAGAGCAAGAAAAATATTAAGAAGAAGAATAATTATGAAGAATAAGTATAAGAATAAGTGTAAGTGCAAGAAAAAGTATAAAGAATAAGAATAAGTATGATAATAAGAATAAGAATAAGTGTAAGAGCAAGAAAAAGTATAAAGAATAAGAATAATTATGATAGTAAGAATAAATATAAGAATAAGTGTAAGTGCAAGAAAATCAGTAAAGAATAAGAATAATTATGATAGTAAGAATAAGTATAAGAATAAGTGTAAGAGCAAGAAAAATATAAAGAATAAGAATAATTATGATAGTAAGAATAAGTATAAGAATAAGTGTAAGAGCAAGAAAAAGTATAAAGAATAAGAATAAGTATGATAGTAAGAATAAGTATAAGAATAAGTGTAAGAGCAAGAAAATGTATAAAGATTAAGAATAATTATGATAGTAAGAATAAGTATAAGAATAAATGTAAGAGCAAGAATAATATAAAGAATAACAATAAATATGACAGTAAGAATAATTATAAGAATAAGTGTAAGAGCAAAAAAAAGTATAAAGAATAAGAATAATTATGATAGTAGGAATAAGTATAAGAATAAGTGTAAATGCAAGAAAAAGTATAAAGAATAAGAATAAGTGTGATAGTAAGAATAAGTATAAGAATAAGTGTAAGAGCAAGAAAAATTGTAAACAATAAAAATGAGTATGATAGTAAGAATAAGTATTAGAATAAGTGTAAGAGCAAGAAAATGTATAAAGATTAAGAATAATTATGATAGTAAGAATAAGTATAAGAATAAATGTAAGAGCAAGAAAAAGTATAAAGAATAAGAATAAGTATGATAGTAAGAATAAGTATAAGAATAAGTGTAAGAGCAAGAAAAAGTATGAAGACTAAAAATAAGTATGATAGTAAGAATAAGTATAAGAATAAGTGTAAGTGCAAGAAAAAGTATAAAGAATAAGAATAAGTGTGATAGTAAGAATAAGTATAAGAATAAGTGTAAGAGCAAGAAAAATTGTAAACAATAAAAATGAGTATGATAGTAAGAATAAGTATTAGAATAAGTTTAAGAGCAAGAAAAATTGAAAAGAATAAGAAGAAGTATGATAGTAAGAATAAGTATAAGAATAAGTGTAAGATCAAGAAAAAGTATAAAGAACAAGAATAATTATGATAGTAAGAATAAGTGTAAGAATAAGTGTAAGAGCAAGAAAAATATAACGAATAAGAATAATTATGACAGTAAGAATAAGTATAAGAATAAGAGTAAGTGCAAGAAAAAGTATAAAGAATAAGAATAAGTATGATAATAAGAATAAGAGTAAGAATAAGTGTAAGAGAAAGAAAAACTATAAAGAATAAGAATAATTATGATAGTAAGAATAAGTATAAGAATAAGTGTAAAAGCAAGAAAAAATATAAAGAATAAGAATAATTATGACAGTAAGAATAAGTATAAGAATAAGAGTAAGTGCAAGAAAAAGTATAAAGAATAAGAATAAGTATGATAATAAGAATAAGAGTAAGAATAAGTGTAAGAGAAAGAAAAAGTATGAAGAATACGAATAAGTATGATAGTAAGAATAAGTATAAGAATAAGTGTAAGTGCAAAAAAAAGTTTAAAGAATAAGAATAAGTATGATGGTAAGAATAAGTGTAAGAATAAGTGTAAGAGCAAGAGAAAGTATAAAGAATAAGAATAATTATGATAGTAAGAATAAGTATAAGAATAAGTGTAAGAGCAAGAAAAATATTAAGAAGAAGAATAATTATGAAGAATAAGTATAAGAATAAGTGTAAGTGCAAGAAAAAGTATAAAGAATAAGAATAAGTATGATAATAAGAATAAGAATAAGTGTAAGAGCAAGAAAAAGTATAAAGAATAAGAATAATTATGATAGTAAGAATAAATATAAGAATAAGTGTAAGTGCAAGAAAATCAGTAAAGAATAAGAATAATTATGATAGTAAGAATAAGTATAAGAATAAGTGTAAGAGCTAGAAAAATATAAAGAATAAGAATAATTATGATAGTAAGAATAAGTATAAGAATAAGTGTAAGAGCAAGAAAAAGTATAAAGAATAAGAATAAGTATGATAGTAAGAATAAGTATAAGAATAAGTGTAAGAGCAAGAAAATGTATAAAGATTAAGAATAATTATGATAGTAAGAATAAGTATAAGAATAAATGTAAGAGCAAGAATAATATAAAGAATAACAATAAATATGACAGTAAGAATAATTATAAGAATAAGTGTAAGAGCAAAAAAAAGTATAAAGAATAAGAATAATTATGATAGTAGGAATAAGTATAAGAATAAGTGTAAGTGCAAGAAAAAGTATAAAGAATAAGAATAAGTGTGATAGTAAGAATAAGTATAAGAATAAGTGTAAGAGCAAGAAAAATTGTAAACAATAAAAATGAGTATGATAGTAAGAATAAGTATTAGAATAAGTGTAAGAGCAAGAAAATGTATAAAGATTAAGAATAATTATGATAGTAAGAATAAGTATAAGAATAAATGTAAGAGCAAGAAAAAGTATAAAGAATAAGAATAAGTATGATAGTAAGAATAAGTATAAGAATAAGTGTAAGAGCAAGAAAAAGTATGAAGACTAAAAATAAGTATGATAGTAAGAATAAGTATAAGAATAAGTGTAAGTGCAAGAAAAAGTATAAAGAATAAGAATAAGTGTGATAGTAAGAATAAGTATAAGAATAAGTGTAAGAGCAAGAAAAATTGTAAACAATAAAAATGAGTATGATAGTAAGAATAAGTATTAGAATAAGTTTAAGAGCAAGAAAAAGTGAAAAGAATAAAAGAAGTATGATAGTAAGAATAAGTATAAGAATAAGTGTAAGATCAAGAAAAAGTATAAAGAACAAGAATAATTATGATAGTAAGAATAAGTGTAAGAATAAGTGTAAGAGCAAGAAAAAGTATAAAGTATAAGAACAATTATGATAGTAAGAATAAAAGAATAAGTGTAAGAGCAAGAAAAAGTATAAAAATAAGAATAATTATGATAGTAAGAATAAGTATAAGAATAAGTGTAAGAGCAAGAAAAAGTATAAAGAATAAGAATAATTATGACAGTAAGAATAAGTATAATAATAAGTGTAAGAGCATGAAAAAGTATAAAGAATAAGAACAATTATGATAGTAAGAATAAATATAAGAATATGTGTAAGAGCAAGAAAAGTATAAAGAATAAGAATAAGTATGATAGTAAGAATAAGAATAAGAATAAGTGTAAGAGCAAGAAAAATTATAAAGAATAAGAATAAGTATGATAGTAAGAATAAGTATGAGAATAAGTGCAAGAGCAAGAAAAAGTATAAAGAATAAGAATAATTATGATAGTAAGAAAAAGAATAAGAATAAGTGTAAGAGCAAGAAAAACTATGAAGAATACGAATAAGTATGATAGTAAGAATATGTATAAGAATAAGTGTAAGAGCAAGAAAAAGTATAAAGAATATGAATAATTATGATAGTAAGAATAAGTATAAGAATAAGTGTAAGAGCAAGAAAAAGTATAAAGAATAAGAATAATTATGATAGTAAGAATAAGTATAAGAATAAGTGTAAGAGCAAGAAAAAGTATAAAGAATAAGAATAATTATGATAGTAAGAATAAGTATAAGAATAAGTGTAAGAGCAAGAAAAAGTATAAAGAATAAGAATAATTATGATAGTAAGAATAAGTATAAGAATAAGTGTAAGAGCAAGAAAAAGTATAAAGAATAAGAATAAGTATGATAGTAAGAATAAGTATAAGAATAAGTGTAAGAGCAAGAAAAATATAAAGAATAACAATAAGTATGATAGTAAGAATAAGTATAAGAATAAGTGTAAGAGCAAGAAAAAGTTTTAAGAAGAAGAATTATTATGAAGAATAAGTATAAGAATAAGTGTAAGTGCAAGAAAAAGTATAAAGAATAAGAATAAGTATGACAGTAAGAATAAGAATAAGTGTAAGAGCAAGAAAAATTATGAAGAATATGAATAAGTATGATAGTAAGAATAAGTATAACAATAAGTGTAAGAGCAAGAGAAAGTTGAAAGGATAAGAATAAGTATGTTAGTAAGAATAAGTATGAGAATAAGTGTAAGAGCAAGAAAAAGTATAAAGAATAAGAATAATTATGATAGTAAGAATAAGTAGAAGAATAAGTGTAAGAGCAAGAAAATGTATAAAGAATAAGAATAAGTATGATAGTAAGAATAAGTATAAGAATAAGTGTAACAGCAAGAAAATGTATGAAGAATAAGAATAAGTATGATAGTAAGAATAAGTATAAGAATAAATGTAAGAGCAAGAAAAATATAAAGAATAACAATAAATATGACAGTAAGAATAATTATAAGAATAAGTGTAAGAGCAAAAAAAGTATAAAGAATAAGAATAATTATGATAGTAAGAATAAGTATAAGAATAAGTGTAATAGCAAGAAAATGTATTAAGAATAAGAATAATTATGATAGTAAGAATAAGTATAAGAATAAGTGTAAGAGCAGAAATATGTATAAAGTATAAGAATAAGTATGATAGTAAGAATAAGTATAAGAATAAGTGTAAGAGCAAGAAAATGTATAAAGAATAAGAATAATTATGATAGTAAGAATAAGTATAAGAATAAGTGTAAGAGGAAAGAAAAGTATAAAGAATAAGAATAAGTATGATAGTAAGAATAAGTGTAAGAATAAGTGTAATAGCAAGAAAATGTATTAAGAATAAGAATAATTATGATAGTAAGAATAAGTATAAGAATAAGTGTAAGAGCAGAAAAAGTATAAAGAATAAGAATAATTATGATAGTAAGAATAAGTATAAGAATAAGTGTAATAGCAAGAAAATGTATTAAGAATAAGAATAATTATGATAGTAAGAATAAGTATAAGAATAAGTGTAAGAGCAGAAAAAAGTATAAAGAATAAAAACAATTATGATAGTAAGAATAAGTATAAGAATAAGTGTAATAGCAAGAAAATGTATTAAGAATAAGAATAATTATGATAGTAAGAATAAGTATAAGAATAAGTGTAAGAGCAGAAAAAAGTATAAACAATAAGAACAAGTATGATAGTAAGAATAAGTATAAGAATAAGTGTAATAGCAAGAAAATGTATTAAGAATAAGAATAATTATGATAGTAAGAATAAGTATAAGAATAAGTGTAAGAGGAAAAAAAAGTATAAAGAATAAGAATAAGTATGATAGTAAGAATAAGTATAAGAATAAGTGTAAGAGGAAAAAAAATATAAAGAATAAGAATAAGTATGATAGTAAGAATAAGTATAAGAATAAGTGTAAGAGCAAGAAAATGTATAAAGAGTAAGAATAAGTATGATAGTAAGAATAAGTATAAGAAAAAGTGTAAGAGCAAGAAAAAGTATAAAGAATAAGAATAATTATGACAGTAAGAATAAGTATAAGAATAAGTGTCAGAGGAAAAAAGTATAAAGAATAAGAATAAGTATGATAGTAAGAATAAGTATAAGAATAAGTGTAAGAGCAAGAAAATGTATAAAGAATAAGAATAATTATGATAGTAAGAATAAGTATAAGAATAAGTGTAAGAGGAAAAAAAGTATAAAGAATAAGAATAAGTATGATAGTAAGAATAAGTATAAGAATAAGTGTAAGAGCAAGAAAATGTATAAAGAGTAAGAATAAGTATGATAGTAAAAATAAGTATAAGAAAAAGTGTAAGAGCAAGAAAAAGTATAAAGAATAAGAATAATTATGATAGTAAGAAAAAGTATAAGAATATGTGTAAGTGCAAGAAAAACTATAAAGAATAAGAATAATTATGATAGTAAGAATAAGTATAAGAATAAGTGTAAGAGCAAGAAAAAGTATAAAGAATAAGCATAATTATGATAGTAAGAATAAGTATAAGAATAAGTGTAAGAGCAAGAAAAAGTATAAAGAATAAGAATAAGTATGATAGTGAGAATAAGTATAAGAATAAGTGTAAGAGCAAGAAAATTTATAAAGAATATGAATAATTATGATAGTAAGAATAAGTATAAGAATAAATGTAAGAGCAAGAAAAATATAAAGAATAACAATAAATATGACAGTAAGAATAATTATAAGAATAAGTCTAAGAGCAAAAAAAATATAAAGAATAAGAATAATTATGATAGTAAGAATAAGTATAAGAATAAGTGTAAGAGCAAGAAAAATATAAAGAATAAGAATAAGTATGATAGTAAGAATAAGTATAAGAATAAGTGTAAGAGCAAAGGAAAATATAAAGAATAAGAATAAGTATGATAGTAAGAATAAGTATAAGAATAAGTGTAAGAGCAAGAAAAAGTATAAAGAATAAGAATAATTATGATAGTAAGAATAAGTATAAGAATAAGTGTAAGAGCAAGAAAAACTATAAAGAATAAGAATAATATGATAGTAAGAATAAGTATAAGAATAAGTGTAAAAGCAAGAAAAAATATAAAGAATAAGAATAATTATGACAGTAAGAATAAGTATAAGAATAAGAGTAAGAGCAAGAAAAAGTATAAAGAATAAGAATAAGTATGATAATAAGAATAAGAATAAGAATAAGTGTAAGAGAAAGAAAAAGTATGAAGAATACGAATAAGTATGATAGCAAGAATAAGTATAAGAATAAGTGTAAGAGCAAGAAAAAGTTAAAAGAATAAGAATAAGTATGATGGTAAGAATAAGTGTAAGAATAAGTGTAAGAGCAAGAAAAAGTATAAAGAATAAGAATAATTATGATAGTAAGAATAAGTATAAGAATAAGTGTAAGAGCAAGAAAAAGTATTAAGAAGAAGAATAATTATGAAGAATAAGTATAAGAATAAGTGTAAGTGCAAGAAAAAGTATAAAGAATAAGAATAAGTATGATAATAAGAATAAGAATAAGTGTAAGAGCAAGAAAAATTATAAAGAATAAGAATAATTATGATAGTAAGAATAAGTATAAGAATAAGTGTAAGTGCAAGAAAAACTATAAATAATAAGAATAATTATGATAGTAAGAATAAGTATAAGAATAAGTGTAAGAGCAAGAAAAAGTATAAAGAATAAGAATAATTATGATAGTAAGAATAAGTATAAGAATAAGTGTAAGAGCAAGAAAAAGTATAAAGAATAAGAATAAGTATGATAGTAAGAATAAGTATAAGAATAAGTGTAAGAGCAAGAAAATGTATAAAGATTAAGAATAATTATGATAGTAAGAACAAGTATAAGAATAAATGTAAGAGCAAGAATAATATAAAGAATAACAATAAATATGACAGTAAGAATAATTATAAGAATAAGTGTAAGAGCAAAAAAAAGTATAAAGAATAAGAATAATTATGATAGTAAGAATAAGTATAAGAATAAGTGTAAGAGCAACAAAAAGTATAAAGAATAAGAATAATTATGATAGTAAGAACAAGTATAAGAATAAGTGTAAGAGAAAGAAAAACTATAAAGAATAAGAATACTTATGATAGTAAGAACAAGTATAAGAATAAGTGTAAGAGCAAGAAAAAGTATAAAGAATAAGAATAATTATGATAGTAAGAATAAGTATAAGAATAAGTGTAAGAGCAAGAAAAAGTATAAAGAATAAGAATAAGTATGATAGTAAGAATAAGTATAAGAATAAGTGTAAGAGCAAGAAAAATATAAAGAATAAGAATAAGTATGATAGTAAGAATAAGTATAAGAATAAGTCTAAAAGCAAGAAAAAATATAAAGAATAAGAATAATTATGATAGTAAGAATAAGTATAAGAATAAGTGTAAGAGCAAGAAAAAGTATAAAGAATAAGAATAAATATGATAATAAGAATAAGAATAAGAATAAGTGTAAAAGAAAGAAAAAGTATGAAGAATACGACTAAGTATGATAGTAAGAATAAGTATAAGAATAAGTGTAAGAGCAAGAAAAAGTTTAAAGAATAAGAATAAGTATGATGGTAAGAATAAGTGTAAGAATAAGTGTAAGAGCAAGAAAAAGTATAAAGAATAAGAATAATTATGATAGTAAGAATAAGTATAAGAATAAGTGTAAGAGCAAGAAAAAGTATTAAGAAGAAGAATAATTATGAAGAATAAGTATAAGAATAAGTGTAAGTGCAAGAAAAAGTATAAAGAATAAGAATAAGTATGATAGTAAGAATAATAATAAGTGTAAGAGCAAGAAAAAGTATGAAGAATACGAATAAGTATGATAGTAAGAATAAGTATAAGAATAAGAGTAAGAGCAAGAGAAAGTTTAAAGAATAAGAATAAGTATGATAGTAAGAATAAGTATAAGAATAAGTGTAAGAGCAAGAAAATGTATAAAGAATAAGAATAAGTATGATAGTAAGAATAAGTATAAGAATAAATGTAAGAGCAAGAAAAATATAAAGACTAACAATAAATATGACAGTAAGAATAATTATAAGAATAAGTGTAAGAGCAAAAAAAGTATAAAGAATAAGAATAATTATGATAGTAATAATAAGTATAAGAATAAGTGTAATAGCAAGAAAATGTATTAAGAATAAGAATAATTATGATAGTAAGAATAAGTATAAGAATAAGTGTAAGAGCAGAAAAAAGTATAAAGAATAAGAATAAGTATGATAGTAAGAATAAGTATAAGAATAAGTGTAAGAGCAAGAAAATGTATAAAGGATAAGAATAATTATGATAGTAAGAATAAGTATAAGAATAAGTGTAAGAGGAAAAAATTATAAAGAATAAGAATAAGTATGATAGTAAGAATAAGTATAAGAATAAGTGTAAGAGCAAGAAAAAGTATAAAGAATAAGAATAAGTATGATAGTAAGAATAAGTATAAGAATAAGTGTAAGAGCAAGAAAATGTATAAAGAATAAGAATAATTATGATAGTAAGAATAAGTATAAGAATAAGTGTAAGCGGAAAAAAAAGTATAAAGAGTAAGAATAAGTATGATAGTAAGAATAAGTATAAGAATAAGTGTAAGAGCAAGAAAATGTATAAAGAATAAGAATAAGTATGATAGTAAGAATAAGTATAAGAAAAAGTGTAAGAGCAAGAAAAAGTATAAAGAATAAGAATAAGTATGATAGTAAGAATAAGTATAAGAATAAGTGTAAGAGCAAGAAAAAGTATAAAGAATAAGAATAATTATGATAGTAAGAATAAGTATAAGAATAAGTGTAAGAGCAAGAAAAAGTATAAAGAATAAGAATAATTATGATAGTAAGAATAAGTAGAAGAATAAGTGTAAGAGCAAGAAAATGTATAAAGAATAAGAATAAGTATGATAGTAAGAATAAGTATAAGAATAAGTGTAACAGCAAGAAAATGTATGAAGAATAAGAATAAGTATGATAGTAAGAATAAGTATAAGAATAAATGTAAGAGCAAGAAAAATATAAAGAATAACAATAAATATGACAGTAAGAATAATTATAAGAATAAGTGTAAGAGCAAAAAAAGTATAAAGAATAAGAATAATTATGATAGTAAGAATAAGTATAAGAATAAGTGTAATAGCAAGAAAATGTATTAAGAATAAGAATAATTATGATAGTAAGAATAAGTATAAGAATAAGTGTAAGAGCAGAAAAATGTATAAAGAATAAGAATAAGTATGATAGTAAGAATAAGTATAAGAATAAGTGTAAGAGCAAGAAAATGTATAAAGAATAAGAATAATTATGATAGTAAGAATAAGTATCAGAATAAGTGTAAGAGGAAAGAAAAGTATAAAGAATAAGAATAAGTATGATAGTAAGAATAAGTGTAAGAATAAGTGTAATAGCAAGAAAATGTATTAAGAATAAGAATAATTATGATAGTAAGAATAAGTATAAGAATAAGTGTAAGAGCAGAAAAAGTATAAAGAATAAGAATAATTATGATAGTAAGAATAAATATAAGAATAAGTGTAATAGCAAGAAAATGTATTAAGAATAAGAATAATTATGATAGTAAGAATAAGTATAAGAATAAGTGTAAGAGCAGAAAAAAGTATAAAGAATAAGAACAATTATGATAGTAAGAATAAGTATAAGAATAAGTGTAATAGCAAGAAAATGTATTAAGAATAAGAATAATTATGATAGTAAGAATAAGTATAAGAATAAGTGTAAGAGCAGAAAAAAGTATAAACAATAAGAACAAGTATGATAGTAAGAATAAGTATAAGAATAAGTGTAATAGCAAGAAAATGTATTAAGAATAAGAATAATTATGATAGTAAGAATAAGTATAAGAATAAGTGTAAGAGCAGAAAAAAGTATAAAGAATAAGAATAATTATGATAGTAAGAATAAGTATAAGAATAAGTGTAATAGCAAGAAAATGTATTAAGAATAAGAATAATTATGATAGTAAGAATAAGTATAAGAATAAGTGTAAGAGGAAAAAAAAGTATAAAGAATGAGAATAAGTATGATAGTAAGAATAAGTATAAGAATAAGTATAAGAGGAAAAAAAAGTATAAAGAATAAGAATAAGTATGATAGTAAGAATAAGTATAAGAATAAGTGTAAGAGCAAGAAAATGTATAAAGAGTAAGAATAAGTATGATAGTAAGAATAAGTATAAGAAAAAGTGTAAGAGCAAGAAAAAGTATAAAGAATAAGAATAATTATGATAGTAAGAATAAGTATAAGAATAAGTGTCAGAGGGTATAAAGAATAAGAATAAGTATGATAGTAAGAATAAGTATAAGAATAAGTGTAAGAGCAAGAAAATGTATAAAGAATAAGAATAAGTATGATAGTAAGAATAAGTATAAGAATAAGTGTAAGAGGAAAAAAAAGTATAAAGAATAAGAATAAGTACGATAGTAAGAATAAGTATAAGAATAAGTGTAAGAGCAAGAAAATGTATAAAGAGTAAGAATAAGTATGATAGTAAGAATAAGTATAAGAAAAAGTGTAAGAGCAAGTAAAAGTATAAAGAATAAGAATAATTATGATAGTAAGAATAAGTATAAGAATAAGTGTAAGTGCAAGAAAAACTATAAAGAATAAGAATAATTATGATAGTAAGAATAAGTATAAGAATAAGTGTAAGAGCAAGAAAAAGTATAAAGAATAAGTATAATTATGATAGTAAGAATAAGTATAAGAATAAGTGTAAGAGCAAGAAAAAGTATAAAGAATAAGAATAAGTATGATAGTAAGAATAAGTATAAGAATAAGTGTAAGAGCAAGAAAATGTATAAAGAATAAGAATAATTATGATAGTAAGAATAAGTATAAGAATAAATGTAAGAGGAAGAAAAATATAAAGAATAACAATAAATATGACAGTAAGAATAATTATAAGAATAAGTCTAAGAGCAAAAAAATTATAAAGAATAAGAATAATTATGATAGTAAGAATAAGTATAAGAATAAGTGTAAGAGCAAGAAAAATATAAAGAATAAGAATAAGTATGATAGTAAGAATAAGTATAAGAATAAGTGTAAGAGCAAGAAAAATATAAAGAATAAGAATAAGTATGATAGTAAGAATAAGTATAAGAATAAGTGTAAGAGCAAGAAAAAGTATAAAGAATAAGAAGAATTATGATAGTAAGAATAAGTATAAGAATAAGTGTAAGAGCAAGAAAAACTATAAAGAATAAGAATAATATGATAGTAAGAATAAGTATAAGAATAAGTGTAAAAGCAAGAAAAAATATAAAGAATAAGAATAATTATGACAGTAAGAATAAGTATAAGAATAAGAGTAAGAGCAAGAAAAAGTATAAAGAATAAGAATAATTATGATAATAAGAATAAGAATAAGAATAAGTGTAAGAGAAAGAAAAAGTATGAAGAATACGCATAAGTATGATAGCAAGAATAAGTATAAGAATAAGTGTAAGAGCAAGAAAAAGTTTAAAGAATAAGAATAAGTATGATGGTAAGAATAAGTGTAAGAATAAGTGTAAGAGCAAGAAAAAGTATAAAGAATAAGAATAATTATGATAGTAAGAATAAGTATAAGAATAAGTGTAAGAGCAAGTAAAAGTATTAAGAAGAAGAATAATTATGAAGAATAAGTATAAGAATAAGTGTAAGTGCAAGAAAAAGTATAAAGAATAAGAAGAAGTATGATAATAAGAATAAGAATAAGTGTAAGAGCAAGAAAAAGTATAAAGAATAAGAATAATTATGATAGTAAGAATAAGTATAAGAATAAGTGTAAGTGCAAGAAAAACTATAAATAATAAGAATAATTATGATAGTAAGAATAAGAATAAGAATAAGTGTAAGAGCAAGAAAAAGTATAAAGAATAAGAATAATTATGATAGTAAGAATAAGTATAAGAATAAGTGTAAGAGCAAGAAAAAGTATAAAGAATAAGAATAAGTATGATAGTAAGAATAAGTATAAGAATAAGTGTAAGAGCAAGAAAATGTATAAAGATTAAGAATAATTATGATAGTAAGAATAAGTATAAGAATAAATGTAAGAGCAAGAATAATATAAAGAATAACAATAAATATGACAGTAAGAATAATTATAAGAATAAGTGTAAGAGCAAAAAAAAGTATAAAGAATAAGAATAATTATGATAGTAAGAATAAGTATAAGAATAAGTGTAAGAGCAAGAAAAAGTATAAAGAATAAGAATAATTATGATAGTAAGAACAAGTATAAGAATAAGTGTAAGTGCAAGAAAAAGTATAAAGAATAAGAATAATTATGATAGTAAGAATAAGTATAAGAATAAGTGTAAGAGCAAGAAAAACTATAAAGAATAAGAATAATTATGATAGTAAGAACAAGTATAAGAATAAGTGTAAGAGCAAGAAAAAGTATAAAGAATAAGAATAATTATGATAGTAAGAATAAGTATAAGAATAAGTGTAAGAGCAAGAAAAAGTATAAAGAATAAGAATAAGTATGATAGTAAGAATAAGTATAAGAATAAGTGTAAGAGCAAGAAAAATATAAAGAATAAGAATAAGTATGATAGTAAGAATAAGTATAAGAATAAGTCTAAAAGCAAGAAAAAATATAAAGAATAAGAATAATTATGATAGTAAGAATAAGTATAAGAATAAGTGTAAGAGCAAGAAAAAGTATAAAGAATAAGAATAAATATGATAATAAGAATAAGAATAAGAATAAGTGTAAAAGAAAGAAAAAGTATGAAGAATACGACTAAGTATGATAGTAAGAATAAGTATAAGAATAAGTGTAAGAGCAAGAAAAAGTTTAAAGAATAAGAATAAGTATGATGGTAAGAATAAGTGTAAGAATAAGTGTAAGAGCAAGAAAAAGTATAAAGAATAAGAATAATTATGATAGTAAGAATAAGTATAAGAATAAGTGTAAGAGCAAGAAAATGTATTAAGAAGAAGAATAATTATGAAGAATAAGTATAAGAATAAGTGTAAGTGCAAGAAAAAGTATAAAGAATAAGAATAAGTATGATAGTAAGAATAATAATAAGTGTAAGAGCAAGAAAAAGTATGAAGAATACGAATAAGTATGATAGTAAGAATAAGTATAAGAATAAGAGTAAGAGCAAGAGAAAGTTTAAAGAATAAGAATAAGTATGATAGTAAGAATAAGTATAAGAATAAGTGTAAGAGCAAGAAAATGTATAAAGAATAAGAATAAGTATGATAGTAAGAATAAGTATAAGAATAAATGTAAGATCAAGAAAAATATAAAGACTAACAATAAATATGACAGTAAGAATAATTATAAGAATAAGTGTAAGAGCAAAAAAAGTATAAAGAATAAGAATAATTATGATAGTAAGAATAAGTATAAGAATAAGTGTAATAGCAAGAAAATGTATTAAGAATAAGAATAATTATGATAGTAAGAATAAGTATAAGAATAAGTGTAAGAGCAGAAAAAAGTATAAAGAATAAGAATAAGTATGATAGTAAGAATAAGTATAAGAATAAGTGTAAGAGCAAGAAAATGTATAATGGATAAGAATAATTATTATAGTAAGAATAAATATAAGAATAAGTGTAAGAGGAAAAAAAGTATAAAGAATAAGAATAAGTATGATAGTAAGAATAAGTATAAGAATAAGTGTAAGAGCAAGAAAATGTATAAAGAATAAGAATAATTATGATAGTAAGAATAAGTATAAGAATAAGTGTAAGCGGAAAAAAATGTATAAAGAGTAAGAATAAGTATGATAGTAAGAATAAGTATAAGAATAAGTGTAAGAGCAAGAAAATGTATAAAGAATAAGAATAAGTATGATAGTAAGAATAAGTATAAGAAAAAGTGTAAGAGCAAGAAAAAGTATAAAGAATAAGAATAAGTATGATAGTAAGAATAAGTATAAGAATAAGTGTAAGAGCAAGAAAAAGTATAAAGAATAAGAATAATTATGATAGTAAGAATAAGTATAAGAATAAGTGTAAGAGCAAGAAAAAGTATAAAGAATAAGAATAAGTATGATAGTAAGAATAAGTATAAGAAAAAGTGTAAGAGCAAGAAAAAGTATAAAGAATAAGAATAAGTATGATAGTAAGAATAAGTATAAGAAAAAGTGTAAGAGCAAGAAAAAGTATAAAGAATAAGAATAATTATGATAGTAAGAATAAGTATAAGAATAAGCGTAAGAGCAAGAAAAAGTATAAAGAATAAGAAGAATTATGATAGTAAGAATAAGTATAAGAATAAGTGTAAGAGAAAGAAAAAGTATAAAGAATAAGAATAAGTATGATAGTAAGAATAAGTATAAGAATAAGTGTAAGAGAAAGAAAAAGTATAAAGAATAAGAATAATTATGACAGTAAGAATAAGTATAAGAATAAGTGTAAGAGAAAGAAAAAGTATAAAGAATAAGAATAATTATGATAGTAAGAATAAGTATAAGAATAAGTGTAAGAGCAAGATAAAGTATAAGGAATAAGAATAATTATGATAGTAAGAATAAGTATAAGAATAAGTGTAAGAGAAAGAAAAAGTATAAAGATTAAGAATAATTATGATAGTAAGAATAAGTATAAGAATAAGTGTAAGCGAAAGAAAAAGTATAAAGAATAAGAAGAATTATGATAGTAAGAATAAGTATAAGAATAAGTGTAAGAGAAAGAAAAAGTATAAAGGATAAGAATAATTATGATAGTAAGAATAAGTATAAGAATAAGTGTAAGAGAAAGAAAAAGTATAAAGAATAAGAAGAATTATGATAGTAAGAATAAGTATAAGAATAAGTGTAAGAGAAAGAAAAAGTATAAAGAATAAGAATAATTATGATAGTAAGAATAATTATAAGAATAAGTGTAAGAGCAAGAAAAAGCATAAAGAATAAGAATAATTATGATAGTAAGAATAAGTATAAGAATAAGTGTAAGAGAAAGAAAAAGTATAAAGAATAAGAAGAAGTATGATAGTAAGAATAAGTATTAGAATAAGTTTAAGAGTAAGAAAAAGTACAAAGAATAAGAAGAAGTATGATAGTAAGAATAAGTATAAGAATAAGTTTAAGAGTAAGAAAAAGTATAAAGAATAAGAAGTATTAAGAATAATTTATAAAGAGCATGTATAAGAATAAGTATAAAGAATAATTAAAACGTTTATTTTTTGAATGAAATCTGTTGTGTTCAATTTCGCAATTATATAATGTTGGAAAGTTATGTATCATTCTATTCTCTTCTCAGGTAGGGTTTAAATAACCGTCTAAACTGTGCTGTCGAACATTTGGTAGCAAAAAGATTTATCCTTTGTTTCCTGTTCCTTCTAAAATCTACTTCAACTCTATACTTTTAGCATCTCTGCTGAACACTGATAATTTTATTCATTATCTCCTCAATAAGTGTAGATAGGTTCATCTATTGTCCTGTTCACACTCCTCAGTCTTTTGAAGTTGAGAAGAGATTTATCTGTTTTTTTCCTGTTCCTTCTAAAATCTACTTCAACTCTATACTTCTAGCATCTCTGATGAACACTGATAATTTTATTCACTATCTCCTCAATAAGTGTAGATAGGTTCATCTATTGTCCTGTTCACACTCCTCAGTCTTTTGAAGTTGAGAAGAGATTTATCTGTTTTTTCCTGTTCCTTCTCAAATCTACTTCAACTCTATACTTCTAGCATCTCTGATGAACACTGATAATTTTATTCACTATCTCCTCAATAGAGAGTCAGCTGACAGTTCGAAAAGACGACAAACGGGGCGTGTTGTGTCAGCAACCCAACTCGCAACTTCCAATAAGGAAGGCCCGAAGCACAGCTAAGGGTATCACTGCAGATAAATACCCCCCAGGGGATCCCGAGAGATGGGGAGGATGAGATCCCCAATAGGACAGACTTTTCGAGAACGACTTGCGCTAACGCCCAAAGGACTATGAAACCAACATGTATCTGCGGTAAAGAATGCAAAAATGAATGAGGTCTAAGGATCCACCAGACCCGTATGAAATGTTTGGTACAACACAGCCAGGTGCACTACACAGGTAATTTACCTGGTAAGACGCAGGAGGAGCTAGGCCCGGAGTCACACCACAGAGCCCAGTCCCTTCACGCACCTGGCCTGCCGAAACCAAACAAGTCAAAGAAGATTAAATGGCCCAAGGTAAGTGAGACAAATTTATGGCTTGAATTCGATCAAGACGTCTGTATGATTCTAGACGCAACATCATCAGGAAATGCAGACAAACGTCTAAAAGCTATGACAATTACCATAATTAATTACGCCACGGGCAGATTCGGTTGCGTAGAAGAGGGTGAAAGAGAAATAAAAAAGAATAATCGTCGGACAGAAAAAAATAAGGAGGTAAGACAGGCATTAAAAACCCTTCGGAAACAATTTTGAAAAGCCAGTGAAGAGGAACGTCTGGCACTCGCGGAGCTTCGCGACATCGTGAGGAATAAACTTAAATCCACCAGAAAAGCATAGTGACTCAGGAAACGGAGAAAAGATAGAGCCAGAAAAAGAACAGCTTTCATAGCAAACTTATTGGGATTTGCTTGAAAGCTACTTGGTGACAAACGAACAGGGCAACTGAAATGTTCTTCAAGGACTGCTAATTCTTTCCTACATAATACGTTAAGTGACCCTGACAGAGAGAAAGGTCTGGGTGGAAACGACTCAGTGATCACACCCGAACTTCCAACGGTAAATTTTGACATGAGAGAATCGAGCGTAAAAGAGATCCAAGATGTACGAGCAGCAAGATCGGCGTCAGCTCCAGAGCCAAGCGGTGTGACGTATGCCGTATACAAGCGCTGCCCAAGACTTCTCAGGAGACTATGGGTTATAATCAAAACAATATGGCGGAGAGGAAAAATAGCCGAACAGTGGAGATTTGCGGAAGGCGTTTGGGTCCCTAAAGAGGAAAATTAAAAAGATATAGAACAATTCCGAAGTGTCTCTTTATTATGTACTGAAGGCAAGATATTTTTCAGAATTTTGTCCCGGCGGCTGGAGAACTATTTGTTAAAGAACAAATATATTGACACTTCAGTGCAGAAGGGCGACATTGCTGGAATACCAGGCTGCCTCGAGCACACGGGAATTGTGACATAACTGCTAAGAGAAGCAAAAGAAAAAAAAGGTGACTTGGCCGTTTTGTGGTTGGACATGGCTATTGCTTACGGGTCCAAACTGGTGGAGCTTACTCTTGAAAAATATCACGTTCCAGGTAAAATTACAACGCTTATCCTGGATTACTATGAAAATTTTCAAATAAGGATCTCATCAGGACCAGTGAGATCGAACTAGAAAAGGGAATTATCACTGGCTGCACAATATCTGCTTCACTTTTCACCCTTGCATTAAACATGATCGTCAAATCTGCTGAAAAGGAATGCTGTGGTCCTATTATCAAATCTGGAATAAGGCAACCCCCAATAAGAGCTTATATGGACGATTTAACAGTTACAGCGGCCTCTGTCACTGGATGTAGGTGGTTAGCACGTGGCTTAAAGAAGCTTATTGCATGGGCCAGAATGAAATTAAAACCGACAAAATAAAGATCAGTCGTCATAAAAAAAGGAAAAGTGGTCAATAAATTCCGTTTCCGAATCGCAGACCAAGACATTCCCACTCTGACAGAGAAACCAGTAAAAAGCTTAAGAAAAGTATTCCACCACTCGTTAAAAGATACAACCTCCATTAATGAGACAATCAACAACCTAACAATATGGATTAAAAAAGTTGATAAGTCTGGGCTCCCAGGTCATTTTAAAACTTGGCTATACCAACAAGCGATTTTACCCAGGATTTCATGGCCATTAACGATTTATAGCGTGCCAATATCGGTGGTCGAGACCCTAGAAAGGAAGATTAGTAGTTCTATTCGGAAATGGCTTGGCCTACCACGTTCACTAAGCAGCACAGCCCTATACGGGAAGACAAACCCAATACAACTGCCCGTTAGTGGGTTAGTCGAAGAATTTAAGGTCCCTCGCACAAGAGAAGTTCTGATGTACCAAAATTCTAAAGACCCTAAAGTTGCCGACGCCGGGATATTAGTACATACTGGCAAGAAATGGGATGCAGGAAGAGAATTACGGTTGGCTGAAGAGAGGCTAAAAATGAAAACAATTATAGGAACTGTTGCAGAAGGGACAATGGGACTAGGCTACATCCAGTGGAAACCTATGGACAAGACAAATAAGAAAGATTATCAAAAACTTCTCCAAAATGAAGTAAGAGTTAGTGTGGAGGAGGATAGAATTACAAAAATGGTGGGATTAAGCCAGCAAGGAGCATGGACCAGATGGGAGAACATAACAAAACGGAAAATTACTTGGTCTGAGATATTATGGACTGAATTCACATATACAAAATTCCAGATCAATGCAGTTTATGATACACTACCAAGCCCTGTGAACCTCCATATTTGGGGAAAAAAGAAACTCCTTCATACAAGTTATGTTCAGGAAGAGCATCACTCCAACATATACTTAGTAGTTGTCCCAAGGCATTAAGTGATGGGAGATATCGCTGGCGCCATGATAAGGTTTTAAAGAAACTAACCGAAATATTCAACACAGCCATCCGGAGTTCAAAATTTAACCCAAAGAAAGAGAAAATTTAATTTGTAAGGGTGGGCGAAAAAAAACCAGTATGTAAGAGACCCACAAGATGTGTACTTTCCTCAGTCTCAGATTGGCAACTCATGGTAGACCTAGGATGCCGACTGAGGTTACCAGAACACATTCTAAGTACTTCCTTACGACCAGATATGGTCTTGTTTTCGAATTTAACAAAACAGATTATTCTGTGGGAACTAACAGTCCCATGGGAAGAAAACATGGAAGTTGCACATCAACACAAAATGAACAAATACCAAGAACTTGTTGATGAGTGTAGAAGACGAGGATGGCAAACAATATGCTACCCAATCGAAATTGATGTGAGGGGTTTCGCTGGGAAATCTTTAAATTTGGCCTTCAATAAAATGGGAATTACAGGGTTAAAAAAGAGGAAAATGAAACAAACAATCCTAGATACAACTCTGGGTTCATCCAGGTGGATTTGGATATGCCGAGATAATAATACCTGGACGGGACAAAATAACGGTAGTGTCTGATAGAGCAAAAACCATAGCGACGAAATGAAATAACCTAGATTAATGTCACCAAATGCGACAATTTTTTTAAAATCTATTCATTTATCTATTCATATCAATCATTTTTTAATAATCCCAAATATTTCATTAATATCATTCGCTTTACTTTTGCATTTTGCTCCAGTTTTTATCTATTCATTTATCTTTACAATCTCCGTACTTTTTTTAATCAGAAATATTACACTAATATCATTCGTTTTCTAATTTTAGTTATTTACATATCTACCGTATTCGGTACGATTTTCGATTTTTTTAATAGCATATTCCTTCATCCCTATGGAATGGTATCTTCCACATCGTAATTTATGTATTTATTTTAGTGTATTTAATGAGTTTTTTTTTTACTATCTAGTCATTTAGCTATTTTAACCATTCATCTTCACATTAATATCACGAATATCAATTTATTTTAATTTATATATTTCCGGAACCATGTACATATTAGCATCAGTGGACATTCATTTATTTGTGGATGACCTTATTCAAGAAATTTTTCCACTTCTTCTGTGCAACCAAAACATCTTGCATTCCAATAACGTAGCAAATAGAGATTAGGACACAGGCCGGGGCCTGATCAACCTTGGCTGGGTCAACCTGGGGAGAAGGTATGATGTTTTTAAAGGACCGAAACCGTCAATGAACCAGGGTAACATCACTGATGATGTGTCCTAACCGCATCTAAATGATCTATTTTTCAAATACGTGCACCTATTATCCTGTTTACACTCCTCATCAGTCTTTTGAAGTAAAGGAAGAGATTTATCCCTTGTTTTCTGTTCCTTCTAAAATCTACTTTTATTTTATGCTTCTAGCATATCTGCCTGAACACTGATAATTTTATTCACAATCTCCTCAATAATAGTAGATAGGTTCACCTATTGCCCAGTTCACACTCCTCCTCAGCATTTTGAACAAGATAAGAGATTTATCACCAGTTTCCTGTTTCTTCTAAAATCTACTGTACCTTTATACTTCTAGCGTCTCTACCTGAACATTGATAATTTTATTCACTATCTCCTCAATAAGAGTAGATAGTTTTACCAATTGTGATGTTCACACTCTTTCTCAGTTTTTTTAACTAAAGAAGAGATTTATCCTTTGTTTCCTGTTCATTCTAAAATCTACTTCAACCATATACTTCTAGCATCTCTGCCTGAACACTGATTATATTTATTTACTTTCTCCTCAATTAAAGTAGATAGGTTCACCTATTATCTGGTTCACACTCCTCTTCAGTTTTTTAAACTAGGGAAGAGACTTATCCTTTGCTTCATGTTCCTTCTAAAATATTCTTTAACTTTATACTTCTAGCATCTCTGCCTGACACTGATAATTTTATTCACTATCTCTTGAATAAGAGTAGATAGGTTCACCTATTGTCCTGTTCATACTCTTCCTCAGTCTTTAACTGGAGAAGAGATGTATCCCTTGTTTTCTGTTCCTTATAAAATCTACTTTAATTCTATACTTTTAGCATATCTACCTGAACAATGATAGTTTTATTCACTATCTTCTCAAAAAGGGTAGATAGTTTCACAAATAGTCCGGTTCACACTCCTCCTCAGTCTTTTGAGCAAGAAAGAAGATTTATCCCTTGTTGCCTGTTTCTTTCTAAAATCTACTTCAACTCTATACATCTAACCTCATTGCCTAAACAATGATAATTTTGTTCACTCTCTCCTCAATAAGTGTTGATAGGTTTACCTACTGTCCGGTTCACACTCTTCTGTCTTTTGAATGAGAGAAGAGATTTATCACTTGTTTCCTGTTTCTTTCTAAAATCTACTTCTACTCTATACTTCTACCATCTCTGCCTAAACACTGATAATTCTATTCACTATCTGTTTAATAAAAGTAGATATGTTCAACTATTGTACGATTTACACAACTCCCCAGTCTTTTGAACTAGAGAAGAGATTTATACTTGTATCTTTTTCTTTCTAAAATCTACTTCAACTCTTTACTTCTAGCATCTCCGCCAGAACACTGATAATTTTATTCACTATCTTCTCAATAAGTGTAAATAGATTCAACCATTGTCCGGTTTATACTCCTCAATCTTTTGAACTAGAGAAGAGATTTATACCTTGTCTCCTGTTTCTTTTAAAATTTAGTGTACCTCTATACTTCTAGCGTCTCTACCTGAACACTGAAAATTTATGCACTATCTCCTCAATAAGTGTAGATAAATTTACCTATTGTCCGTATCACACTCGTCCTCAGTTTTTGAACTAGAGAAGAGTTTTATCCCTTGTTTCTGTTCCTTCTAACATCTATTTCAACTCTATACTTCTAACATCTCTGCCTGAAAAATGATAATATTATTTACTATCTCATCAATAACCTGTTGTCTGGTTTAATTTTATTCACTATCTGTTTAATAAAAGTAGATATGTTCAACTATTGTACGGTTTACACACTTTCTCTTTTACAATCTTCTCACTTTGTTTTTTTTTTAAATTGGAGTAGATAGATCTATCTATCGCCCGGTTCACACTCCACCCACGTCTATTGAACAGGTTAAGAGGCTCATCCCTTGTTCCCTGTTTAGGATGTGGTTTCCGGCTTTATCATTTCTAATCTTTTCACTATTACATAGCCCCCGGCACATCAGTGGCGCTACCGCCTTGCTCGGGGTGATACGATTTAAAAAAAAAACAAACTAGTCTACAAGAACGAATGGTAGCATAGTGGATATAGGATTTGGTTATACATGTGTTATTGTTACCTAGTGGTCATAAGTTTAATCCTTAGATCAAGTGAAGCACAAATTTAACAGAAATGAACAATAACTGACATAACATAAAATGGACACCTGATGATGACTAGAAAGTATCTGATCGAAACGTTGTGTCTATAATAACATCTGTATCAACCAAAACAACAACACTATTTCGAAATAATACAAGAATTAGAAAACATCTGAATTCCAAACCGTAGAGAAGACGACGGGAAACCATATATATATATATATATATATATATATATATATATATATATATATTTAGTATATCGAGGCAGCAAGTAATTTTCTAGACATATGCTATTAAATATAAGAGACAATGAATGTCTATTATGTTTAATCATGAGCCGTTCTAAACGTCGTATTTTTGCTTTAATTTCAGTTGAAAATAAAGACAAAAATTCTCCAACATTTGGATAATTATTTATTGGTTTTCTTCTAAGCTTTCGGCTCACATGAGCCATCTTCAGAGAGGTAGTTTAAACTGAAATATTATAAAATCCACCATCACCGACGATTTTATTTTGTGTTGACATAAAACTCCGCTTGGCAACGGCAATAGTTACCAAAAATAATAAAAGCAGTTCTTAAGTTTTTATGACGTCACACCGCGGGATAGCGCGAAATGACAACAAAACCATCCAGTCAAATGCAATGTAATATGTTATTTCCTGAAAATTTGGTCCGAGATTAAGGAATTCTATTTCATCTGGAGTAAGTTGGTAATCCGATAGGTTAATGAAGTTGTCATTGATGTTTGGTAAGAGTATTTTTCCTTTATATAATTTGTTTAGCTTTTTTTATATTTTATAAAGAATTACACAACATTAAGCAAACACTAGTCAATAATGGATTTCCTAACTCCGTTATTGATCAACAAATTAAAATGTATCTCAACAAACTTAACAATAGCTCTAACAATAATGATAATATTAATAATAATGGTTTACATCAAAATAAACATAACACTATTAACTTATACTATTGCAACCAAATACATAATAATTATAAACAAGATGAAAAAACTCTCAAAAACATAATACGTAGAAATGTTAAACCAGTCGAAAGTAATAATCAAATTAAACTCATTATATATTATAAAAAGTTTAAAACAATTGACCTCATAGTCTATAATAACCCAACAGGCACTAAACTAAATTCTTTACAAAAAACCAATGTAGTGTACCAATTTACATGCCTATTCAGAGATTGCATCTCTGATACTACTCAAAAACCTAGTACATATATTGGTTTTACCACAACCACGCTCTCCCGTAGACTTACATGTCATCTTTCTGATCAGAGTACTATTAAACAACATTTCTCTGAAAAACATAAACATGTAGGTAATATCAGACAGATATTGGTCAACAATATGGTGATCCTTACTCATACACACAGTAAGAGGAACCTGCAGATATTGGAGGCCATGTACATCAAATCAAAACAACCAACACTCAATAAAATCAACTTTAAAACAGGAAATAACATATTACATTGCATTTGACTAGATGGTTTTGTTGTCATTTCGCGCTATCCCGCGGTGTGACGTCATAAAACCGCATCGCAAACTTAAGAACTGCGTTTATTATTTTTGGTAACTATTGCCGTTGCCAAGCGGAGTTTTATGTCAACACAAAATAAAATCGTCGGTGATGGTGGATTTTATAATATTTCAGTTTAAACTACCTCTCTGAAGATGGCTCATGTGAGCCGAAAGCTTAGAAGAAAACCAATAAATAATTATCCAAATGTTGGAGAATTTTTGTCTTTATTTTCAACTGAAATTAAAGCAAAAATACGACGTTTAGAACGGCTCATGATTAAACATAATAGACATTCATTGTCTCTTATATTTAATAGCATATGTCTAGAAAATATATATATATATATATATATATATATATATATATATTAATATCAAGGCGATAAGGCTACTAAGCCGCAAGGGGAAGTAAAAACGAAGGATAAGGAAAAGACATTAGAAGGACACGGAAATCCAATAACAGTATATATTTCAACGTTTAGGCGGAAACGTTAGGGATATAGGTTTGAAGTATAATTTAGAATTAAGCGGAAACTCAATCCTTTACATGAAACAAGAAATAAACCTTTATTCTTGTTCAAATGACCAGGAAACTTAGGGACCGGACGATAGGTGAACTTATCTACACTTTGGGATTCACAGATAAAAAAGAAATCAGTAGGGATCCATGATCGTATATGTCTTTAATGCACATGGCTTAAAAAATATTCTAATAATTCCGTTTTATAAAAAATATTCTAATAATTCCGTTTTATAAAAAATATTCTAATAATTCCGTTTTATAAAAAATATTCTAATTCTGTTTTATAAAAAAATATTCTTATAATTCCGTTTTATAAAAAAATATTCTTATAATTCCGGTTTATAAAATGAAAACAAAGTTATGTATTGCTTTCCTGTAGCTTTAGGAGAAGTAGTATTCATAATATGTATTGTTTGAAGTTAATTTAATAATGATCTAAAAGGAAAAATATTAGGTTTGGTTTGATATTTAAGATCATTTACATGTACTAAGTTGATTTTTACTTGCATAGATGCTGCATAAAAATTAAAGTTTAAGATTTAAACTATTGTCGTGGTAAAAACTGTGACAGCTAAATAATTTCTTTATGAAGCAATATAAAGAGATTCTTAATTAAATTACAGTTAAGTGATGGCAGATTAACAGATTTCAGTTAAGAATCAGTAAGCAACTAGAAGAACGGTGTTAATGATATCTTTATCGTCTTACTGTAGAAAAAGATTTAGTAAATAAAATCAGTGTGTACAACGGTGATAGTTAAGGGGTAATACGATTTAAATCAGTCATGGGCAAATTGCTTCCTACGGGACGCATGCAACCCCTTTGACTTTATGAATAGAATACCTAATTTCATAAGGAACATAACATTTATTAAAATTTTGTTTGTTTTCTTTCTTTCTCCTTTGCTCACTCATACATGACCACGTACATGGGCATTTCGGTGTGGCGTAATTGTTTGCAAGCTTGTCTTGCTAGATCAATTACAACTGAGTAGTGAGTTCAATCCTCGTTAGGAGCGCTACACTTTCGGATTTGTGCTACATCTTAGAAAATCGCTATAATTGCATGCATGACAATGATTAAATACAAGATTTTTTAACGATATCATTTTCAATTATTGACGATTTTCACTACGGAAGATTGTACAGGTAAAAATATTTTACTTTACAAACAGAAAACGTTCATAATAATTAAAAAGATAATTTTTTTATTTTCAAATTAATAAATTAAAAACAAATTAAATACAATAGTGCGTGTTAATTTCGCTATCATCAGTGTCAATATTATATTAAGGGTTCATTATTTTAATTATAGAAAATATTTTCCTCAAAGAAAAAAACAACTTTTCGATATTTCTAAGACAAATGCTTATGCGCATGGTTTCCTGTAATGAAAATGGCTGAGGTAACTTAAATGGAAGATTAACTTGCTTTATTCTTTTAGTGGAGCATCTTGCTTTATACCCGCTAATCAAAAAAGGTTGTACATGCCTGGTTTAAATTGTTGCTACCACCACAATTGCAACAACTATTACTTAAGGTAAAATTCAGTCAGTCAGTTAAGTGCCATACGTGATACACGCTTTGGGCGATCATGTCTCGAAAGAGATATGACTGACTGGACAGAAGATTATCCCGCAGTAGATTGACATTACTTTCTGTGGTAAACTAGTTGCCACCCAAGGCTATAGAACCCAATCTGTCCTATTATGTAACCCATAACTAGAGGGAAGAGACGGATTAATACGTTTTCCAAGGGTATTTGTGTATAAGTGAATGCAAGGTATTGAACTGGAATTCGAACTCGGCACCCTGATTTGTCTTTTCGAGTCGATGTCCACTGCACCACAACGCACATCTAAGGTAAAACTAGGAAGCTGAAATTGATAAAGACGAAAGGAGATTTCCAAATACCAAATTCATATCAGATCAACTTTAGGGTGGCCAAATTGATGGAAGAAATACAGGGAGAAGAAGGTAAGAAAGAATGAAGGAGAGATAGAAAGAGAGGTAGAGAACGTAGGAAAAGGAAAAGAAGAGCTGGCGAAGAAGAGGAAGAAGTTAAACAAAAGTGAGATAGAGAGAGACAAAAAAGAAAGAGAAGAGACAGAGAGAGAAGTAGAAAGAAAGATATAGTGGGTGATGAACAGAGAAAGAGAGAGAAAAGAATGAATAGAGAATGAAACAGAAGTATAAGTATAGAGAAATAGAACGAAAAAACAGGTGAATTCTTCCTGTTTCTGTTTGTCAGAATAAAATTTTTAAAAAAATCAAATAAGGAAATACTAATAAAATTTGTGGAAATCCATCTTATACTAAACTAGTAAAGTTAGTGTTAATGAGTACTGATCACATACAAAACTCTTTCAACCTACTATACTTAATAACTTTCGAAAAAAAGACGTTCGTATAGCAAAGGTCTGGGGAGAAAACTTGGAAAATTACTGTATCAAGCAGCAAATCAAAATACTTGAATAAACAAACAAAGAAATAATAATAATAATAACTTCAAAGAATAGATATAGTCATAAAAGACTTCAAAGAACGCAAATGCTACCTTATGACATGTCATATCGCCTGATAAAAACATTTCCGCGAAAGAATTTGATAAACTCCCCAAATACAAGGATCTGAAGATAGAAATTGCAAGAATGTAACATTTAAATAGAACCATTATTTCATTTGTAGAAGTAGGAGGAGTGATAGGAATTTTTAAGAAGAATCCTGATAGAGTAGCTCAGAAAATCCCAGGAAATCCATCTTTTATCTAAAATAAAACAATGTTTTGTAGTTCAGATAAAAGATGACGGTATTACTAATTGGACTCCACCAGCAAGGTTATGAACAGCATTTTTATCAAAACTTGTCATCATATCGTGCTCGTTTGGTTGTGTTAAACATCACTCTGCACAATTTCTTGTCCTTTGTGGCTCTTAATAAATTTTATCTTTTGTTATTTCTCTTAAACCTCCTTATCCGCCATCTATTTACTCAAAATCACTAAATGTAGCACCACATTTCTACTGCTTCAAGTCTCTTCTTCAGGTTTGAAGAGATTGGACAGCATTCACTGCAGTACAGAGGAACAGATATCACGTAACAGTTTAGTACTTTTTTTGTTTCTAACTAAGTTTTTCTGTTTGTAAATAATACTCTGGAATTTCGGGCTAGATCTTTTGCTATCCCAGTTCGCCTTCAGATTTCAATGTCGGATTTTCTGTCTTCTGTTGAAACACTTCCCAGATATTTAAATTTTGTATTGTTTTATTTAACATCTTCAGTTTGGAGTTGCATGTTGTACTGTTTCTTTTTCTTACTTGTTTCGATTTGTTATGTTGCTTCAAGTCTTTTCTTCATCTGTGAAGGGATTATCCATAATTTTATGCCATATAGAGTGATATTACATAACAGTTTAGTACTCTTTTCATTGAGTCTAACGAAATTTGTCTTTTTCTTAATATTTTGCTTAGCTTTTAGAAGGCACATTTCGCTATCCCAATACGACTTCGAATTTCAGTGTCACACACTCCATCTTCTGTTAAAATACTTCCATGATATTTAAATTGTCGTACTTGTTTGATTTTGGCATCGCCAATTTGTAATTTACATGTTGAATTGTTCTTTTTTCTTATTTCTTTCGATTTCTTATGTTGCTTCAAGTCTTTTCTTCATCTGTGAAGGGATTATCCATAATTTTATGCCATATAGAAAGAGTGATATTACGTAGCAGTTTAGTACTCTTTTCATTGAGTCTAACGAAATTTGTCTGTTTCTTAATATTTTGCTTAGCTTATGGAAAGCATTATTCGCTATCCCGATGCACCTTTAGATTTCAATGTCGCAATTTCTGTCTTCTGTTAAAGCACTTCCCAGATATTTAAATTTTTGTATTTGTCTGATATTGGTATTTCCTATTTGTAATTTTGATAACAACCACACATTCTCTCTATTTGCAAATGATGTCTTTCGAAAAACTTTTTGTAGAGTAATATTTAATAGATTTTAACGAAAAGTAACGTTAACTTTTCAGTCAATGATTAGCGAATCAGCTAATCTCATAAATACCGTTAAGCTTTAGTCACGGTTTGAAGCCAAACTGAAAAACCCTAAATTCCATAACTTTCGATGCTTATTATAACATAAAATTAGATAAGTAGTTATAATTTTTTTCTGAATCTTATAAATTAATTTTAATATAAATATAATCAAATGCAATTTTCATTTATTGTCATTTATATTATTTTTATTTTATTTAAGTCATAGATTGTGGGGATTAGAGATGGATTCACACATTCCCCAAGAGAATAAAACGGACACATAGATAATCTTAGTATAGGGAAGACCATGCCACCTACAATTGAACCTTGCTCTGTTATTATCCGACCCAACTTCATCGTTTCTTCTCCATAAAATTTCCTACATTCCAGTGGCATTATAGCCTTGATTAAGTTAAAATTATTGATAAAAACAAAAAAGAATTTATAAGATTTTATTAAATTGATTATTCAGAGGTAAATGAAAGTTATTAAAAAGCGGTTAAAGCCAATGGCTATTTTATTTAATAAATTTACTCTTTAGTATTTTAAGACATTTTTTGCGTAATTTTGGTAAATTTATCTCTTAAAATGAAATATCAGTGTAATTTTCATTTTTTGCGTCATTTAGTCGACAGTTTATCCATTGCAACCAGTCGTCTATCATGGTACTTTTCGTTTTCTTCCCAGTGAATGTAATTACTGGATGTGCGTTGTGGTGCAGTGGATATCGGTTCGGAACAAGAAATCAGGGAGCCGAGTTCGAATTCCAGTTGAATTCATTGCATTCACTTACGCGTAAATACCCTTGGGAAAGGTATTAATCCGTCTCTTCCTTCTAGTTATGGGTTAAATAACAGGACAGATTGGGTTCTATAGCCTTGGCTGGCAACCAGTCTACCGCAGAAAGCAACGGCAACCTATTGCTGGATAATCTGTCAATCATGTCTCTTTCGAGACATGATCGCCCAAGAGTGTTTCACATATGGCACTTAACTGACTGACCAGTGAATCTCTAGGTCTACTTGAGAAAGAAAGCGGATATATCCATTTTCTTCTCCACTATTTTTAAATCATTGTTATTTTTTCCTCTAGATTGGGTGCCAGCTAACGTTAGAGAACCATGTCTATAGGAGACGGGAAAAGAATGTATTAATGCCTTTCCCAAGGGTTATAGTACGAAATGAGCGCAACAAGTTAAGTTAGAATTTGAAAGTAACTTGTTGATTCCATTTTCGGCTTCGTTAACCGTTATATTACACGAAGAAAAATATAATTTGTAATCCTTGTATTAGTAGCTTACTATTACTATAATCTTCTGATTTTTTCATGTTGTTATAATAATAATAATAATAATAACAATTTTCACTGTTTTAACAATGCACACTGAAGGCGTTAAAAGGATGGTCATGTTTGCTATGTATTTAAAATAACGAATACAAAAATGATTTCGATCTCCAAATAACCCAAATTCAGATTTGATTGTTTGAATCTCATCTTGTGTAACCAAAATAAATAAAAATGAAATAAAAATTGTTTCCAAGGTAACAAAAACAACACCTTCACAGAAATGTAAAAAAAAAAGAAATACAAAACAAAAACAAAAAAAAAGGCAGATGGAGAGAAAAAGAAAATCAGACATATTCCCGTGATACACCGCGACAAAGAACGTGAATAAAATGAGCTGTAGATTCTCATGGCCGCCCGACACATGTCCAACATTGTATTACATTAGTCACACCTAGAATAGAAAGAGATTCTCAGACTGAACAATATGGCAAGAGAGGAAAAGCATGTAGTAATTGAACAGGAGAAAAAAACCGTATTCAAGCCGTTGATCATGACGAAGCTTTTGTATACGACTGATCTCTTTGAAGTAAGTCAAAAAGAGAGAAAAAGAAAGAAAGAAAAAAGATCTCTGTGATTTCTATTTATTTCAAAACTTTCCGCAAATCTTGTCGTAAACAAAAAGCTGTCTCAGTGTATAAGGAAAATCTCAGAATATGTCATCGAAATATAAATGTATATGAAAACGTAGGCCTTTTCTTTTTCGGTTGAAAGTAAACAGAAAAATAGCTCATAGAACATGATGTTAGAAAGAATGTTAATAGAACAATGAACGAGCTTTCCTTTTCATTTTATTTTTGAATTGTAATTTGAATTTAATTCTCTAAGAAGTGAAATTGACAAACGAACAGAAAAGTCTTAGTGTACATTATCACAATATAGGCAAAAAACAAACTTAGATACAAAAATTATTTTAGTTCAACATGATTTTTTCTTTAGCTGTTCTCTACAGAAACAATAAGAATGTCTGTTTAGTATACAAAATATTCTCGTTATAAAATAAACATAAGAAAAATGAATGAAATTAAAACTTTCGTATCTGATAAGCAGATATGGATTAGCTCTCAAGATATTGTAAATAATTTGATTCATTCTATCTGTAAATAAAAATTTAAGCATAAACATGAAAATAACAAAATCTGGGAGACTTCATTACTTGCTAATCAAATATTGATTAGCGAGAAAGACTGACATTTTTACAGTTGTTTTTAACCTACCGATACTGCGATGGTGATGTGAGTATACATTAAAATATCAACAAAAATTCATATCCCAATTACTTAAAAATAATTTTATTTTGTTAACGATATATATATATATATATATATATATATATATATATATATATATATATTTGTAAACTTGTTTACAAATGGAAAAAATATATATATAAACATAACGCACATGTCCTAATGATTGCGTTTAACATGAAGCGGACTGTGGCATGTGAGTATTAATTTCAAAGTCCATATATATATATATGTATATATATATATATATATATATATAAATTATAAGTCATAGTTTAGAACATGTACAAATTATAATTTACTACAAAAGTGTACATTTTATTTCGACATTGAAAAAACAATGTCTTATCAGGTACTTAATAATAATGGTAACATCATTTACTATCATTAGCATCATTATTATCATCATTATTAACTATCAAATGAGACATTGTTTTTTCGATGTCGAAACAAAATGTACACTTTTGTAGTAAATTATAATTTCTACATGTTCTAAACTATAAATTATAATAAATATTCATTGCTCTATTTCTATAAGGAGCGCTATTTTAAATTAATGTTTTGAACGTTGTTAATAATTTCTTCTTTCGTTATTCCCTTGAATATATATATATATATATATATATATATATATATATATATATATATATATATATATATATATATATATATATATATATATATATATATATATATATATATATATATATATATATATATATATATATACATATACATATATATATATATATATATATATATATATATATATATATATATATATATATATATTTGAGCAGAAACCTTTCAATTCAAACAAATTTCATTGAATACTGCCAACAAAGAAGATTTAATTAATTTGTATTGATATTTTTCAGCATCTTAACATTTTTTCATTTTTTTGCAAATAAGGAATATAAAAATTGTCCATGATTTTTATAATTCAAAACCTCATATATATATATATATATATATATATATATATATATATAAAATAATGTGTTGCTAAATATAACAGACAATGAATGTCTATTATGTTTAATCATGAGTCGTTATAAACATCGAATTTTGGCTTTAATTTTAGTGAAAATAAAGACAAAAATTGTCCTACATTTGGATATTTTATTATGCTCGTTCTAAGCTTTCGTCTCACATGAGCCATTTTCATAGAGATTTCAGGGATGTTAACATAAAGACATCCACTATCAAAGATGAAATTATCTTGTGTTGACATAAAACATTACTATGCGACATCACCGAATAGCAGACTCAGGTCGTGAATTTGTAATGCAGTTCTATGACATCACCTCACGTGAAAGACCAGAATGTTAACAGAACCATATGTCTAAATGCAATGTAATGTGTTGTAACTAGATTGAAATCTGTCTAATATTAGCTACATGGCAATGTTTCTCTGATATATATATATATATATATATATATATATATATATAGGAAAGAATATTAAAAAGTTTTGAATTTAAGAATGTATTTTTGGACAGTATTTGTTTATTTTTATTATTGTATTTTATATTTCAGACCGCCCTCGGTCCTTCATCAGAAACATATATATATATATATATATATACACATGCGTGTGTCCACGAGAATAAAATGAACATTTGCTTACTTGACCCGCCTTAGAATATCTGATCAGATAACAAAATATCAGAATTTCTAAGTTCAAGAGACAATCGGATATGATAGAAACTTTTCTAATACACATTTTCTGATCAAATAGAATAAACCTCTTTAGTAAATCAAACAGATTATAATGAAACGTCTTAATTAGCACAACTAATACTAAAGGGCAGTAGGTCGAGCATTGTTAAAGTAATTCCATTCAAGTATTTAATAGGTATTGCAATTTATTTAGGGACAGTCTTGACTCATCCCGCTATATTAGTGTCCAGGAATACGCCTTTGACACAGAGAATAGAGATACAGGTCAAATTGGATGTCGAAGAACCGGATATGAGTTAGAGTAGCAGTGATTTCTTGAAAGTAAAGAACTGATTGGTTTCGATTGACTGAAGAAGGCTGAACTATTTGCTTTCCAAAGTTGAGATCAATGTAATCATCACTGAATCGATAGCAATCCAAGTAAACATAAAAATGGCTGTTAGATATTATACACATATACAAGCTCACTTATAAGTTAACGCACACGCATATATATATATGTGTGTGTGTGTGGTGGGGGTGAAACTTCATTTATATATATCCAGTGCATATATACAAACAGACACGCATAGATCTGTTTGTGTGTGTGTGTATAACTAAAGACGAAGATTTTCCTTTAACAAATATATTTTTGCCTATATATGAAATTTTAAGCATGTGTGAATAATCAATATGCGAGTGTGAACTTTACTTATGCATACGCACACACACATATATGTATACACACAGCGTTTTTGTCTTTCTCTTGCACACTCACACACATACACACACACATATACTTGAAACATGACACATGCATTATTTTGCCCACATAGATTTAAATATACATTTATACACTTATATTTAAAGCAAACATCTATTGCTTTATTATCACGTATCTGTTCAATGAAATCAAGCTCCAATCAACATTTCACTTTACTGTCTCTTTAATTTTTTTAATATTTAAATTCGTGTCTTATAAAAAAATCTCTGGAGAAACTTAATAAACTGAATTATGTTAGATTAAAGACACCTTACCTAAATATCAGTCAGTTAAGTGCCATACGTGATACACGCTTTGGACGATTATTTCTCGAAAGAGACATGACTGACTGGGCAGAAGAATATCCCGCAGTAGTTTACCATTGATTTCTGCGGTAGACTGATTGCCAGCTAAGGCTATAGAACCCAATCTGTTCTGTTATTTAACCCATAACTGGAGATAATAGACGGATTAATAAAACGCCTTAATACATTCTTTTCCCGTCTCATATAGACCTGGTTCTCTAACGTTAGCTGGCACCCAATCTAGAGGAAAAATAACAATGATTTAAAAATAGTGGATAAGAAAATAGATATATCCGCTTTCTTTCTCAAGTAGACCTAGAGATTGACTGGTCAGTCAGTTAAGTGCCATATGTGAAACACTCTTGGGCGATCATGTCTCGAAAGAGACATGACTGACTGGGCAGAAGATTATCCCGCAATAGTTTACCATTGATTTCTGCGTAGACTGATTGCCAGCCAAGGCTATAGAACCCAATCTGTTCTGTTATTTAACCCATAACTGGAGATAAGAGACGGATTAATACATTTCCCAAAGGGAATTTGTGCGTAAGTGAATGCAATTAATTCAATTGTAATTCGAACCCAACTCCCATTTGTCGTTCCGAGCCGATAACTACTGTACCACAACGCACATACCTAACTGTACTTTACTTATTTTATCATCTTCTCAGATTTCAGTCCTTATATTCAACTCATATTTATATGTTCATACTGATATACGCAAGCAAACATGCAAAGACATACCACCCAAGAAGCCAGATACACACACACACACACGTGTATTTTGCCTTGTGCTTATTCTGTCCTCATACGTATACAATATCTCCATCCATTTACACAAGTTGTTTAGGTAGGTCACTCGTTGTTTCACTCGGCACCTCCTGCTTTGAATATGTCCCTGTGAGTGTCAATTTTTCTAAACTTACTTTCTTCACGGAGTACAATAATCATTTTATGATGCACTTTTACACACTTTTACTAAAATGCGGCATGATCTTCACGCACACCCATGGACTCACACTATTCGCCACATCTAAATCTAAACTTATTTATGAATGGAACTTTGTGTGTGTGTGTGTGTGTGTGTGTGTGTGTGTGTGTGTGTGTGTGTGTGTGTGTGTGTATCCGTTACCAATAGACTCCGAAACGGCTGAACCGATTTTCTTGAAAATTTACACAGTTGTACTATAAGCATCTGCGAGTGTTCTTAGCTAGGTTTTGTATCGAGGTACAACCGATAAATATCGATAATCGAAAAAATCAGGTTATAGTAGGAGTGGTCCGATTTTAATCAAATTTCATACACTAATAGGCAAAGACATAAGAAACGATATTCAGAAGTTTCAAGGTTACAGTTCTTATAATAGTGCAGAAAATCGATAATATATATATATAAAAGGCAAGATACCGGGTCTGATCAAAATCAGTTTTTCAGCCCTTTTATTTTAGTTTTTGCTTCGGGTTTGGCTCTAAGTAGGTATAATTGTAGTTCTTAGTCTCAGCCATGATACCATTTACTCAGAGGACTTTAGCCTTCAAAATTCAGTTTACGACGAAAAAACTTATTTGATATCAATACCAGGAAATCAAAATTTGACTTACATCCATTCATTTTTCTTTCAGTCTACGGTTTCGCTTTAACTGGAAACAACTATTGCTTTTTAGTCTTTCGTGCCAACGTCCAAAGCGTCTGAGCTCCAGGACCATGGATAAGTTTTAAAGCTTTCATCATAAATGTTATTCATGAAATATATATCCAAATCTAATTACGACTTAACCCTTTGTTTCATATTGGTTACAATTGTAACCAATATGCAACAAAGGATTAATATTACAAATTTGTACTTTTTCAATAAGTAAATCTATGTTCGTGAAACGACATTACAATGATGTCTACTAGGTAATTTTTACTTTTTAATTTTCACCCACTCATATAATGAATTTTCACCCACTCATATATAACCCACTCATATATAATGGATGATTAAACTCACCAAATTACCCAGTCAAGTTTCTGATCCTCTCAATGCTAACTGATTTTAATAATTATTAAAACTATGCACAACATAAATATCTCTTATCGTATCATGATGAAATAAAAACAAGAGGCAGGCACTTGTAGATGTGGGAAAAATTACAGAATAAAATTTACAAAAATTATGAAAATTATTGCTTGTATTTATTACAATTTATTACATTTATTTTTGTAATTATTTTCAGACTTTGTTTAGATGTATTATTTTGTAAAATGTACAATTTGCTTCCTTAATTTATGATAAATTATATCATCCATGCTTTTAATTAATTAACATAAATTTCAGAGAAATTGCAGTGGTGAGCGGCGTATAGCAGGTATTTATCAACACCTGGTTTTAAAAACACTTAAGACGAATATGGAGATGCAGAAGCCTAGGACGAAAAACAAAAACAAAAACAGATCGGCGACATAACTATCAACAAGAGATTAAGGAATTAAACTGTAAAACATATCCAAGTGCCGACTGTGGAAGCTGTCATCTCCCAATGATATGTAAACTTAATGTAAAGTTACAGAAATTGAAAAGAACTAAGGAAACATCCAAATTGCAATATGACAGACTCGTGAACGACCCGAATCAGAAGAAGTAAATGAACAGTGTGAAAAAATATGTAGCACAAAATGTAAATAGAAACTCGAAGTGTAACACTTGAAGAGAAACTTTAGTAACATCAGCAATCAAGATCATCCCAGAGTAAATAAGACGAATAAAAATATTTAAAAATAGATTAATGAATGACAGATGAAATTCTCGACACGATGAAAAAACCATTCCAAGACACGGAACAGAATATAGAACAGTAAACAAAATAAATAACAAATGCAATCGGGCTATAGAAAAACAATGTGCAGAAGCTGAAAGAATGAATATCACAAAAAGTATATATACATAAAACAATAAGAGAACTAACAGGATAAAAGACATACTCATAAGCAGGATCCATAAAATCCAAGGATAGAACTTTTTTTAGAAACGACTTAAAATTATATATTTGTAAATATTTATTTATTTTTAAACGATTCGTTATGAATTCTTAGTCGAGTTTTTTCTTTTTTTTCTTTTTCTTCTAATAGCCGGTAAATTGTTTCATATTTTCAAACGAGTTCATGTACGGTTCGCTTCTAAATGAAAAGTGGCTCTGACTGTCGCCAATCAGAAGCATTTGTAAGGTTTCGTACCGGGCCCAAACATTATAAATCTTTCCAGTGTCTGAAAGCGCTTATCGGGGGTGGGCCGGAGGCTGATCATCTCTGGTCAGGTCGACGCGGTGAGGGGAGTATGATGTTGAAAGACCCGAAACCCCCTAGTAATCCTCGCGATGACATCACTGACGACACCCTCTAGCGCCCCCACTACGGCGCCGCGTATGTTTGAAATAATAGTAAAGAAAGAAAATTTCTTTTGAGATGAAACAAATATATCGGACAATTCTTCCACGACGAAAGAGAAAAAACTGGCAAGATAAAGAAATATGAACGGACCGGAAATATTTAAATCTGAAATAGAATATGTACTAACAAAATTGAACAGAACCAAAGTGGCTGGGCCAGACAGAATTGTAATAAAAATGCTGACAGCCTTAGAGGATTTTAGCATAGACAAGATTGCAGATATAATAAATGAAATCTACAACAGTAATGATATACCGGGAGAACTAATCAAATCTCTTTTCATAGCACTACCTAAAACCCAGATGCAAATGGATGTGAAATCCACAAGACAATCAACCTAATGAGCCATATAACGAAACTTATAATCCGGATTCTGTTTAATAGAGCGCAGAGCAGAATCAGACCGTAAATAAGACAAGAACAGTGTGTGTTCATCAAAAACACTATAACAATGAATGCGTTATTTATGCACAGAATATTATCAGAAAGAGCGAATCATATGCAGAAAGTCTTGTACCTGTGTTTTATTGACTGCGCAAAGATGTTTGAGAAAGCATGCCATAAATATCAGTTCGGACTGTTCAGCATCCTTGATATATTTGGGCATGGTATTAGAATAATCAAGAATATACACTGACAGAAAATCACCTAAATACGGATAGAAAATGAGTTCAGAAGATATACACAAATAAGAAGTGGTATAAGACAAGGATATGCCTTCTCACCGGACCTACTCATCGAGGTGATTCTAAGTGTACTAGAAGTTCTACCAGGTTTTATTATTGACGACAGCAATCTTAAAAAACATAAGATTTGCATGTTACACAGTGTTGATAGCAAACGAAAAAAGAAAACTAAAAATCAAACAAAAATATCCTACAGAGAATAGTGAAGGTAAACGAAAAGAAAGGATTAAATATCATTTGAAAAAAGATAGAATCCATGGTTGCTATCAAAAGGATGAGCCTAAAGTATGAATTGAAAATCGAGGATAACGAAATCAAACAAATACTTGGGAAGTGTTTTAACAGAAGACGGCGAGTGCGACACTAAGCCCGGATGGCATATTTAGATGACCAAAGATGAATTCCAAAAGCTAAGCAGATTACTAAGAAATAGAGAAAGCCCCTTGCTAGAAACAAGGAAAACATAATAAACTGTTACAACTTTCTCAAAGATAAAGAAACTTGATGGCTCTTCACTCGATTTACATGAACATTGTCATAAATTAACCATTGTATAAGTTTAAAGAGTGTATCTGGAACTTATTTCAAAATTATTTCACCCAAACAAGGCGAGATGGCAATTAGTGCACAGAGAGAAATGATTAATTATAGAGAAATGATTAATTATAGAGAGTTTTGCAGGAAAGAT
This sequence comes from Ascarosepion bandense, assembly GCA_037127315.1. Classification (NCBI taxonomy): domain Eukaryota; kingdom Metazoa; phylum Mollusca; class Cephalopoda; order Sepiida; family Sepiidae; genus Ascarosepion; species Ascarosepion bandense. The sequence goes on from JBBBDQ010001325.1 coordinate 2,566,453, forward strand.
AAAAGATGAATGGAATTCAAGAAGATAGAAAGTGGCAATTGACTTTGCATTTAAATATCTGTAGATTGTAGCTACCATCGAAGAGAAAAGACTGGACACAGAGAGAACTGAAGAAAGGATAAAAAATGAATAGGATTCAAGAAGATAGAAGATGGCAATTGACTTTGCATTTAAATATTTGTAGATTGTTCCTATCAGCGAAGAGAAAAGACTGAGTACAGAGAGAATTGAAGAAAGGATAAAAAATAGAAGAGGGCAATTGACGTTGTATTTATATATTTGTAGATTGTAGCTATCAGGGAAGAGAAAAGACTGGGTTCAGAGGAATTTGAAGAACAGATAACAATGAATGGGATTCAAGAAGATGAGAGATGGCATCCGACGTTGCATTTAAATTTTTGGAGATTGTAGCAATCGGGGTAGATAAAAAACTGGGTACAGAGAGAATTGAAGAATGGATAAAAAATGAATGGGATTCAAGAAGATAGAAGATGGCAATTGACGTTGCCTTGAAATTTTTGAGATCTTCGCTATCAAGGAGGATAAAAGACCGGGTACAGAGGACATTGAAGAAAGGAAAAAAAAATGAATGGAATTCAAAAAGATAAAAGATGGCAATCGACGTTGCATTCAAATTTTTGTAGATTGTAGCTATCAATGAAACAAGTTAACGGACGGGAGTTCCACAGGCTGGAAGTGCGTGAAAAGAAACTGATGATGTAGAAGTGACATTTACATTTAAGTATTTTAACAGTAATAGGCTGGGATCTAAGTGCCGATCAAATAGCACGCTTAAATCCATGTGGTCGGGATACAAGAAAGAAAAAAAGTTCACCAGTGCAGTTGTCATGAAAATATTAAAAAAAAAAAAGACTGAGGGAAGCCATGTCACGTGGTTAAGAAAGTTACTGAAGTCAAGATGTCAAGTTATCTCAGACATTACATTTCGAACATTTTTTGGATTTTGTCAAGATTTTATCAATTTTGTGAGATGAATAACAGGAGCACCCGACCAAATATCGTGACAATATTCAATGAACGGACAAAGGTTAGATTTATAAATGTGTACGATCGATTCTAGAAAGATACAGGAAACCAATTTTCTTCACAGTAGACCAACTGGCAATAATTCCTCTTTATGTTAGTGAAAAACTTGATAGACATTTAAAATAGAAGTGATATATATATATTATTATGAAAAGCACGGTTTAAATTCCACAGTTCCATTATTTTTTAGCATGAACCTAACAATTTATATCCACCTAGGAACTAACACTATTAGCCATATTTTTATTAACTTTCATGAGTTTAATTACAAGTGCCATTCATGCACATAGATACACTACTTTTCATAGCTTCTGCTCCGAAGAACTTAGGTCACTGGTGCCCCTTACCACCACACACAAGAATTTACTCGGGCAACCAGACTGGCATCAATGTCCCACCCTTTTACAGTTAGATCAACCAAATGTAGCCGACAATTCTACTTCGGCAGCTTCTTTTCTCTCGCTTTTCGCCTGTGGAACCCCACTTCCATATATTTGCTTTCCTGACGGTTATAATCTCCAAGAATTTTAATGCAAAGTCAATTCCCATCTCCTATCCACAACTCCAGCCCTTTCCGTCTCACACCGTGTATCTTGTTCTTTTTCTTTCTCTCTATCTTCGTAACTGTCTTCACTCTTGTGTTCACATTCTTCTCTTGCTCTTTCTCTTTCACCCACTGTAGCTGGTTCGTCTTTGCCTTCACTCTTCTCCTGTCTAAAACCGTAACTCTCTTATTTAGCCTCCTGCACATCAGTGGCGGTACCGCCTTGCTTGGGGTGAAATGATTAAAAATAAAATAAAATAATAGTTTCAACAAATAAAGACTATGCATGAAAATTCGTAAATGACGATAGAATTTCCCCAAAAAGAATTAGTTTGCATCATAGTATACATAAATTTCATTTTATATTTTATTTCACCAACTGTAGCAACATTCCTTTCCATCCTCACTGCAATTAAAACTGCGTAACGTAATTAATGACTTCTGTCTGTATGTGACTTTTTGATATTTTTAAAAATATATATTCTACTTATAAAGACTCAACGACATTCATTACATATTAGATCAAATTCAGTATTAACAAAACATCGTATTTGTCCTATCTTAGTTGAGAGTCGCATCTTTACCATGTTTCGAAATCCATGACATCTAAGATGACTCTTGATACAAGCATTCAATTTCATAGGTTTCAGACATATATAACAAATTCTGTATCCATGATGAAGTTGATTGAATCTGCGCGCCTCCTCTGCAACACCATATACCTACTTAGTTTAGATAATTTGTAAACCTTCTTGAAAACAACACAGGTATTATCAGCGGGACATTCCACTTCAATATCTGTGTTATTAAATTGCTTCTACTCTGTGCGATTAAAAGGCAGATATTCCTAATACTGCACATCCATGTAAAATGCATTCAGATTATTTTTCAGATGAATTTTAAACCTGATCTTAGGCTTGTATAATCAGGTCACAGGGGTGAATTAAGCAGAGGTTAATCCAAGGACATTTCGTTGTATTCCGTATTCGGTCCGAAAAACCAAACACGCCGTGGTACGCTGGTCTTGTAAACAAGGTTGACCTTTTGGAGATAGAATCCTGAAATAAAGCCAGTCCTGTTGAACATTGGTTGATGGATAGTTCGGAAAAAATAAAATAAAACAAATAAATAAAATAAACAAATTCCAGCCAACCATACAAGAGATAGTTGATAGAGAATTTTATTCTTCTTGGTAGTGCACTTAATAAGTCAATTCAGCGCGATACATGAGTCTTCGTTTGACAATCCAATGGCAGGGAAATCGTGGATATAGCTATGATCAATCGGTGATCATGGGGGTGAGTGAGATTAGATCGGATCTTGTAACTCGCTGCTTGACGGGGCGTGGGGGTAGTAGCTGCGAACCTCTCTCACCAAGTAGTCGGATCAATTTTTCACAGTGGCCAGCCGAAAAATATGCTCCTGATTACTTATCCCCATGCCTACACGGTGACTGGATATAAAAGCTACCAGTCAAATTCTGCTACCCTCATAGGCGAACGTGTTTTTATATAAAACCACCCGGCATGAAGGAGAGGAGTTAATCTTCTTCGCTTATTACCAAGACCATACATCAAGACATGTGCGCCCATACTTCCCAATTAACAAAGCGTTTCTTCCGCACGGTTTACATTGCACGACGGTTGAATTCGATAATTCAGATCAGCTTGTTCTCGCTGGATTTGGTTTATCTTACAAATCATCGCTATATATAGATATTCTTAGATTTCTTCTGTTGCCAATCAAGCTAGAAAAACGATACTCAAAAGTTCACCATGCCAATATTTTACACGTTTGCTAGCCAGCTAGCTCACCTTTTGACTGTTTACAGATTGTTATTTGTTTATATTTTTCTCCTCAGTTCTTATGGCCCTCCTGTCTAAAGTAAAAATAATTCGTTTTAATAAAAAAAAAAAGAAAAGTCTTCTACCAAAAGACAATTGCAAAATCTAATTGCCCTGTCACAAATCTGGCTCAAAGCCGTTTTAACTTTATCGTGCTACATTTATTTTTCTCAGAAAAGGTATTTTGTAATCTTGTTATCATTCATATCTACAATGTGCTTTGCATATTGCATTTGAATGAGGATTATTATTGTTTTAAGAGGATGGTTACGATTGCATTGAGATATTTGGTAAACTAAAGTATCTGGATTCAGAAATTTGTCATTTGATGTAACGGATGCGACTCCTAGATATATACGTAGGTTATCATTATGGGTTGGTTTTGGGAAGAAAATGATGAAGGGGTTTTATGCATTTGTTGCAGGTTTTTAAATGAGCAATATATATATATATATATATATATATATATATATATATATATATATATATTACTCATTTGAAAACCTGCGACAAATGCGGGAAGCCCCTTCTTCCCTTTCTTCCCTCTGTCTCATCATATGTACATAAATATATTTTTATTAAAATACTTTAATCCAAACGGAAAAGTAGGAAGATAAATCCCGAAAACCTGATCCTAATTAATATTCAATTTGAATATTAAAAAATGATACAGGAGGAGAGCTCAGTGTAATTAAAATTACACAGACAATATAAAATAAAATAAATTTTCAATATTCAAAATTGTTGAATGAACATTTCAACATGAAATCCCTAGGAGAGATTTCACATCTCATCACCAACGGTACATATTTCAAAATGAAAATAAATATAAGAATAAAAATAAAAATAAAAAAAAGAAATAAAAATATATTTAAAAAAGAGTGTTAAGATTTGAGAAATTTACGTCACCAAAAATTTCGGAAGCAAATCATGTCTATTTTTAGATTTTAATTTTTAGATAGAGTTGTAAGTTGTAAGAAATGGAAAATTTGGCTTCGCCTAGCTTTACAAAGGAAAGGGGCTACAGGAACAGGAAGTGGTGTTAAATTGAGAATTGGGTTAAACGAAACAAAAAGGGAATGGAGGCGTGAGGTAAGAAAAATAAAAAATAAATTTTTTTTACATATATATATATATTTTTTTTACATATATATATATATTGTCATCCGCAGACATATCTATTTCGCTGTATCATAGATCATCAGTACGGTTAGACTCCGATTGCTACATAACCCAGGCTCGAAACCCGACCGAATTGGCGTCAGTCGGCGACTCTACCCTACGGCCACGGGGCGTTCGGTGGAAGAAGGCAGTCTTTTTAGCGCATATCATATTACGCGCCCAATAGCTAGCGTGATCAAATTCATTTTACTGAATGAGCGATATATATATATGATGAGACAGGTAGTATATAGGTGTGCTTATATATATATGAAAAGACAGAGGAAATTTATACTTGTGCTTACATCTGGACATTATTTTTCATCTTTTATAGCATAGCTCTAAATTCATATTAGAATCATACAAACATGGATGAAAGTGTTTAAGTTCCTTAAATAATTCCTTCTTTGATTTTGAAAATTTTCGGTTGTTTGAAAATTCCAGTCGCGCGTCCCTAAAAGATCCCTGTTTGTACTTCTAAAGAACGGAACACTCAGTTATTATGAATCGCCCGAAGATACCGAAAAGTTAAATCCTAGGTTGCGGATATAACTCATTTCCAAATGAAAAGTATTCAAAAGTTCTACAATACAAATATATTGAACATTTTTTAATACAGCTGCGTACTGGTCTAATTTAATTATGACCAAAAACTAATTAAATGAACTATATATATATATATATATGTGTGTGTGTGTGTGTGTGTGTGTGTGTGTGTGTGTGTGTGTGTGTGTGTGTTGTGAGGGTTGAATTTATAAATGACATCAGAATCCATGGACGGAATTATGTGCATATCAGTCAGTAGAGACTTTGTTCTAGGGGAAAATCAAGTAAAGATACTCCTGATGAGTTGTGAATAAAGGTGGGAAAGAACTTCCGAGCAAAGTAGTAGATGATAATATTTCAAAATGTTTTAGAAAATGAGTGACTGATGATTTTCACTTATTCAGTACACTCCGCTTGTAATTTCTAGAACCAAACTTGTGAGAGCCTGTATGGTGTCTCATTTTATCAGCAATTAGTGACTTTGTCTCTTTGAGGACACGCTTACACTCATTACGAACAATCTCTTTTATAGTCGAACCTGACGCATTGGTATAGCCGGAAAAGAGTGATTCTTGTGGGCTATAGCGGCTGAACAAGCAAGAGAAAATCAAGGAGAAGATTGTGATTTCACTCGATATTTTCGCGCAGGCAGAAACGCTTCAATGCCGCTTTTGACTCAAGAAGAGAGTTAATAGATTTATTTATTTCATTTTTAATTTTTATGGTTACTTTAAACAGAGGATATTACGTCTGTCGGCCGATGTATACAAGAAATCTCAATAAATTTGTACTCTCCAGCAAAAATCAAACCTGCATACCTCTTTGTAGGATAAACCACTGTTTGATCCGGTGGGATTTACTGCTCGGTTACGAAAAGCTTTACAGTAAAGCAAGACTATTTTTTCTTATTAAGTGACTATATTTTTTCACATACGTATACTTATTTTTTTATTTTTTTATTTTTTTTGTTAATTTTGAGTCCTTGTCATATATCTATGTCCCTGGCTTATTTTCTGAGGAAGATACTATTAAAAGAACTGACAACTGGGCGGGGCGAAACACTTGACTCATACGCGTCCACTGACAGAATACCGAAAAGTTTGTTGTATTGAATTACTACAACAACGAACTTTTACCATCACCTTCTGGAATGACATTTAGGAGCGCATGTGCCTGTGATCATTGTCTCACTGACCCAACCCGAATCTACGCACATTCGAGGACATATTCACACGGAGAACTACATCTAAACCAAGCTCCTTCACACACACACACACACACACACACACACACACACACACACACACACACACACACACACGACACATACACACGCACAAGATACGTACTCAGCACACATATATGCACACAATGCGAACACTCAGATACACACTTACACACACAAGATACAGTCAGCACACATATATGCAAAGCGCACATTTAGATACACCCCTGAAAAATACACACACACAAGATACGCAGTCAGCACACATATATGCTCACAATGCGCGCACTCAGATATACACACACACTCGACACATACACACACACACACAAGATACACACTTAGCATACATATTATGCACACAAAGCGCACACTCAGATACACACACACACACACGCACACACACACACACACACAACACATACACCCGTACACAAGATACGCACTCAGTACACATATATGCACACAATGCACACCCTCAGATACTCAAAGATTGGTGATCCTACTCAGAGAATAGCAGAAATATTTTCAAATATTACTTCCTGTTAAATTTAAAAGAGATTAAAAAACATTAAAACGTAAATCCACACAGCTTGACTCACATATGAACGTAAAATCGCTCACGCCCTTATATAGTGACAAACACTCGCACATACATAAGCATACAGAAATGTTAATATTCGAACCATATACAGACACATGCACACAGAGAAACAGAGACACACACATAAGTATGAGTGTACATAAATTTACGTATTTACACGTTTGCATGTAAGTGGGACAGATTCAAATATATAAAGATATGAAGCACACACACACACACACACTAGCACACATGCACACACACACTAGCACACACGCACACACACACACACACACACACACATATATATATATATATATAAGTATGAGGTTGCATCAGTAAGTGCGTAGCCTGATTCAGAAGCTGAACTTTAGTGTGAGATTTTGACTGTATAACGTTCACGCGATTGAATTAATATTTACAATATGAATTAAGGGCATTGGGAAAAGAGAAAATAATGGTGAAGATTTGATGTGTAAACTAAGTACTTTTCTTGATTAGCGTTAGGACATATATATATATAAACTTCTCTTTTAGGATCATGAAAAAGTTAATGATCCTAAATACAGTCAGTTCTTTTATTTAAATAAACAATAAAAATTTATAAAGTAGGTTTTGATGGGGTGGGATTACTCTTGTTCATAGCTGTATATGTATGTGTATGTGTGTGTTAAAACCTGACCAGAGGACCAATAATCGGAATTCTAGATATGGGTTTAGCTATTATCTAAAACATGTTCACTTGTAGCCAAGGATGCCTGTTTGCTAGGACTGTTAACTAATTCCCGTTTCAGACACCTGCTCAGGAACATTTGTGTTTGTATAACACCCACAGAGCCCACCTGTGGTTTATACTGAGCTGACCTTAGTTACAGTTTCTGGGAGAGAGCGCGTTATCAAGCGTGAACAACAGTCTGAACAAGGCCAGGACGCTCAAACGATGAGTTGTGCCTTCGCGCTAGCACAAACATCGACGACCCCTCAAAGCTTTGAGTCACACCGTGTTATGGATTTCAGATACTTTAGGATAACCTTCTCCAGACTGATAACAACAAGAAGTCCCGACAAAATGACCATGGGGAAATTCGAACCCGAGCCTCATGTTTAGAAAGTGAACGTTGTAACCACTCAGCTACGTGCCACACACACACACACACACACACACACACACACACACACACACACACACATGCCCAAACAAATCTGTTTCTCTCTCTCTCTCTCTCTCTCTCTCTCTCTCTCTGTGTGTGTGTGTGAAATACACACATTTATGAAGATACAGAGAGTTAATGTACAATTCATTTGGAAATAAAATGATTTATGCTGAAATAATCTAGGGTCGACATATTGTCTATAACCTGACCAAAGGACCAATAATCAGAATTCAAACATAAACACACAAATCTTTCTTTCTTTTTTTCTTTCTTTCTTTCTATAGAAAGAGAGATTTGTACGTATATATATATATATATATATATATATATATATATGCACATATATGTATTTATGTGTGTGTGTGTGTGTGTGTGTGTGTGTGTGTGTGTGTGTGTGTGTGGAATATATACATTTATAGAAAAATTGTATAGTTCATTTGGAAATAAAATGACTCGTGAACGCGTGTGCTTCCCTCTTTCTTTCTTTTTTCTTCTTTCTCTCCATACACCCCCCCCTTTGTTTCTCTGTATCTCTGTCTCTCTACAGGTTTTCCAACGGGCATTGTATGTAGATATTTACATGTAAACACATTTGCGAAAATACAAATTTATACTGTCTAAAACATACACACGCCGACTCGTGGGTGGAAGGCGTTTCTAAAATAAGACCATAACGTATCAAAGTGATGTTATATAAGTGACTAGGACAGTCACCAACAAATATCAGTTTCACTGAAATCCCGGGGAATTTATAGAAGGACATCTGGGAGATATTTAGACAATAGGAAAAAAACAGAAAATTAATGGTCGACCGAAAAATAAATGATCTCATTAGTTCACGCACCTGCATGTGTGGCTCAGTTGTAGAGTATAAAACTAAAGGCCACAAGGTTCTTAGACTAAATTCTATCCCTGGAATCACATTGAAGAGTAACATTATCACACGATGGGGAAAAGTATAAAAATAAATAAGATTAAAAAGGAAAATAAAATGGCAGAAACAAACTACGATGTAGTTTAGAATTGTTATATAAAATTTCAGCTATTAAGCATTTTTATGCGAATTACTTGTATATCAGTCAGTTAAATGCCATACGTGATACACGCTTTTGGGCGATCATGTCTTGAAAGAGACATGCCTGACTGAACAGATGATTATCCCGCAGTAGGTTGTCATTGCTTTCTGCGGTAGACTGGTTGCCAGCCATAGCTATAGAACCCAATCTGTCCTATTATTTAACTCAACTGGAGAGAAGAGACGAATTAATACCTTTCCCAAGGGTATTTGTACATAAGTGAACGGAATGACAAATCAGGGAGCCGAGTTCGAATTCCAGTTGAATTCGTTGCATTCACTTGCACACAAATACCATTGGGAAAGGTATTAACCCTTCTCTTTCCTCTAGTTATGAGTTAAATGACAGAACAGATTGAATTATATAAAATCCTGGCTAGCAACCAGTCTGCCGCAGAAATCAATCTCAACCTATTGAGGGATAATCTTCTGCCTAGTTAGTCATGGCTCTTATGAGACATGATCGCCCGAAGCACATATCACGTATGGCACTTAACTGACTGACTTGTATATCGTTAAATGCCACATGATGGATTCCTGGTAAAACGCAAGAGTGAGACAAACGGTACTTATTTCTTTCCCTAAGCTGATCGCTTAAAATTTTACTCATTTCAAACTGAATGTATCTTTTTATGGTGTGTGTTCCTAGTGAAAATACATATAAGAGATTTCACAAAAAAAAATATTAATTTTTTTAAAAAGTAATACAAGTATCGTACTTAAAAATGTCACAGCTGCAAAGTTACTTATTTCTGTGAAGCTATACTAGGAGGTTTTAATGCCTTGCAGCCCTACCATATTTGATAGCTTATAATTACGCCGCCATATATATTTAATACCACGCTATTATAGTGTTATAACAGACACAAGTTCTGATAGTCTATGGTACCTAGAGAAATTACCTACCGGATACATCATATAAAACACAAAAGATACTATGAAAGCCATTTGGAGGGGTATCATTTCTCCCCAAAGAAAACAATAAAGACGCTAAGATGCAAGGGGTCACCGAGTGTGAGAGAATACGAGAAAAGAAAACATCTTTAAGGAGAGAGAAAAGTAAAAGAACAGAAGATAACGATTGACAATTAAATTTGTTAAGATTAAAGCTGACAGTAAATCAAGCAACCGGAAGCGAGTTAAATAAATAAGAAGCGTGAGAGAAGAAACTGTTAGCATAGAACTTACGGTTACATCCAGTCAATTCATCTGTAAAATGAAGAGATCTTGCTGCTAATCTGGTAAAGCGAATAAATGCATAAAATGTGGGTACCATCGAGAAAAGTTCATCAGAACAATTCTCAAAAAATATTTACAGAAAAAGCATATGGAATCAACATTACCGCGGTGGGAAAATGGCTGAAGCTGAGATTTCGGATCAGATACAATAAAATTGCATAGAATCAATTCTTCTTTGCATTTTATTAATGATTTCTAAATACACAGCAGAAAACCCCGTCCAGCTGTGATAGTGCTATTCAATGAATGAACGAATGATAGCCTTATAAATACGTAAGTCAGTGAAGTGCCATATGCGATACACGCTTTGGGCAATCATGTCTCGAAACAGATATACCTGACTGGACAGAAGATTATCCAGCAGTAGGTTGCCATTACTTTCTATGGTAGACTGGTTGCCAGCCAAGACTGTAGAACCCATTCTGTCCTATTATCTCACCCATAACTGGAGGGAAGAGACAGATTAATATCTTTCCCAAGGGTATGCGAATGTAAGTGAATGCGTAACTGGAATTCGAACTCGGCTTTCCGATTTGTCGTTCCTAGCTGATATCCACTACACCACAAAGCACATTATAAATACGTAAGACAGAAACGAAAAATGTTTTCTCGCACGGCGCATCAAAACAACTTTCCTAGCAGAAGATGTAGCACTTCATTCAATATAATATTTTCACTTATGTCCGAAAAACGTTAGTCTGAAAATGCGCGACTTACCATTCTTCTGTTATCATTAGCCATTAGCATGAAAGGCGAAAAGGTTTCTTTCAAACTATTAAAAGAGTAGTTTCGTTTTGGAAAAGTTAGAATTGATAAATCGTTTCTTTCTCCATTTAACATTTTTGAGACCACCAATTTAACCGATTAAACATACAATTAAGACAGGAGTAACTATAGTTGTATCATCAGCATAGATCAATATTTGTAGGATACAGTAACTTCAAAAGAACAATTTTATTAATGCATTTTTATTATTCATCTAATTTTTTTTTTTATCATATTACCCCGAGCAAGGCGGTAACGCCACTGAAGCGCAGGGGGCTACATAGGAGTGAAAAGATTGGAAAAGAGAAAGCCGGATACCACATCCTAAACAAGGAACAAGGGCTGAGCCTCTTCACCTGTTCAATAGATGTGGGTGGAGTGTGAACCGGGTGATAGTTTAGTCTATCTACTCCAATTAATACTGAATAAATATTATAATATCGAATTCATGATCCTAAGTACAGTTAGTCCTTCTGTTTAGATGAACAATAATAATTTATAAAGTAGGTTTTGATAGGGTGTGATCACCAGCACATACTTACTTACTCTTGTTCAGTCAGTCAGTTAAGTGCCATACGTGATACACGCTTGGGCGATCATGTCTCGAAAGAGACATGACTGACTGGGTAGAAGATTATCCCGCAGTAGGTTGCCATTGCTTTCTGCGGTAGACTGGTTGCCGACCAAGGCTATAGAACCCAATCTGTCCTGGTATTTAACCCATAATCCAGAAGGATTAATACCTTTCCCAAGGGTATTTGCGCGTAAGTGAAGGCAATGAATTCAGCTGGAATTCGAACTTGGCTCCCCGATTTCTCGTTCCGAGCCGATATCCAATACACCACAACGCACATCTTGTTCAGATCATTTTGGAGTCAGATCTTTTTTTTTTTTTTTTTTTTTTTTTTTTTTTTTTTTTTGTGTGTGTGTGTGTGTGTGTGTGTGTGTGTGTGTGTTTAGCTCGTGCTAACGGCACAAGCTAATTTGTAGTGCCTTTAGCTACTGCAAATATGTACCTGGATCTTTTTCGTTTGCATAATAATCTGAGTAATTCACACAGATATTCGACGTTGTGTAATCATTAACAAGCTTTTCTTGCTAGGTTAACTAAAACGGAGTATTGAGTTCGATACTCATTGCTTGCTCCGTACTTGCGACCTTGTGTAACATTTACGCAACGCTTAGTAAATCTCCTGAGGGATAAGTAAAAATAACTTAAAATAAGCCGGGGAGCCTATGATCTCATTGTGCAAAAATAATTCGGAGCGCAAAGTAAAGTCAATCGGATCCAGGATACAGAATATCAAATAAAAAAAGGAGGCGCACTGGACTCCTTAATTTTAACTAGCAACCAGTCTTGGAGAAGAAAATTTTGAAGTCAAAACCAGATGTGGAAATCAATATCTACTTCTAATGAGTAAAACCAATAAAAGTATGTGCTGTGGGTAGGTGAAAATCTACAAATCACAACCCGTAAAAAGCATCCTGCTAAATTATGATGAGTATAGAAATATAAAGACTAATCGGATCCAAGATCTTCGATCCTAAATCGCAAAAAATGGATTTCTAAGCTTTATTGTCCTAAGATTTTTTCTAATGAATAGTTAATTTTTGCAAGAATTATTTTAATTAAAAACTAAAAAGAAATTATAATAATTTATGCAATCTTAAATCTTTTAAAGTTTTCTTTTAGTTTGTATAGATTAGGTGATGCTATTAAGTAAAAACTATATTTATTAATTATAAATGAATAAAAGTTTACTACAAATCAGCGATATCCAGTATTTTGAAAATAATTCTAAATTCTTTTTTGTATTTGTATAAATATGCCGATTTTCGTAAGTACGCACGTCCATACACGAAATTATAAAATAAGTGCGGTAACTATTGTTGTACACCCCACCCACGGGAAACATTACGCTGCAATCAAAATTTTGATGATATTCTTAATCAAAATAATGAAAATGTAACTTAGACCCCAAACTTGTTATCTTGTCGCTGATAGAATAGCCACTGTAACACATATATAAATAAAGGTACACAATATATCTTTTATTCGCTTCTCGATGACGTTGGCCGAGAAGTAGGCGGTGATGGTGGTAGAAAGTTCAGAGGACACGCTCGTCCGCCGTTTTCCCTATGCTCTCTAAGTCTGTCTTCGGATCTGAATTGCTTATTGACTACTACCAACTCAACTGTCTTCCGATCTATATACCGGCCGAATTTCGTTTGAACAGATCATGTTTCAGGCACATTGTTTATAAAATAATTCCGAGGTTTATATCATCTGACATTGGTTACACTGGTTATCAAAACACAAAACACAATTACATTCCTTCAAAGCAGTAATATTTATTTTACTATAAATACATTTGTCTTCACATTTAACATGAGAAATTTTGCTCGTCAGTCGGTATTCACATTCTTTAAGATTTAAAACAATATTTTGAACCAATACTTATTTGCTTTTGCTAGCCAGCTTGCATATTTTTGCTGTTTCATAACAACTGCTCAATATAAACACACTTCTGCGCAAAACTACGCAAAGGTTCAGATTATATATAATATTATTTCTATATCATTTTTCAACATCTTCATCTATAAACAATTTGAGTGCTTTTTTCTGTCGGGCTTCTCCCTCACCACAGAACTAGGTCAGTTGAACAACACAATTACATAATATAACAAAAACAAATCAATAAATGATACACATGCAAAAATAACAAAAATATATATATCGATATCAAAGGTGAAATCCTTTTCTCTTCACATTGTGCGCATGTATTTCTACCGAGATACTTTTCTTGGCGTAAACTTCCCCAACTTAAGCGCAGCAATAGATAAAACCGGAACACAATTTGTGTAAAAAATGTTTTCCTTTTATTCTTTTCCCTTCTTTTTTTTCTTTTTAAATTCCACTGAGTAGGTCGCCCGTCTACACATACTTCGAGGCGTTGGGCACTCCGACGTCGAGTAATGATTAGCCCCTGAACAATTACGGCCGAGGGAGTGTCTGCACCTCACTAGGCCCTTCATAACTTCGGCCACACTTAGAAAATCACCATTCCAGATGCGTGATTACATAACTTATAAACCTAAGAGAATTTTTCTTTCGCGTACTTTTGTTAACATCTGAAGTTTTCAGTACGTCTTAGATTCACCATTTTACAACTGATTTATAACATTCTTCTGCCATAGCGACTTCCTCGTCTTTTCAGTTAGACATTAACTCTGTTTTTTAGTTTTTATTATCGTTTCCTTTTGCTCCTTTACTCTATCTTTTTGCATTCATTTATTTGTTCATTCAAGAGCCAATCTCAACACGTACACTTTTCAACGAAATTACTGATTTACTCCAGACATCCTTCGCCTCTTCTTTTTTGTTTGTCTTGTGAGTTTGTTGTCAACTTTGTGGCATCGACAAACCCCTTTGTGATACCCTGAAGAAAAACCCTAATCCAACCACACACACATAAAATAAATAAATAAATAAATAACGCACAATGCACTGGAAGAGAAAAGTGAGAGAGCACCTAATTTTTTCTGTTATTATTATTTTTTCTGGTATTTTTCTTTTTCTTTTTTTTCCAATTTTTAATTCAATGTCAGAGAGTTCTGTAATGTCTGAAAAGTTCGTTTTTCTTTCTTTTCGAAGACCACGCATAAAAAGAAAGATTCTACAATGTTCAATTGTTCGTTTTTTCTTTTTTGTCCTTTTTTTTTTCAAAGAAAAAGAAATAAAGAAAATTCCACAAAACGCTGGTTATCAAAACACAAAACACAATTACAATTCCTTTAATTGAGTAATATTTATACATTTCTATATCGACATTTCCTGACCTGAGAAATTTTGCTCTTCACCTGGTGTTCACATTTTTAAAAATTTAATTTCTTTTGTTAGCCATCTTGCAAACTTTTGCTGTTTTATAACACCTGCTCAATGTAAATACACTTCTGCATGAAATTACGCATCTGGTCAGATAATATATAACGCTATACTAAATTTAAAGCCAAATATCTAAAATTCAGTAAAACATTAGAGTGCTGAGAATATTTTTCTAAAATTTTATGTTTGTTTGATAGTTAAAAATTATATATAGTAAAAGTATTCACGTTATAGTTGTCAAATAATTTTTACAGATAAGTCCTCCGTAGAAAAAATTCCATACATACGTCTCTTGAGATGGCTTCCCTGTACCTTGTGTATAAATATTTTCATAGTCATGAGCTTTCCTTTCTGGTATACAGATTTATATGAATTTAAGTGCAGTACTTGATTGAGGACAAGAGCTCATCATCTTACAGTTGAGATGAGTAAATGTAATCTTAACTTATATGCCATCAGTTTCTTCTCTAGAATTTCTCACTTGTTAATCATACGAATGGCTTTTTGCTTACTGGTCAGGTTTAATCTTCAAATTATATAAATCGTTATATTCTGTTTCCTTAATTCCTGTTCTTCCTCCTTAATGATATTTTATTTTTCTCATAGTCTTTCCACTCGGTAACCTCTTGCATCTTATTGCCTTGCTTGGGGTGAAATTATAAAAAACTCAAAAAATAGCGTTAAAAGAATCTTTCGTGTTTTATATACTATCTTGATGTATCTGGTAGGAAATGTTTCTCCAGATACCATAGACTAACAGTACTTTTGTCTAAAATAACACTTTAATAGCGTAATATGAATTAGTGGGGAAATAATAAGCTATCAAATATGGTAATGCGGAATGGCTTTTAAAACTCCCAGAATATTTTCACAGAAATAAGGAACTTTGCAGCTGCGACAATTTTAAGTGTGATTCTTGTATTGCCATAAAAAAAGTAACGGAATTTTTAGCGGAAATTTTCTGTGGTTATTTTCATAGCTAGAACTTCATTTTAATGCCATTAAAACACTCAATCAGTTACAAATAAGTAAAACTTTGGCTGATGAGCTAGTGGATTTCTGAGATAGGGTATTGTTACAAAAACAGTGTCCATAAAGATCTGCTTTGCCGATCGTTAGAGGAAGATACAACATATATTATTTTTCAAAAAAGGAGAATTTTCAGGGAGCTAAGCATTGAAAGGAATATTTGCTTTAGAGTATTATCAATTATAACAAGAAAGAAAATTGGATTTTAAAGTCGAACTGTAGCTAAATATTTATTACATGGAGAGAGACTTTCGTTTCTATAAAAATATCAGCAGATCTAATTCAAATGTTATAGATACAGTTAAATTATTAAATTTATTACAATTCGTGCATTCAGCTATCAACTCTTTGAAAATGTATGTAGGTCGAATTCCAAAGTTACAGATGCAGTTAAATTACTAAATTTATTAAAATTCGTACAGTCTGCCATCTCATATTGAAAATAGCTGTATATCTAATTCCAGAAGTACAGACGCAGTTAAATTACTTATTTTATTAAAACTCTTGCTTTCAGCAATCATCCGTTGGAATTTATGTAGATCTAATTCCAGTGTTATGGATGCAGTTAAATTTATTAACTTTATTAAAATCGGTGCATTCACCAATCACAACTTGAAAAATTCATTTACATCCAATTGCAGTGTTACTAATGCAGTTAAATTATTAACTTTATTAAAATCTATGCACTCAGGAATCTCCCATTAGAAAATACAGTAGATCTAATCCCAATGTTACAGATGCAGTTAAATTATTAACTTTACTAAAATGCGTTCACTTCCTAATCTCTCATTGGAAAATATCTTTAGATATTTTACAGAAGCGGTTAAATTATGAACTCTTTTAAAAATTGTATACTCATCTATCTCATCCTAGAACATATCTCGACGTTCAATCCTAGTGTTAAAAATGCAGTTTAATAATTAACATTATTAAAATTCGTGCATTCAGTAATTGCGCCATTAAAAATTCATATAGATTTAATTCTAGTGTTAGAGATGCCGTTAAAATATTACTTTAATTAAAGTTCGTGCACTGAGCAATCTCCCCTTGAACATTTCTGTAAATCTATTCCCAGTGTTTAAGATGCAGTTAAATTAATAACTTTATTGAAAGTTATGCAGTGAGCCATCTCCCCTTGCAAAGTTATGTAGAATTATTTCAATGTTAAAGAAAAAGTTGAATTATTAACTTTATTGAAAGACTTGCAGTTCGCAATCTGCTCTTAGAAGATTTCTGCAGATGGAATTCCAGTGTTATAGATGCAGTTAAATTATTGAGTTTATTAAAATTCTTTTCTCAGCAATCTCCCCTTTCAAAATTAATTTAGATCTACTTACTTTGTTACAAATGCAGCTAAATTATTATGTTTATTAAAATTTATGAATTCACATTCTGCACTTTTAAAATTTCATTATAATGCCATTAAAGGGCTCATCATTTTACAGATATGTCCTCCGCATAAAAAAAATTCCATATATACGTCTCTTGATATTTTTAAATCCCAGTGTTACGTATGCACTTAAGTTATTAATGTTATCATTCGTACACTCAGCAATCTTTACATTGAAAATTTATGTAGATCTAATTGCAATGTTACTGATGCAGTTATATTGTTAACTTAATTAAATTTAGCACACTTAGCAATCACCCCTTGAAAAATACTTTTGCACACACCAATCTCTCAGAAAATTTCTGTAGATCTAATCTTATTCTTACAAATGCAGTTGAAATATGAACTTTATTTAAATTCGTGCACTCAGAAATATCCCCTTGAAAAATTAATGTAGATTAAATCCTATCGTTTCTGTTGCAATTTAGTTATCAACTTTATTGAAATTCGTCTCATGGAAAATTTATGCAGACCTAAACTCAGTGTGGTAGATAGAGTTAAATGATTAAGTGTATTAAAATGTGAACACATTAAGCAAATTTCCTTGAAAAATATCTGTAGATCTATTTCCAGTGTTACAGATGCAGGTAAATCATTAAAATTATTAAAATCTGTTCATTTTGAAAATCTATGTAGATCTAAACCTCTGTACATTGTTACAGATAGATTATTATTATTATTTTTATTAAATTTCATGTACTCAGGAATTCCACTTGAAAAATATCTGTATATCTAACCCCAGTATTACAGATGCATTTAGATTATTAACTTTATAAATATTCTTGCACTGAGCAATACCCACTTAAAAAATTTCCGTAGACCTAATCCCAGTGTTAAAAATACAGTTAAATTATTAACTTTATTAAAATTCGTTCACTTAGCAAAACTCTCTTTGAAAAATATCTGTAGATATAATCCCAGTGTTACAAATACAGTTAAACTATTAACTTTATTAAAATTCGTTCACTTAGCAAACTCCCTTTAAATATATCTGTAGATCTAATACCAGAAGCATTTAAAATATGATACTTCATCAAAATTCGTCAAAATTCGTGCACTTAGCAATGTAATGCACACAAATTTATGTAGGTTAAATTCCATTGTTGCAGATGAAATTAAATTATTAACGTGCATCAATTCCATCTTGGAAAATTTATGTAGATCTAATTCTGTTAAATTATGAAGTTAAATTATTAACTTTACTAAAGTTCATGCACTGAGGAATCTTCACTTGGAAAATTTCTGTAGATCTAATTAAAAAGCATATTCCGAAAATAGTTTTACCTGAATTAGAAATACCTAGTTTGGATTGAATCCAAAATCAATTCAAAGTTGAAAATATATTCTATTAAGCGCTCAAGAAGAATATAGTAAGAGTCAGAAAATTAAGAAAATTTGTTAAGGCTTGCTTAATCCAACACTTTAATTCACTAGGTCATATACGAACGTCGTTAAAGTTCCAAGTCTTACCTAGAAAGAAGAACCATACCTGAATATTTTTTCCTCGCACTTCCCGACTGTGGAATTCTCTTCCAAATGATTGCTTCCCCGACGGCTACAATCTCCAGGAGTTTAAATGTAAGGTCAATAGTCACCTCCTAACACACTAACCTGCTCCCATTCTATCAAACACTCTTGCCATCTGCCCAACCCTCATCCTCGCTATCCTTACTCATCTGTCACCTTCCTCCTGACATTCCCTATGTCTAACCACTACTATTTACCTTCCCCTATGTAGCCCCATGCGCAATAGTGGCAGTGGAATGCCTTGCTTGGGGTGAGATGATTAAAAAAAAATATTTATTTTTTGTGGCAACACATTGCTACTTTTCATCAAACGAGTAAAACTAATCTATATTTCTGTTTTAATTTCTGTGTTGGTGGGGCCCATAGATGTGTGTGCGAAAAATCTAAAAATTGTAAAAATAGAGGCCTGAACGATCATAAGTTATCTGTAAAAGAAAAATATGACACCCAAGAAAATTTATGAGGACAAAGTACTTACACTTACTGAAGATTCTCCTTCCTATGCAACTGAGAAGAAAAGTGCTGCAGTATTAAAATGGGGCAGGTCAGCATAGAAGATGACCCTCAGTCAGGTCGTCCAAAAACTTCAAATACTGATGTAAAAGTTGATGCCGTTCCCCGTATAGTTTTGGATGACAGACGTCTTTTTCTCCAGTAGATAGCTAAGAACATAGACATTAGTTCTAGTTTCGATTGGAGATGAGCAAGCTGTCTGCAAGATGGGTCTCAAGAATGCTGATATCAGAGAAGAAGCTGAAATTGGTTGATATTTCCAGGACGCATCTTACTTTTTGACTGACCCTGAGAATTTCTACAGTAGTTTAGTTTCTCAAAAAGAATCTGGATTTATCACTTCATAACTCAGTCAAAGATTCTGTTATGGTACCCTATCTTCAGGAATGGACTCTTCATCCGTCAATAAATACTAATCTTCTTGAATATGGGGACGCAGCTGTGAGGCAATCTAAAGACATTCGTGACGCAGCGTAACTATACCGTTCGGACTTACACTTTTAATTGCTGATTACTAACACTTACTTGTATATATGTTCTGTTATTCTAATACACTGTTTGTACCTACCTTCTTCTTTCTGTGTCTTACTTCCGAGCACTAATCAGGCCACAACAACTTGGCAACGAAGATTTCGCCACAACAGATTCAAAGCAAACATTGGAAACAATCTTGTCTCTACACCAAAAAGTTCAAATAGACAGCATTTGTTGTCAAGGTAATGGCTTCTGTTTTTTATAAATTCTGATAGCGTAATCATGATAGACGACTTGGAAAATGAAAATAAACTATTGATGAACAGTAGTATACATCAAAATTAAGACAACTGAAAGAAGCAATTAAATCGAAATGCAGAGGGAAGCTGAGAGCAAGTGTACTTCAGGATAAAGCCTCCATTTACATTGCTAAGGATGAATTAGCAGAATCAGCCAACTGTGGCTTTGAATTGATACTCCATTCTTCTTTTTCACCAGACCTAGCTCCATATGACTTTTTTTCTGTTTCCAAACAGACATACCACCTACATGGTTGCCATTTTAGAAACAATGATGAGATCATATGTATTTTGGGGAAGTTTTTGGAGGACGAAGACACCACCTTCTTCCGTTGCGTTGGCGGGGTTATATTGAAAATAATTAAAAACTGTTTTGTTTCTCCAACTCTTTCTGGGTGGGTCTTAGAATTTTTTGAACAACCTTTCTATATTCTGGGTAGACTAGTATTGAAATACTGGCACGTTAAACTTAATGTTTCTACTTAGGTTGTGTGACTGCATGAATATTTTAACTCTAGTGTTTCAAAGGTTGAAGTATCCTGACTACAGTGGTGAAATTTTCTTAATTAGAGGTTTCCGGATGATATTCATCTCAATGTTTACTGAGGACAATGTCAATACCTAATATGCACACTGATTATTTCAATAGTCTTATCTTCCAGTGTTATTCTTTGTCGTCGACGTACATATTTTCTTCCATATATGATCAGCTATGCTGGATTTCAGTGTCTCTACACGGGAAAGAGTATTTTTCGATATTACCTTACTCTTCGGTTCTGGTATAACGGTAAACTGCATCCGGCAATAAGGACTCTGATTGGGAGGTTGTGAGGAACATGGAACCACCTCCTAAATGCTGTTGTTCCCAGGTCCACCCTGACCCGGAGTGGTAGCACCTGTTAGGGTCCCATCTATGGGTAAATAGTTAACCTTCAAACAGGGGTCAACACATATACATTTTTGAAGGAAAAATATTACCAACAATACACTGAAAAAAAATATGACCTAACACATATTAAGAATAAGAAAAAATATTACCAGCAATACGTTTTTGAATAAGAAATGAGAAGTTTTCTAAAACAGTTAATTAAAATCTGACTAAATAGACCTTCTCACTATACGTGAACATTAAAATAATACCTTAAGACCCTACCTTTTTGGCATTAAATAATCCACAGAGGTTGATATGCCATTAAACAAAAATCAAACTCAAACTCAAAACCTTACTCTTAATATTATTTGGCAGCTAGTGTCTCCCTTATGCATGTTATAACCCTGATATAAGAGAATCGTATATAAGAGAAATCCAGATATAAGAGAGGTTCCTCTGGTCAAAAATTAGAGCCTGTGGTGATGTATATAAAATAGACCAAACCCTGATATAGGAGAGATTTTCTCTGGTCCTAAATTAGAGCCTGTGGTAATGTAAAGCCTTATATAAGAGAGTTGTGGCCGGTTAAAATACCTCTTATATCCGGGTTTTTCTTATATCCGGGTTTGTTAATTTTGTATACATTACTACAGGCTCTTGTTTGGGACCAGAGAAAATCTCTCTTATATCCTGGTTATAAAATATCCCTTGCCATGAAAGATAAAATGAAAATCAAGTCTGGCCTCGTGGATTGAATAAAGGATTCTGCTGTGTGTTATCGAGTACATCAACAGACGCATAAAGTAACAAGAAATTCCAATGTTATAAGCATAAAGATCATGAATAACATCCTGGTAAAGCGTGTAACGAACGTTTCATTCAATACACATAGATAAAGAGTTTTCATTCTTTGACCGGAAAAAAGACAGAGAGTATAACGACCAAAATCTTGGAAGTATGAGAACCAACATGGAAATGCTGATCCGGATAGAAAGGGGTTTGTATGTATGTCTATACAACTATGTATATATATTTATGATGTTGTGCATACATATATAAATTGGGATCAAATATGAATCAAGATCATACAAAACGATAGGAAATGGTAAGGAAAAAATAGAAGTCATTTAAAAAATTGACATGTTTCGCCTTTATATTTTATCAGAAAATGAAATATGGAGAAAAAAAGAAAATTCTGGTATTTTTTAAAAAATTGCGTTGCTTGATTTTCATTGGTTAAGAGGACTTCATGTATTTTTATTCCGACAAGCAGCTTTCGTTTGTATAATTTTTGTGTACTTATGTATGATAATTCTAGTTAGACTATACTGAATTTTGTTGAAGAGTCTATCTGTGTGCGTCTAGTGGGTAGTTTTATTTTTGTCTGGTAACGTCTGCATATTGAATGGGGAATATTTTTTGTGAGAGTGAAATAATTTAGGTTACACGGGTTGTGCTTGTAGCTAGATAGATCTTAGATTCTTTAAGTACGAATTTTATAACATATATGTATAAAACGTGTGTGTGTGTGTGTGTAGGCTCATTAAATTGAAATAATAGTAGGGTGGGTTAAGAACAGCACCTCAAGAATTTCACAAGTCAAAAGAAATGCTCAATGTAATCGAATATAAATCAAATTACTGAACAATGTAACATGAAAAAAGTCCAAGAAATTAAAATTGATCTAAAATACAACAAACCAGATCAAAACAGTCAGCGAATGAACTATTTCGATATCATAAGAGTAAGCATATAGGTAATCAGGTTACTGTCGAAAGATTCGTATGTACTCAGTGCGGAATGGCTTGCAAGTTATTTGAATAGACACTCATATTTAAACATATCTCAATAGTGCATTATTACAACCCATTTCTGTTGTGTCTGGTTTAAGCAAGATGATCTTGTTATTCTATACGCGATCTTTACCAATGAAATGTTTAAAAAGATTCCACTCAAAACAAGGCGATAATGCCACTACAAAGCTGGCGGAATACAATAAGTGAAAGAGAAAGTAAAAGAGAATACTGAGAATAAGGAAGATTGAGAAAAGAACCAAAAGGAATATGGTTCACGGAAACGGAAGAGAGCAATACACATTGCACTTAAATTTTTAAAGATTGTAGTTATCAGGGAAGCAATAAATCGAGAGTTCCACAGTATGGAGTTGCGAGAACTGTTGCAGTATAAGCTGTTGTTGCATCTAGCTAGTTCAGCAGGAAAACAGTGAAACCTAGTTGACAATCTTGTTGTTTGAATGCATGTAGCAAAAAAGCTCATCAGAGCAGTTGCTACTAAAATATTTATATAAAAGACAGACGGAAGCAATTTTAAACTAGTGAGAAAATGGCAAAAATCGAGAAGCGTGGTTAGAATCGATTTTTGCATCATTTTCTCATAATGGTGCTGGTATTTACATCCATTCTTGTACAAGATAAAGTTGTATAACATCCGGTTTTTCAGTGTAGTGACGAAAATTACATGACTCTCATTGATGATTGTTCTGCTGATAAGAGCGATCTTGAAACACAAAGAGGTGGCTCTGCATTTTTTGATGGACTTCTTCTCTGCCAGATTTGATGGGTTCAGACTAACATTTAATTTTTGAAATATTCTCGTTATGTTAAAACCAGTGCCATGCTGGTCGTATATTCCACCATGAATCCACGTCAATGATAAATAGATAGAAACTGTAGATACGTTTATCTGCCTTGATAGCACACTATCTCTACTTGACAAGAAAGTCAGATATAAACTTTCTAAAGCCTGTGACAGCTCATACCGACACGTTGTTCTCAATCAGACATTAAAATAGCAATCAAAGTAGAGATCTACCAAACATATATACTGTCAACGATGTTATATGGATGTGAGACAATCGACTGTAGGCATATTTAACGTCTCGAGTGTTACCATCGAATTTTTTCCATTCAATTGGGAATCTGTTCCACAGAGCAGTGGTTCGAGGGAAGAAACTGTTCAAGTAGAATTTACTTCTTACTGATAAAATAATGAGGGATTATCTTCTTACTGATAAAATAATGAGGGATTATCTTCTTACTGATAAAATAATGAGGGATTATATGTGTTTACTACAAAGTAAGTGGCATAGCGGGTCCTAGCCGTGAAGGTTAGACATGGCATAACCAAGTAATGCAGTTCGTTCGAGCTCATGGCGATAACGTGCCAGATACAAAAAATTTTCAGCTGTTAAAATAACAAGTATTGTTTATGATCACGAAGCAACAAAAAATGTACTGACCTCCTTGTCAGCTGAGAGGCTTCTAGTATGCTTAAACAAATGGGGGATAGCGTCAGGCAAGTATCCTCAATATAAGCTGTACAAACGATGCAAAGACAAGATTAAGAAAACAATTATAAAGGTAAACGTAGATACTAACACCGGCGAAAATCTTGCATCAGACAAGGAGATGTTGAAAAAACCTTATTGCTGTTTGTGTTGAAGAATTTGCGAATTGTTCACACTGATCTGAAAGGAGCTGGTAGATATATGGAAGACGTCAGGCATCTTACCGCGAGGGAAACAAAGGAGTGAATCGTGGGGTAAAGTGTGGCAGTGTCTGCTTTTCTCGGGCAGGATTTCTCAGCCACCCACGTGGACACAGGAACACTTCCATCTACCAATGTGATAATCAGCAAGATATTTCGTACAGCATTTGTTACAAAATGTGTAGGTCAGCGAATGAACTATTTCGATATCAAAAGAGTAAGCATCTCAGTAATCAAATTACTGTCGAAAGATTTGTCTCTACTCAGTGCGGAATGGCATGCAAGTTATTTTAATAGGTAATCATATTAAAAGATATGTCCTGTTTTTATTTTTAAGCAGTACATTTATTTATTTACATCTACCGACCTGAATATTCGAGAAATCTAGTTAGAAAAATATGCGTTATCCGCTGACAGACTTCGAACTAGCGTCTCCCAGTAGAAACCCACATTAGTTGTGACGGCCTTGACCACTCAGTCACATAGAACTTCCCGATCAAACAAAGACCGAATAGTGCTTTTAATGGTGGCTGTAGAGTATTTGCACATAAGTTACTGTCATGAACCCGACTGGAATTCGAACTCGGCCTTCCGATTTCTCATTTTGAACCGTTATCAATTACATCATACATATGCCTTAAAGTCGTTATCATTCATAAATACACCGGTTAACTGGTGTGTGTGTCTGTATTTGTGTGTGTGTGTGTGTGTGTGTGTGTGTGTGGCATCCGTTGGTCTCGAGGGAACCTATGAATCTGCACTCAGATTTATGCCTCAGCTGCTGATGGCGGCGAAACATCTGTTATAAAAAGGTATTTTCATTATGCAATAATGTACTTAGGTACGCAGAAAGAATTGTGATGCCAGCATCGTTGTAAAAACGTATGCTAAAAGAATTTCACCAAGAACATTTAAGAATTTTTAGGATGAAGTTCTTAATGAGGTGTTATACATATTGGCTAAAATTGGATCAAGATATTGAAAATTTAGAAAATTATGCAGAGGTTGTGATCTGGTAGCAAAGTCACCGCTTATAAAATTTCACCCTTGGCCGAAAACCAATATTCTATGGTCGAGAATACATATAGACTTCGCAGGATGGTTAAACGAAGCATACTATCTAGTAGTAGCCAATAGTTACACTAACTTGCCAGAAATATTAAAATGTGGAAAATCGACTATTAACGATAAATTTTTACACAAGATTTTTGCAAGGTTCGGTGTACCCGACTTTATTGTATGAGGTAATGGGACACGATTCTCGGCTAGCGAATTTAAAGTTTCCTGTAAATCGTTAGCAGTAGAATACATTACAATGCACTCTTATCACCCAAGATCAAACGGACAAGCTGAACGGTTTCTTGATACGTTTAAAAGGGTACTAAAACGTCGGAGGAAGAGAAATCAGATGAAATGATGCCACAAAAATGCATTATTGTTTTAGAATAACACCCAACCCATACACAGTATCTGAAATGTTGCCTGAATAGCTTATGTTCGCCTGGAAGATTAAGTCCATATTTAATAAATTACCACCAGAACGTAAATCAAGAGCATTAAGAAATAACAAAATAAGTAAATAGTTAAAATCTGGAAATAAGGGGTTTTCTTAAAATGTAACAACGTGGAAAAGAATTCTGGAAAAATGGTGTTATAAAAAAAAACAGATAGGCAACATGGCATATCTGGCACAGGAACAAAGGTGGAAATATAAGCGACATCTTAATCAGTCAAATCGAAGATTCACTGATTTAGAAAGTCTACGAAAAGAGGTACCTATTAAAATATTGTACAACATGTTTGGCGCATCCACACCACCAGGAATCGCTGAACCAAGATTTTACGAGAAGAGAAAAAGGAACAGCAAAATAATTTTTGAATATTGAACCGAAGCTGTAGAAATATAAACTCCAGGGAAAGTCATCTCAAAGAAAATGTGTCATTTTATGAATAAAATATCGCTGTCGACATTTAATGTTGAACACGGATCGCCAGAGAACAAATATGGTTGACCTCGTTTTTATTAGAGGAATCGTGCTGCTGGGATCACATGACATTGCAAAAACAATATATATATATATGTGTGTGGGGGGGGGGGTACATAACAAGCATCCGTGTGAGAAAAGAAAAGGTCTGATAGTATTCTTCGAAGGCGTTATTTCTAGTATATGTGACGTTACAAAAAGTCACTACTATTAAGTATTAATATATACACTGAGCATTGATGATGTTTAACCTTAGCAAAATACTATATACGTTACAAGAGTATATATTATATGATAACGTTAATAGTAAAACCCGTTTTCTTATAAGGAAACGTTCGGCATTTATTAATCTTGCAGCTTGTAGTATTATCCGATAAAATTTATAAAATCTTTCAGAAAAATAGTTTACTCAAACCCAATAGCTTTTATAGCTCTTCCTAATAATGATGAGTATTTCTTTAAGAATATTTCTTAATATTTTGTTTGAAGTAGCACGGAATGTCAACATTTTCATAAAGTAATTATTGTATCTTCGAGTTATATGTGATATCCATTTTAGTTATTGTTTTTATTCAATGATCTTTATAAAAACTTATAAATTTCACTCGATCAAACTATTTCTAGCCTTTGATCTTTGAAAGCTGTTATCTTTT
This sequence comes from Ascarosepion bandense, assembly GCA_037127315.1. Taxonomy (NCBI): domain Eukaryota; kingdom Metazoa; phylum Mollusca; class Cephalopoda; order Sepiida; family Sepiidae; genus Ascarosepion; species Ascarosepion bandense. Next base: position 2,593,770 of record JBBBDQ010001325.1, read on the forward strand.
CTTTTTAGTGTTTTCTTGAAAATGCAGTATCTGGAAAAGTATCCTCGTGTCGTAAGTAAATAATTGTAAAACAATCGATTTGCTAATATTACTATCAGATACAACAGTAACCCCTACCATAGCAGGCATTCTGATATGTATAAAAAAACATAAATGTCATTCAGAGATAAAATTTCCTCAACCTTCAGAGGTTCATTGCAGCATTTGTAAAACATATGATACCCATATCAGTCAAAATAAATAACAGCCTTTTTTCACAAGCTATCAGTCTAGTGATTATAAATACCAAATTAGCCCTACCTTAGTGACGGAAGCTTAGAACTTGTTAAATTCGCTATATTTGCAGAGTGTAAAATATCTAATAACCCACTCCGTTGTCATAAAAGAAGACAGCAGTCCAAACGGGAAGCTACAATTGGTATAGGGATATATCTCTTGAATCTATCTTTAAACACCATAGTTTTTTTTTTCAGTGCTTTTTTTGTAGTCCGATGTTTACGCGTCGCATTCTCGATCGCTGACAGAACTAAAGAATAAGTTTTCTCTGTGGCTATCAAGTGTCTCATTATGAATCAATTATACAATTTGCATTGTTGACATCTCGTCGCTGTGGTCGGACCGCATCTGGTTTAGTCATGTCTAACTATAGAGTAACTGTTGGCCATTGGTTAATCGGGATCGATTACACGCTCAGACATATTTAACGATATTAAGGTTTATAATATTGTTCAACCGCAGAAATGATTGGTGAGGTGGTCATACGACATTGCCGGGGTGTTGACTAACTCATTTCAAGGTTATATTCTATATTCAACGCCAGTGCTCATCAGAATATACAGGGTGTTTCCCAAAAATATGAGTATCTAAGTAATTACATGTCTCAGGAAAACACAATTAAATTAAATAGGTTGCATATTGAACAATAAAATACTTATTTCCAAAATACGAACAAAATATTCAAAAGGATAACCGATAATAACCGATTTCACAAAGTTTAATAAATGTTCAATACGCGCACCATCTGTGACACGACACACGTCAAGTCGGTAGGTCAGCTCCTGCCAAACATGCTGTAGCATGTCTTGAGTAACATTCTCTAGCACCTCAGTAATTCTCTGCTTCTCTAATCTTGTAGAAAGTAGGGGATATGATGTTATTTCACATAGACCCACAGAAAAATATCACAATGTGTCAAGTTAGGTAAACGTGGTGGTCATTTCAAGAGTACATTGTATTTATCATTGGTAAAACGGATCCATCTTTATGGTAGATTATCATTGAGATATGTGCACACTGAGGTCCTGGAGAATGTTACACAAAACATGCTACAGTGTGTTTGACAGGAGCTACACTAGCAACTTGGCACTCATATTGAACTTTTGTGAAACTTTGTGCAATCACTTATAAAATAGTTTCTACCTGAGCACTAGTTTTTCTATTATACAAGTTTAGTTAAAGATCAACGGAAGTTCTTTGTCACAGATTTTAAGTATGTTTTTTCTATATTTCATACCGTTTAACTTGTTTTTGGTACAAACTATATAAATTATCCTGTGTTCAAGTAATCTTGACTTTCATAAGCCATCATCAATGAATTATTTTTTACTATACCCCTTGTTTTCTGTTTAGGACTGGGTTTCTGTTCCTTATAAAGTTTTTTTTCATTCTCATGTACTCCCAGTAGCCCTGGACAATCTCATCACAGATGAAGAACAAAACTTGAGACAACAGAAGTTTCGTTTTATAGAAGGATGTTGAGAATACCATGTGCGCAAAGATACATGTTTTGAGGAAATTAGAAACAAAAATGACATTTATACTTATAAAGAGAAAGAGAGTTAAAGTTTCCCAGAGCATAGAATGTGGAAAGGGGACTTAGAAAAGAATATATTGAATGCAAGAAGTACAGTGGAAATAATCTACCTAACAAGCTTCGGTAAATAATTGACAAATCAGGAATTAAGGGTGATAGCCCAAAGAGAAACTTTATTAAAACCTACAAAGAAAGGAAATCCTGGATAGCCATGATCGTACACGTCATGAAGGGAATCGACACATAGTAGAAGGAGAACAAAGACAATAACAAGAAACTGATATTAGTTAATCTTTTTGATTTTTCATCATATAATATGTCTTTGATTTATATTTTCCCACTAGTCTAGATACCCTGTTGCAAATGCTCCACAGCTCTAGATATGTTTATTCTCTCGATATGGCGAATTGCGCCTCTAGTCATATTTCGGCTGATTGTGTAAGAATCAGCCGAAATATGACTACCATTCAACCAAAGATCTTGTGGTGGTAATATTTACTTGTGGCATTCATTGTCATCTTTTTGTGAGATAATATTGAACAGCATTTTTTCATACTATATTTTCGACCGATTATGCCAGACAGTTGATTGTCTTCATAAATAGGTCTCGTAGATCATGCGGCATTTAGGAGAGAGATATCGCACTAACATTATATTCCTAAATGAGTAACATTGGTGATAGTGTACAAATGTGATCCCGTGATTTATAATACAACATTTATCGAATATATATCTAAACTTATTTATAAATGGAACTTTGTCTGTGTGTGCGTGTGTCTCTGTGTGTGTGTCCGTTACCTATAGACTCCGAAACGGCTGAACCGATTTTCTTGAAAGTTTACACAGTTGTACTATAAGCGTCTGCGAGTGTTCTTAGCTAGGTTTTGTGTCGAGGTACCCCCGATAAATATCGAAAATTGATAGTTGAAAAAATCACGTTATAGAAGGAGCGATCCGATTTTAATCAAATTTGATACACTCATAGACAAAGACATAAGAAACAATATTCAGAAGTTTCAATGTTGCAGTTCTTACAATAGTGCAGAAAATTTGATATCGATACCTGGAAATCAAAATTTGACTTACATCCATTCATTTTTCTTTTAGTCTACGGTTTCGCTTTAACTGGAAACAACTATTGGTTTTTTTTAGTCTTTCGTGCCAACGTTGAAAGAGTCTGAGCTCCAGAACCATGGATTAGTTTTAAAACTTTCATTATACCCGAGCAACGCCGGGCTATACTGCTAGTATATATATATATATATATATATATATATATAGTAAATAAGTTGTTGAACTCGTAGGTTTATTAACCTTTTGTTCATGGATTTACTTTTATAAAGAGTGCTCGATACAAATGTAGAGCGTTATACTGTAATGGTTGTTACAATGTTTTTATAAATTCATAGTATTACTAAACAAAAATTTTCATGTTTCGATGCCAGCCCATTATGTTGCTGGCTTCATCCTCAGATGATTTTTTTCAACATAATGGGCTGACTTCGAAACATGAAAATTTTTGTGTAGTGATACAATGTTTTTATAAATTCATAGTATCACTACACAAAAAAAAATATATATATATATATATATATACTCTTATCTATTTAATGAAGATATAAGTATCCCTAACCATTTATCAAAAATATATGTACTTTTAACCATTTGGTGAAAATGTAAGTACTGCTAAACATTTGTTGAAGATATAAATATTCTTAACCATTTTGTTGAAGATATATATACTTTTAGCCATTTGTTGAAAACAGATGTACTCCTAACCATTTGTTGAAGAAAGGTATACTCTTAACCGTCTGTTGAATATATATGTACTCCTAATCATTTTTCCGATATTTACTGATTAAGCGCTCAGTTGCTTAAGTCTTCTAAGTGATATCGCACATCACTTGCAATGGTCATAAGGTGTTTTTTTAAATCATATCACCCCTAGCAAGGAGGTAACGCCACTAACGTGCAGGGGGCTACGTAAGAGTGAAAAGATTGGAAAAGAGAAAGCCGGAAACCACATCCTAAAAAGGGAACAAGGGATGAGCCTCTTAACCTGTTTAATAGACGTAGGTGGAGTGTGAACCGGGCGATAGTTTAGTCTAACTACTCCAATTGAAAAAATAAACAAAAAAAAATGAAAAGTGTTGTGTATTAAATCAAAATACACACACTAAAATGTATGTTTGGCAATAAATCCATGTTCATCAGTAAGCGTAAGTCATCTTTCATTAGTTTCACCATGTATTCCCAACAATAAAAGTCAGGAATAGTAATGACTGAGGCTATTAACATTTCTTTCGTGAATTTAAGGGATTTTGTTCTTACCGATTGAAAACTTAATATCGTTATCCGATAGAAGACATTTTAATATTATTGGAAACACACGGAAATATATAGCATGATTAATTATTGTTCAAAGAGCCCTTGCAGAAAGCTAACATTGTTTCTCAAGTTTGACTCAGTCAGTCAGTTAAGTGCCATTCGTGATACACCCTTGGGCGATCATGTCTCGAAAGAGACATGACTGACTGAGCAGACGATTATTTATAAGATTATCTATCTATAGCAAAGGCTATAAAACCCAATCTATCATGTTATTTAAGCGCTAACTGGAGGGAAGAGACAGATTAATACCTTTCCAAAGGGTATTTGTGCGTAAGTGAATGCAAAGAATTCAACTAGAATTCGAACTCGTCTCCTCAATTTGTTGTTTCAAACCGATATCCACTGCACCACAACGCACATCCCCAAGTGTGCTTACGTCTCTGAAATGAGTGTTACGTTGTCCGTGAAAGCCTTCATTTGGAGGACTGTTCCTTACATTCAATATGTTATTTATCGTACAGTGCAATATCGTTTATCCTTCTTAACAATAAAAAATGAATAGATGCTATAATTCATGAAAATATCGATTTCAAGCTTTTGTGAGCATAGAGTTTAGTATCTATTACCGCTAACTCTTTTTACGCAATAAAATAATAAGTTTATTCATCCTTTAAAAAAGTATTCGTTTACTGGCAAAGAAATTAGTATTAGAAGAAATATATATATAGATTTCGTTTCAATAATCACAAACTTAGCATACGCCAGAACAACCAATATTCCCCCATAGCAGTTCACTTCAATCAACCGGGTCACACTTTAGAAAATTGCAAATGTTTACTAATAGACTCCGATTTTAGTTCTACACACTCACGTAGAAAGAAAGAAAAATACTGGATTTTAAAATTAAATACACACAAGCTAGGGTCAAATAGGGACTTAGGTGTTTTAAATCTTTATACATATTTCAATAGCTAAACATTTTTAGATACAATTAAAAAAATTTTCTCTAAAACAAAATTTATAAGTATTATTAAAGATAGGTTTACGTTTACAAATATCTTTAAAAAATCTGTCGCTTTCTGCGTCACGTGATGTAAACAATCTCTCTCACGTGATGTAAACAATCTCTCTAAGAACGCTCTCGCGAAATACGTTTCTAATTTAAATTTCAAAATCATTTGTTTCTGATGAAGGACCGAGGACGGTCTGAAATATAAAATATAATAACAGAAATAAATAATTACTGTCAAAAAAATACATTTTTAAACTTACAACTTTTTAGTAGTTTTTCCTATACACATTAAGACAGTATACGTGGATCATCACTATGTTATATATATATATATATATATATATAAATATTATGATAAGTTTATAATAAAAACATAGTGTACTACAACACAAGAGCCGTTGTATTTGGTACTATCTTATTAGCACCTTGTCAGGTAGTGAAATATTTTTTCTGTAAGGAATTATTATATATAGAAGTTTAAAAAACAATACAAATTTTACCATATACAGAAAATTAAGGTGGGGGTGAATTTAAGAGGGTTTGACTCAGTGAAAAAATAGACAGCCAGGTCATGATGGATAAGGGAAATTTGATTGTAAGGGTAAAGTGGGGTAGAGACTTGAAATGACTTAAGACTCAGATGTTTTCTGTGCCAGTGATGAGATAAATTGAATGATACATATGTAGCATTGTGCAATTATGAAAAGGTATCGCGTGTCATCGTGAAACGGTTACATGATTTTCTTTAAATTATTTTTCACTTTAATTAGTAAACAAGCGACAAAGACGGGAAAGTTTTTTTTTTTTAAATTTTAATACAGTCCAGGTCAAACATATGTAGTGGACTTAGTTGGTGATCTATCCGTTAACCCGAAACAAATTAATTATCAGAAGATGGGAGAATCAAACCATTTATGCTAAGGGGTAGATTATACATGTTTAGTTATATTAGAAAAATTAACTATAAATTAACTATACTTTAATGTATATATTAGTAATTTACTTCGCTGCGTTTATTCAGCAAGTTTAATTTTGGGAATTTTATAATTTGTGATATTTTATAATTTTTAATATAATGGTCTACTAATAAAGTAAATCATTACAAGCAGTGGATTGCCAACCCGTTAGTCTGTACTAATTGTAATATATATATATATATATATAAAGAATCACAAGATAGCCAAAACCTACCGCGGTTTCACACAACGGCTCGTCAGGGCAAAGGCAAACCAAAGATTATCCAAATAAAGAATAAAATAATATATATATATATATATATATATATTAACGAAGATTAACGAAATAGTTATAAAAAAACCGACAATTTGAAATGCTTTGTTTGAACATTATATTTGATCGATACTCGTCTTTAAGTAGATCTTCTGTTTTATAATCAAACAGTTATATTTATTTCTACTGGCCTGATTATTTACGATAATTTTTTTTTTTTTTTTTTTTTACGAAAATGCGTGTAATTCGGCAGGATTCGAACCTACGACCTTTATCCACATAGAGGAAGCCACCAATTGATCTGGCGCTTCTTAGACCTCACACTCGCACACACACACACACACGCGCGCGCGCACGCACGCACACACACACACACACACACACACACACACACACACACAATAATTTGGGAAGCATAATTCCAGTTTAATTCATTGCATTCACTTACGCGCAAATACCCATGGGAAAGGTATTAATCCGTCTCTTCCTTCCAGTTATGGGTTAAATAGCAGGACAGATTGGGTTCTATAACCTTGGCTGAAAACCAGTTTACCGCAGAAAGCAATGGCAATCTACTGCGGGATAATCTTCTGCCCAGTCAGTCATGTCTCTTTCGAGACATGATCGCCCAAGCGTGTATCACGTATGGCACTTAACTGACTGATTGACTATTTTCAAATGTCATCGGTGAACTGGACTCACCAAAAATGAATTTAATCACAAGAAAAGTCTTCATTGGCGAAACCAAACGTTAATCAAGTTGTACATGTATGGTTTTTACTTTAATTGTATACTCTGGAGGAAAAGGTTATGTCGGTTTTGGTCGTCAATCATTAAAAGTTAGCTATTTCATATTTAAAACTTTTTAAATGTTTCCAATTACACATAAAAATTTTACAATTGGGAAATTGAATATTATAAATATTGTCAAATAAGGAAAACTAGAAATTATTAACGATTGATAGCTATAACATAGATATATGTTGTTTCCAAGAATCTAATGTCAGCAAAAGATTTGATATTAATATCGGGGTTTGATAGCATAAGTTAATAGCTTTAGCCAAAGACAATATATATTATCCAAATTGTTTTCTCATTAATACTAAATGGAAAAATATCATTCATATATACACTGAACAAGGACATTAAAAGAACCATCCACTATTCTCCAAGAAAAAAAAAAGAAAAAAAGATAAGACTCGAAGATCTACAGGACATAAATGAGTTAGCACAAAACAGGGGTCAGTACTGATATTAACAAAGTTGCTGAATATGAAAAATGACATTGATTGGAAGTGTTATTTCAAGATGAAACATCTCTGATGACGATTGTATAAAAATGTGAATAAAACCAACATCAACCAAGTTTCGGTTTTAGTACTGAAAGACAGGAAAATTATGTTGGAAACAAAGAAAAGTTTAATGAACTAATACATGATATCTGTTCTCTTATGTAGCAGCGAATGCTGGACAATCTCATCAAAGATTAAGGAAAGATCCGAAACAACAGGAATGGGGTTCTACAGAAGGATGCTAAGGATACCACAGATTGAACTTATGAGGTTTTGAAAAAAATGGAAACGAAAAGGAAACTTATACTAAACGACAGGAAGAGGCATATGTGGGACATTTAATGAGGAAGGAGAGACTGAAGAAACTGATACTCCCTCCCACACACACACACATTCGTGGCCTAGGGGTAGAATCGCCGACTGACGCCAAATCGGTCGGGTTTCAATCCTGGGTTAGGAGGCGACCGGAGTCTAAGCCGTACTGATGAGCTGTAATACGGCGAAACAGATCTGTCTGCGGATGACTATATATATATATATATATATATATATATATATTGTATCGAGGCAGCAGTTAATTTTCTAAATATATGTCTCTCTGGAGATGGCTCATGTGAGCCGAAAGCTTTGAACCAGCTTAATAAAAAAATATCCAATTGTTGGAGAATTTTTGTCTTTATTTTCACCTGAAATTAAAGCCAAAATACGATGTTTAAAACGGTTCATGATTAAACATAACAGACATTGTCTTTTATATTTAACAGTATATATATGTGTGTGTGTGTGTGTGTGTGTGTGTGTGTGTATGTGTGTGTATGTGTGTGTGTATATATATATATATATATATATATATATATATATATATAAGTATGTGCGTAAGAAAATGGATTTTTATTTTATAATTCAACATTATTTCTTATTTACTTGGCGGGAAGCATATTTTAATTATTAATCCACCGGAATGTACCCGTAAATAGATATAAATTTACAGTGTTTTAAAAATGGGATAAATAAACGCTTACTTAATGATTATAATCACTTCTACTGAATAATGGATTATCTTTATTGTTTCCAGTATAAAACGAGAGATACACTGATATTTTTTTTTTTGTGTGTGTGTGTGTTTGTGTGTGTGTGTGTGTGTGTGTGTCCCTTCAGTGCATGTATCATTGTGGCTGTTTTGTAACTCTAACCAATATTTGTCCCCTTTCTTACCCGCTTTATTTGTACAAAGATAAAAAGAAAAATAAGCAAAAGCAAAAATAAATAAATAAATAAATAATAACACAGCGTATACATTCTTTTCATTAAGTAAGTATGTATGACTATGTTTAAATTCTCATTTTTAATCACCCTATTTCGTATAAAGCCAGTCAACCAGCTAAGTGCCATACCTGATTAATGCTAGGGCGATCATGTCTCGAAAGAGACATGACTGACTTGGTAGAAGATCTTCCTGTATTAGGATGCCATTACTTTCTGCGGTAGACTGGTCACCAACCAAGGCTATAGAACCCAGTCTGTCCTATTATTTAATCCATAGTTAGGAGAAGAGATGGATGAATATCTTTCCCGAGGTATTTGTGCGTAAGTGAGTGCAACAATTCAACTCGGAATTCGAACTCGGTTCTCCGATTTCTTGTTCCGAGCCAATATCCTGTGGACCACAACGCAAAACGTATAAGGGTGATAACTGAATAACACTTCATAATATAATGAAACAAACTTTATTATTTATGTTTTCTTACGATATTAAGAAAAACAAACCCATTAACAATATATGCAACTCAATAATTAACGAAAGGAAGTTATTTTTTCTTGTATCTTTGTTTAGTTTTGAAGATGTTTATAATAAAAAATGATATACGTTGTGGTGCAGTGTGAATGTGCGTTGTGGTGCAGTGGATATCGACTCGCAACGACAAATCGAGAAGCCGAGTTCGATTTCCAGTTCGAGTTCCTTGCATTCACTTTCGCAAAAATAACCCTGGGAAAGTTATTAATCTGTCTCTTCCCTCCAGTTATAGGTTAAATAATAGGATAGATTGCGTTCAATACCCTTGGCTGACAACCAGTCTACCGCAGAAAGTAATGGCGACCTACTGCGGGATAATCTTCTGCCCAAGCAGTCATGTCTCTTTCGAGACATGATCGCCCAAAGCGCGTATCACATATGACACTTAACTGAATGTAAAACCAACTGTACTTTGTACCCCGTTACATGTTTGCACATCTCTTCCTAAATTTGGTTTTAATCAGTCAATGTATGTCTACTTTAGAGGGTTTGATGAACGGATGGACAAACAGAAGTCACAGAATTTTATATATAAATGCAGTAGAATATTTATAAATAGTTTGACTAGTTTTCTTAATCACCAAAATATAAGAAGTCGTAAAAAATCAATGTTTGAAAATTAAACATGTGTTACTAAATTTAGTATTTAAATGTTTAAACTAAGCCTGTATAAACATTAAAGATATTTTCTTACCCTATAACAAAATCAGTAACTATAAAAGTGGTTCGCATTATAAATGAAATTAAAATAATTGAGCTTCATATAAATGAATTAAAACTTTGCTCATGGTTGAACTCTTGACATAAAGATATAAATGTAAGAATTACAATGACATGAACAGCACAATCAAAATTGAATACCAACTAGAAGTGAAAAATGAAGGCTATCTAAAAGGGCAAATCTTTAGATCAAGAACAGAAACATTTCTCTTGCAGGAGACAATCATTTAAGTATTAAGTCTATGTCTAAAAAAAAAGGTACTCGTGACTATTTAATAATAAGTGCCATACGTGATACACACTTTGGGTGATGATATCTCGTAAGAGACATGACCGACGAGGCAAAAGATTATCTTGCAGTAGGTTCCCATTGTTTTCTGCGGTAAACTGGTTGCCGACCAGAGCTATAGAACCCAATCTGTCCTATTATTTGACCCATAACTGGAGGGAAGAGGCGGATTAATACCTTTCCCAAGGGTATTTGTGCGCAAGTGAATGCAAAGAATTCGAATTCGGCTCCGTGAGTTGTCGTTCCGAGTCGATATCGACTGTATCACTCCGCATATCCTATTTAATATATATATATATATATATGATGGACTCTCCCGTCGATCTCGACGTATGAGGTTCCGACAACTCTGACTTCATCCATGCTTCAGCCTCTGATGACATCTAAGTCCAGCAAGGGACTTACAAATCAATCCACACAGAGTGCAAGTGTGCTGGTTATGGGATGTACTTGCAGGTACCAATACAGCCCGCTTAACTCTCTCTCGTTTCTGACTCAAATGATTCAGACTGTCAGCCTTGAAACGCTGAAGACCATCAAAACAACATGCCTTCCACTCCATTCGATCAGAGACTCTGCTCTCAAGATTGTTGTGAGGCAGATTGAGAGCAATCAAATTACTCCTGATCTTATCCTTGTACCTCAGTAAAGGCCGTCCAACATTTCTCCTACCGCTCTCCAATTGACTGTACATCATGATTTTTGGTATCCTTTCCTCGGTCATCCTCAATACGTGTCCAGTCCAACGTAGTTGGAACTGAATGAGGAATGGCTCTATTCCAGAAATATTACATTTTCTAAAGAGGTCAACGTTGGGCATCTTGTCTCGAATGCTAAGACCACAGATTGACCGCAAACAGTGTTTGTGAAATACATCCAGCTGACGGATGTGCCGTCTATAAGGAGTCCAAGACTCAGAGCCATACAGGAGGATGGAGAGAACAATAGCTCGATAAACCACAATTTTCGTATCCAATCGGATCCCACGTACATCCCACAGGCGATGGCGCAATTTCCCAAAGGCATATGTAGCCCTCGCAATCCTGTTGACAATTTCGTCATCCAATGAACCATCATGATTCACCTTGCTGCCCAAGTAGGGAAAACACTTTGTATACTTAACGGCTTGACCATCCACCTTCAGTTGTCTTTCTGGAAAACGATATTCAGGTGGCTCTGTCCTCACTCCCGCAACTTGCTTTGGAGGTATATATGGTTGATGCACCACCTCTGTCTTTTTAATGTTGATTGTAAACCCAAAAGCCGTACATGCAGTTGCGAAACGATCGAGCAAAAACTGTGCCTCTTCGAAAGATGTTGCTACAAGTGCAGCATCATCTGCAAAGAGCAAATCTCGGATTATTTCAGTTCGAACAAGGGTCTTGGCTTTAAACCTCTGATGGTTGAATAAACCACCAGAAGAACGGAACTGAAATTTCACGCCAGTATCAATATCACCAAAGGCATATTTCAGCATCAGGGAAAAATAAAGAGCAAAAAGTACAGGAGCCATCACACACCCCTGTTTTGTCCCATTTGTGACATCAAAGGCGTCTGACGTCATTCCGTCACACACAACCTTAGCCTTCATTTCTTCATGAAAAGAGATGATCACCTTAAGCATATTTTCAGGTATGCCAAGCTTGCGCAGAACTTTCCATAGAGCGCCACGGTTCACTGAATCAAAGGCTTTTGTCAAATCGACAAACACCATGTACAGTTCCTGGTTCTTCTCTCGTACCTTTTCTGCAATTTGTCGGAGCGAAAATATCATGTCAATGGTGCCACGACCAGATCGAAAGCCACACTGTGACTCAGGGTAGATTTTATCAACAAGATGTGTGGTAATTCGATTCAGAATTAATCTGGCTAGAATTTTTCCTGCAATGGAAAGAAGTGATATTCCCCGATGATTGTCGCAGATATTCCTCGCTCCTTTATTCTTGTACAAGTGCTTAATACATGCATCCTTATAATCTTGCGGAACACGCCCGGCTTTCCATATTTCCACAAAAAGAGCATGTAGCTTCTGTACTAAAGCATGTCCGCCACATTTGTACACTTCAGGAGGGATGGGATCATCAGGTGACGGGGATTTACCGGAGGCAATCTGTTTGATCGATTCAAGTACCTCTTGATAAGATGGTTCAAATGACAATTCAGGAATTTCAGCACATTGTGGAAGGGACGAGATGACATCATTGTCGACTTCAGATGATGTGTTTAGAACTGTCTCAAAGTGTTCCTTCCATCTCTTTAGAATATCTGACTTATCAGTGAGCAGCGTTTCCCCGTCCGTTGTACATACAGGTGAGGCACCATTCGTTTCAGGCCCAAATATTTCTTTAAGGCCATTATAGAATGCTTTGGTGTTTTTACTGTCAGAAGCTTCTTGGAGCTCAATTGCTTTCTTATACCACCACTGTTCCTTCATATATATATATATATATATATATATATATATATATATATATATATATATATGAATTAATTTGAACGTTATTTTTACCGATACTCGTATTTAAGTAGATCACACTCCACCCACGTCTATTGAACAGGTGAAGAGGCTCATCCCTTGTTTCCTGTTTAGGATGTGGTTTCCGGTTTTCTTTGTTCCAATCTTCTCACTTTTTTTCCAATTGGAGTAGATAGACTAAACTATCGCCCGGTTTACACTCCACCCACGTCTATTGAACAGGTGAAGAGGCTCATCCTTGTTTCCTGTTTAGGATATGGTTTCCGGTTTTCTCTTTTTCAATCTTTTCACTCCTATGTAGCCCCCTGCACATCAGTGGTGTTACCGCCTTGCTCGGGGTGATATGATTAAAAAAAATATATTCTGTTTTTAATTAAACAGTATTATATATTTATATCTACCGCCCTCAATATTTACGATAAATTGTTATTACGAAAATGTGTGCCATTCGGCAGGATTCGAACGTGCGACCCCTACTTACATAGGGGAAGCTACCATTTGATCTGGCAAAGTCATAGACCTTTCGACCACGAATAGCCTCCAGTCTAAACGAAGCTTTTTACATTTTCGTAATAACAATTTATCGTAAATAATCAGGCCGGTAGATACAAATATATAATACTGTTTAATTAAAAAAACAGAATATCTGCTTAAATATGAGTATCGATAAAAAATAATGCTCAAACAATTCATTTCAAATTGTCGGTTGTTTATAACCAAGTTTCGTTAAAATTCGTTAATTTCCGTAATATATATATATATATATATATATATATATATATATATATATATATTCTAAACATATGCTGTTATATGATAAGAGATAATGAATGTCTATGATGTTTAATCATGAGCCGTTCTAAACGTCGTATTTTGGCTTTAATTTCAGTTGAAAATAAAGACAAAAATTCTCCAACATTTGGATAATTTTTTATTAATTTACTTCTAAGCTTTCGGCTCACAAGAGCCATCTTCAGAGAGGTTATTTAAACTGTAATACAATAAAAAAAAACTCTCAAAAACATAATACGTAGAAATGTTAAACCAGTGGACAGTAATAATCAAATTAAACTCATTATATATTATAAAAAATTCAAAACAATTGACTTCATAGTCTCTAATAACCCTACAAGCACTAAACTAAATTCTCTACAAAAAAACCAATGTAGTGTACCAATTTACATGCCCATTCAAAGATTGCATCTCTGATACTAATAAAAAACCCAGTACATATATTGGTTTTACTATAACCACGCTCTCCCGAAGATTTACATGTCATCTTTCTGATCAGAGTACTATTAAACAACATTTCTCTGAAAAACATAAACATGTAGGTAATATCAGACAGATTTTGGTCAACAATACGGTGATCCTTACTCATACACAGAGTAAAAGGAACCTTCAGATATTGGAGGCCATGCAAATCTAAACAACCAACATTCAATAAAATCACCTTTAAATCCGGACATAACACATTACATTGCATTTGATTTAATGGTTTTGTTGTCATTTCGCGCTATCATGCGGTGTGACGTCATAAAACCGCATTGCAAATTTGACAACTGCGTTTATTATTTTTGGTAACTATTGCCGTTGCCAAGCGGAGTTTTATGTCAACACAAAATAAAATCGTCGGTGATGGCGGATGTTATTGTATAAGAGTCTAAATAATCTCTCTGAAGATGGCTCATGTGAGCCGAAATCTTAGAAGCAAATTAATAACAAATTATCCAAATGTTGGAGAATTTTTTCTTTATTTTCAACTGAAATTAAAGCCAAAATACGACGGTTAGAACAGCTCATGATTAAACATCATAGACATTCATTGTCTCTTATATTTAACAGCATATGTTTAGAAAATTATCTGCTGCCTCGACACACACTATATATATATATATATATATATATATATATATATATATATATATATATTATTATTATTATTATTATTATTATTATTATCTTTAATATAATATATATGTTATTATTACTGAGGCTTGCATAAACATACACATGCGAATCGTGCGGGGTTCGGTATATATATACGTATATGTGTGCCGTTGCACATATACACATTAATTCGGTTGGAAGATTTCTTGTACGTACATATGTACGTACATATATATACCGAACCCTGCACGATTCGCATGTGTATGTTTATGCAAGCCTCAGTGACCAAACGCACGTACGTGTGTGTGTGTGTGTATATATATATATATATATATATATATATATATATATATATATATATTATTATTATTATTATTATTATTATTATTATTATTATTATATTTAATAATACCAGTGCTAAATATCAGTTGGAATCCAAATTAAGAATTACAAATTGGAAGCTACTGCAGATTATAAAAACAATTTGTGAAAGATGAGTAAATTTTAGAGAACGTTGCTGGATAAGTTGTCTATCAGTTTATACAATTTCTTCTATTGCCCACTCATTTCGTTGGCAATTATTGCTTTCCACAATTTTATGTTCTTGATAGATCTTAATAAATTGTCTTTTTTTATCTATCCTAAACCCTAAGGAAGGAGAGACAGAGGAAGGCAGCGGATAACATATTTGCAGGGACTGATCAGGTGGATGACGGAACGGGGGTTGCCAGGAGCAACAGGAGCAAACATACTAAGAGCCACAAGGGATAGGGAGACGTGGAGAGCCATGATCGCCTACGTCCTGAAGGGACAGGGCACTTGTTTTTATCTGCCTCTTTCGCTTTCCATCTGTTCCGTGAATATCAATTTTCCAAGCGCTCTTTTGACTGTCTCTTTCTGATGTTAACTATAAGAGTTTTTGTTTTGTTTCCATTTTTTCCGAACCTGACATCGTTGTCCACATGTTCGTTCCATGGTACTCAGCATCCTTCTGTAGAACCAAATTTCTATTGCTTCACGTCTCTTCATCTACGAAGAGACTGTCCAGCATTTACTGACACAAAGAAAGACAGTTCTGTACTATTTTCCTTGTTTCTAACAAAATTTTCATGTTTCTTAATTCCTTGCTTCCCTTTTAGAAGGAATTTTCGCTATCTAAATGGGTCTTCGGATATCACTGTCTGATTTTCAGCCCTCTGTTCACAGCGGACCAAATTATAAGAAAGTACAAAGAGGCTGATCAGCAAAAACCTTTATTGGTCAATTTGAGGATTACACCAAAATCAGGAAGGAAGAATTTGATAGCTATGGATCGTAGTGTTTAGTTGGGGACAATATATATATATATATATATATATATATATATATATATATACAGATAGATAGATAGATAGATAGATAGATAGATAGATAGATAAAGAAAGAGAGAGAGAGAGAGAGAGAGAGAGAGAGAGAGAGTAAGCAATGATAGAGCAGCTCAGTTCCAGAGATCTATTCTATTAGTCCTTTTCCATTGTACTTAAATAGGTTAAGTTCAGGATTATTGTAAGGCTCAATGCCCAAGTAGACCCTAAAAGAAAATACCAAAGAAGTTTAAGCAGTTTTTGGTACTAGACCCACGTACGCATGCGCTGTTCCAGTTTAACCTTTGATGTGTCAGATCTACCGTCATAGAAGGAGTGAATGAATAAATACTTGTAAATCAAGTCCTCACTGAAGATTTTTCTTCTGTTCAGGACGCTGGAGATTAGGGCTCAATTTTTGTCCTTTGTAGCTCTTTTATAAACTAGTTCACTAACAGTGCTAGGTAGATATTAGTTAATCTTACCGTAATCTCGCACAAAACCTATTTTACAGTATCCAGTGTGACTCGAAGTTATAACAGTGAGTACTGAACTATAACAAATGATGATAGAATTGTATTGGAATATAATTAAACCAAGCACTCTACTTCGTTAAATATTGGCTACATAGAAGCAAGTCCTAAGAATTAATTTATCCGTACCCCTTGTATAATAGACAAGGTTTTTATGACATAAATGTCTGTAATGCGTGTCCATATAAAGAAGGGAGAGAAATCCTGTATACTTATTTGTAATGATGCATATATGTCAAACCGAGCAATTATTTTTATTTTCTTACTCAGAAATCTTTTTTTTCCGTAAATATATACTCGGTAAATGACCTAACGGATCATAAAACTTGTCTATATAGATCTATCTCTTCGTTTCCCGCCAAACGTCAGTATATTATTGTTTGTTCTTGTGTATGGGCGCGCGTGTATGTGTGTATTTTGCAAGTGATTGTAAAATAGGAGCGTATGACTCGTTCGATGTTCAGTAAGTTTACTTGAACTAAAATAACAAGTTTTACATGTTGCATAACACTCACGTGTGGCTTGTATACACGTTTGTGTATGCGTGTACTTTAACGTACCAGTGTGTTTATCCATGTACATATGTGTAATCATGTATATATGTATGCAATCCATTTCCAAACATTTAGGCGTAAAAGAAAGAACGAATAAAAAGAACAATGTCAAAACCCTACCGTGGGTTGCAATGATATCATTTTAATGTTTCCCTGACAACCAAGGACAATGCCATCCATACGAGGCTTCAGTGGTTTAAATTTGCATAAAAACTTGACCTTTTCAGGCTATTTGTAGCCCCTATATCTTGTAGGGAACACAACCACAAGGTGAGCCTTCGTCTACGTTAGTGCAAGGTATATTTGCATTGTTGCTACAGTGCAGTGATAAATTCATGCTTTCTCTGTTTGATCGACTGAACGCTGACGGAGCACACAGCACAAATCTGTGTGTTCGTCCGCATGTGCGATTCAGTGCTAAAAAAAAAAAAGAGAACTTCACCTAAGTTTGATAAATTGCTTTGTGCTTGCAACTATATTTGCACACGTCCGTCGATGTGAGTACGTACGTATGTACACACGTACCTACCGCCATATGTACGTATATTATGTATGAATGAGCAGTTTATCACAGTTTCGTTGATGTGCCGTTAAAACGTGAATGTTTTGTGCGTCTGCATGCTGGTAATGTGCATCTGCTCTTACCGAGGG
This sequence comes from Ascarosepion bandense, assembly GCA_037127315.1. Taxonomy (NCBI): domain Eukaryota; kingdom Metazoa; phylum Mollusca; class Cephalopoda; order Sepiida; family Sepiidae; genus Ascarosepion; species Ascarosepion bandense. Next base: position 2,611,699 of record JBBBDQ010001325.1, read on the forward strand.
AAAGAATGGAGAGGGTATTTGTGCACAAGAGTTTATCAAGTTTGTTACATATATATATATATATATATATATATATATATATATATATATATATATATATATATATATATGCATGTATATTTGGGTAGCAACCTTTCTTTCAAACATTTTTCATTAAATATGGCCAGCAAGGGAGAATTAATTAAATTTTTATTAATTGTTTCTACCATCCTACCAATTTCCCGTTCTTTACGAGTTAAGAGACAAGAAAAAAAACCCTTGAAAATGCCTATAGAAGTGGTCGAAAGCGTTCGGGAAAATAAAAGTTATGGATAATTTTTATATTCCTTAATTTTTATATTCTTTAGCTCCTACAAAACAGAAAAATGTTGAGATGCTGGACAAACGTAATAATGAATTTATTTAATCTTCTTTGTAGCCATTTTCAGTTAAAGATATATATATATATATATATATATATATATATATATATATATATATTTCTGTTTCCTGAAAGTTTTGCGATATAATATACAAGCTCACATTTACACAGATAAAGTGTATTTTTATGTATGTATGTATGTATGTATGTATGTATCGATATCAGTTTAATCTTTATCTATCTATCTATCTATCTATCTATCTATCTATCTATCTATCTATCTATCTATAGATTGATTCATTACCATACATATGCATACATTCATGATGGACCCCACTTCAATGTCGAGTATGACCATTACAAGGCATCACATACAGAGATCTATACATACATTCTCAAATATTATTACATTCAAATACTGTTTAAGTACGACTTATTTTACGAATATAAATATTAACCAAAAACGACAGGCACGTGCTTTGGAATGCATTCGGACGTTCCTTAAATTTACAATAACTAATATACACGCCTGGAATGAAAATAGGCTGTCTCTTGACAATCTTTGAATAAACATTGATCAAAAATTTGTCGATTATTTTTATCATTTCGATTTTAACAGATATTTAGTGATATTAGCAAAGTGAATAAAACTATACATACATATATTTCTGAGAACGTATTTTTAAAATATTTCATGGATAATAATTTATAATTTTCTGCGATCAACATGAAAATTGATTGATTTGAGATGCAACAAATTCCATGGATTCTTCCGCATATTGATTAACAAAACATTATTCTAGTTTCAAAAATTCTGATGAAGCCAAATAAGTACCGAAACGTGTGAGATTTATAAAGATTCTATTTCTTGTTTCTTATTAATATTTATATAAATATATGTATGTAGATGTGTGTCCATATGTAGAAATAAACATTCATATACGTAAACATGTATATGTATGTATATATACATGTATGTGTGTGTGTTTCTATGTATATTTATTTATGTATATATACACATAAATATATATACACGTATATATATATATATATATATATGTTCGCATGTACATATATATATATATATATATATATATATATATATAGATAGATAGATAGATAGATAGATAGATCTGATTTTAATCCGAGATTTCTTTATTAAATCAAAGAATATTTTTAGTCGATGCTCGTATTCAAGTAGACACCACATTTTCAAAACAATGTTTGTTATGCCTACCGGCTTGCGTACTCGAAATGTAACAATTACTGTTTTAAAAGCAGGTGTCCCCAGAAATTCGAGTACCCACTAAACATAAAGGTTGAATTAACACACACACACACACACACACACACACACACACAGAGGATTGTATATATATATATATATATATATATATATACATATATATATGCCCTTTTCGGTATTTTGGTCCATTTTCCTTCTTTGGTGTTTTTGCCTGAGCCCTAATTTGTTCTTGTCAAAATTTTAGGATACATTGTTTGAGTTTTTCAGCTTTCCTAAGCTATTATGAAAGAATTTCTGTAAGTAATATTGTGATTCTGTATTGTAAGTTTTGTGTTATATCATTACATATATATATTTTTTTCAAATATCTTGTTTTCACACGTTAGTTTGCGTTGTGTCATTTTTCTTATTTTTGATTTATGAAATATATTTAGGATATTTCTTAATAAATTTCATATTTTTTATAAACGTTGGAATGTTTAGTTTTATATTTAATAGTTCTATTAATTGTAATCAATTGTTTTCTTTACATATGATATATTGTATTTTTGTATTACTGATCAAAATTTCTTGTAATTTGTTGTTGTATCGGTTGATGATGTTGTCATTGTTCATCATATTTTGATTTCTGCTATGGTCGCACTACCTACCAAGTCTGCGGGAAGACCTAAGGCCTGTCGTGGTGTGTTGTTATGGCTCCATTTCATATTTTTTCTAACTCCTCTAACATCCCTAGTGGTTACATAGACAAAGTTCTCCTTAGTGTGTGGGCTGTATTTAACAAGACAACTTTTTGGGGTTTCCAAGCATTCTTTCAATGTGTTGTTTTGTTCCTTTTTTATCATTCAAAGTGCACCTACTATCACTGGCATAATTCTTGTTTTCAATTTCCACATTTATTCTCTTTCAATTTATTATTATTATTATTATTATTATTATTATTATTATTATTATTAAGAGACATGCTCCAATTGGGTAGCGGAATGCTTGCTTGTAAAAATCTGAGATTTTTTATGCATCGTTTGTGTTAATCGTTTTGGGTTTAGGGCTTTAATTTATTTTTTTTCAAGAAGTGATATATATCGTATTAGCTTTTTCAGATTTTTCATTTATATTATGTAGTTGCTTTTTCACATGATAGGTTTATGGTTTTTGCGTTATATATACAATAATTAGCAATTATTTGAATGGAGAAATAATTTTATTTTATCCATTGAATATAACGTTTATAAGCAACGTGTTTAGGCTTAATTGATAAAATCTATGAATTCTTTAGAAATACACACACACAAAAACACACACACAAACCATCAAACACACACATCCACACATCCACCCCCCCATATATATATATATATATATATATATATATATATATATATATAAAGTGGACACTGTGATTAATGTCGAGCTTGAACGCAATCTTCATGCCTTACGTTCGAGCATAAAACAGACTGTCGCCACTCGGTATAGACGTCATTGTAAAATTTTAGATTTATATACGCTCTAGTTCTTGCCTATAAATAATGCATACCTTAAAAGCATATCTATCTATCTATCTATCTATCTATCTATCTATCTATCTATCTATCTATCTATCTATCTATTTGAATCTGTCCTTATGTATTTATCTTATTCGGTTCGTATGTATGTATGTATGTATGTATGTATGTATGTATGTATGTATGTATGTATGTATCTATCTATCTATCTATCTATCTATTTGAATCTGTCCGTATGTATTTATCTTATTCGGTTCGTATCTATCTATCTATCTATCTATCTATCTATCTATCTATCTCAGTCTGTTTATATCTATCTATCTCAGTCTGTTTCTATCTATCTATCTATCTATCTATCTATCTATCTATCTATCTATCTTTTTCAAAACATCCATACATACATATGCATACATATATAAAGATATATAATCTTATATAAATATATATATTATTTTAATTTTTTTATGTGACCTCATAATATTTTAAGTACATAAATTATGCAAAAATGTCCGAATGTTTTATACATCCAGGCGCTTTGGTTATACTTTTAGCCACTATCAAAGATTAATGTTACTTTATTTTTAACTGAATGTATGGGCTACTTTATCTGTGTATCTAGAATTATAGGAATATTTTATTTTTCAAAAACGGTTAGTACATTGTGGCGGTGTTCATCGTTGATGTTATTGTGTGTTGGTGTTTTCTCTTTTATTAATAAAGCATTCATTACTTTTTAGTCTTTTTTATATATTAACAATCTAATAAATTTTAGAAAATTCTGAACGAGTTAAAAGTGCTAAAAGCCAAATAGAACTTTGTTTGATCATGACGCTCTTCATAACTAACACACACACACACACACACACACACACACACACACACACACACACACACACACACACACACACGCATATATATATATATATATATGTATATATACTACCAGTCATTATTATTAGGTCACCCCAGTGTTTAAAAAAAATGATGTTATTTCATACTATTTTTTAGTATTGATTGCCAAGTGAATAATTCGAATAATTGTAAATGAAAATAGAATGGTTCTTTTGTAAATATTGCACAATAACATGTGTATCAAATGAATTTTAAAAATATTTAATAATTACCTTTATTGCAGTTTCATTAATGAAAGAATGAAGAAAATTTAGGGGGATTCGGACGAGTTCATCTTTACTTCTTTGCCTTGTAATACTTTGCAAATAACAATAACAAAAGAACCATTCTATTTTCATTTAGCAGATTATTATCCCGCAGTAGGTTGCCATTGCTTTCTGCAGTAGACTGGTTGCCAGCCAAGGTTATAGAACCCAATCTGTCCTATTATTTAACCCATAACTGCAGGAAGAGGCGGATTAATGCCTTTCCTATTTGCGCGTAAGTGAATGCAAGGAATTCCACTGGAATTCGAACTCGGCTCCCAGATTTGTCATTCCGAGTCGATGTCCATTGCACCACAACGCACATCCACATTATGAGGATAACATCCAGAAAATATTGTTCCCTCTGCCAAATCTATCCTCATTTGTTCAGTATATTTGGAATCTCTGTCCCCAAAATGAAATAGATATTTACTATTTCCCTGAATTTTTTTTTTTTTAATCATATCACCCCGAGCAAGGCGGTAACGCCACTGATGCGCAGGGGGCTACGTAAGGGTAAAAAGAATGGAAAAGAGAAAGCCGGAAACCACATCCTAAACAGGAAACAAGGGATGAGCCTCTTCACCTGTTCAATAGATGTGGGTGGAGTGTGAACCGGGCGATAGTTTAGTCTATCTACTGCAATTGAAAAAAAAATTGGAATAAGGAAAAGAGTGAAAAGATTGGAAAAGAGAAAACCGGAAACCGCATCCTAAACAGGAAACAAGGGATGAGCCTCTTCACCTGTTCAATAGATGTGGGTGGAGTGTGAACCGGGCGATAGTTTAGTCTATCTACTCCAATTGAAAAAAAAAATAAAAATAAGGAAAAGAGTGAAAAGATTGGAAAAGAGAAAACCGGAAACCGCATCCTAAACAGGAAACAAGGGATGAGCCTCTTCACCTGTTCAATAGATGTGGGTGGAGTGTGAACCGGGCGATAGTTTAGTCTATCTACTCCAATTCTGAAATATTTATTTTAGAGTTAATGTTAATAGTACTTTGATCGAATAAGTGGCAAGTTACTGTAATGTATAGTGTGATCAGTTAGTTAAGCGCCATACGTAAGACACGCTTGCACGATCATGTATGTTTTTAGACATGACTGACTATGCAGAATATTTTCCTGTAGTAGGTTGCCAGTACTTTCTGCAGTAATGTACTGTTTGCTAGTCAAGGCTATAAAACCCAATCTATCCATTTAACCCATAGCTGGCGGGAGAAAAGATGCATTAATATCTTTACCCAGGGTATATGTGCATAAATGAATGCAACTGGGACCCGAACTCGTCTCTCCGAATTCTCTTTCCGAGCCACACGGCAAATATTGTAGTGTGGTAGTCTTATGTACAATTGAGTAATGAATTAAATCTTCAAAGGGTGCGCCGAATTTTCAAACTTGTGCTAAAATTTTTCTTACATAAGTAAATAACGTGAAGAACTCATTGGACACAACTTATCTTCGTGTAGTTTTGTGATGATACCGAGCAAAAGCGATGGACTGGATGTTTGCTGCTGTAATCCAAAAAGCAGATATAAAAAGCAGATATAAAAAGCAGATACAGAAAGCACCCAACAGACAGACCGACGGTGACAGGCGAGAGTAATTAATATCTCCCTTGACCAAGTCAAGTGGATACTATGCTTGTCCCTTCACCTCTCCTTCCTTCTCCCCTGTCTCAAAACTACTTACTAACCTAAGGAGCGACTACATCAAAGACATTCATCACTTACACGCTCCCCACATTCCTAAGCTTTATAATTACTCTTTCAGCATTGTATTGCCATTAACAAAATTTAACGGCCGTTCTACCCATATCCAAAGACTATTTCCTCACATACTACTTACTGACTTACGGATCCTAGAAGTGGAAAGTTCAAAATGAACATTCCTCACATACCTCCGCTCCATTTTCGATTCCTTAAGCACTAATTACCTTTCACCATTAACTATAAATTGGTTACCCCGACGTGATATGAACACGCACAAAGACATTTCCACCAGATAAATTGGTATACCCCGGCATTACACCAGATAAAGTGGCGAACCTGACGTTCCCCAGATAAACTGGCCACAAACACGCACAAAGACATCTTCTCCCGGCCAACGCACCTACCCATCTTCTCAGCAACCATGGCAATGAAAAACTTAACGTCTGTCGGCACCAAAATGAACAACTACTACTACTACTACTACCGTAAGCCAAATTACTTTTTCCAGCATTTCGGCACCAAAATGAAAAACCTAATGTCCATCGGACTCACAACTAAAAACTCCATGTGCTTCAGACACGTGGTCGAAAAGTAAATAGGCCCCCGGCGCAAACAATTAATAATGACAAAAAAAAAAACAAAAAAAAAACAGAACAAAAAGAACGGAAAGAACAAATGAACGAAAAGAACAAAAGAACAGTAAACAAACAAACAAAAAAAATACGGAAACAAACTAGTGACTACCCGACGTGAAATTCAACACCCATATGTATACACACGGAAATTTTTGTTTGGACTTTCAGCTAAATTCGAATATTTCTCTGTAACACAAACTCAACATGGCAACGAACGCTGAAGAAGCTTCAACAAATCAGAAACAACCAACCCATGGCTATTCCCACAAAAAAAAAAAAAAAAATTTGGACTTTCAGCGAAATATGAATATTTCTCTGCAACACAATTTCAAAATGGCAACGGACGCGGAAGAAACTGCAACAAACCAAACCAACCCATGTCTAGTCCAACATTGAAAAAATTCACTACCAAGCCCTTTTAACAAGAACCAAAAAACAAAAAACAAAAACAAAAACATTCCATCGAATCAAGACGGGATTTGAATACTCCCCCTCTTGTACCGAGGAAACTAAGTTCGGTAAAACGGTTAAATGGAAAAAAAGAAAACACATATTTTTATTTCAAACGAAAACAGAAAAAAGAAAAACCCAAACAAACAACAGAAAACAGCAAAACAAAACGAAAAACTCTTCTTTGAAAATAAAAAGCGACAACAGATACAAAAAAAACAACAACTCCGTTTTCTAGGGCGAAAGTTATGTGGTGATACCGAGCAAAAGCGATGGACCGGATATTTGCTCTCTCACGACAAAAATGACCCAAAGTCGTCGTTGCGCATCTGGGTGCGCGCAGATGTTCCGGTTCAAAAATAAATAATAATCAAATATTATATTTCCATTTCGCGAGCCTACGCAAATTTTATTTATCAGTCAATGGGAAGCCCAGAATCAAATACAAGTGTGAAATCCCAAACGAGCTGCTGTGATCCAAAAAGCAGATATAAAAAGCAGATACAGAAAACACCCAACAGACAGACCGACGGTGACAGGCGAGAGTAATTAATATCTCCCTTGACCAAGTCAAGTGGCTACTATACTCATCCCTTCACCTCTCTTTCCTTCTCCCTTGTCTCAAAACTTCTTACTGACCTAAGGAGCGACTACATCAAAGACATTCCTCACTTACACACTCACCACATTCCTAAGCCTTAAATCTTTTTCAGCTTATTAACTGCCATGAACATTTTAACCTCCGTTGGACCTATATTCAAGTATTACTTTAACTGTAAAAACAGTAATTGATATGTGTATATATAAAAATGTTATTTTTCAACTCAATTTGCTTTTCTTGATTTTATAATCATTTTATGACTTATAGTTGGCTATCTACAACAAGGCCAAATTCCGTTAACCTGCAACAGTATACAACTGCCCTCCACTAGAACGGACTCCCCTACAACCAGAAAATAATAGATAAGCAACCCGCTATAGTTTTAACCCTTCTGTTTCCCAGCTGTATTCGTGTAGAGAAGCTTGTTTATGGGTCACTTCAGAATAATGTTTTGCAGAGTTGTCCAGTTGTTTAGTATTTTTAGACTCACACTGGATCCCCCTGCCCACTCTGTGAGACAGATTAAGCGAAAATTAACAAATTTATAACATAATATTTCTTTCTAAAATTGTATGAATAATAACCAGGTATTGTAAGAAAATATGATTTTGCATCAAAATAATGGTAAAAAAATATAGAGGTTTCGTTATCATTTATAAGTCGTGCTTCTTCAGAACAAAGACAATCATTATTTACATTATTCGGACTATTGTCCTCATCTTGGCTGCCATTTGTACGACGTTTCGGTCGTTGTACGCTCCAGCCTTCTTCAGGTGTATAGGAATATTGAACCGAAATCTTGATTACGATCACTGTTATATATCATTTTCATTCTTTGTGCAAAGACTCTTTTTTGTATTCATGAGTTACCTTCCTCTAACCAGATGCTCTAAGTTATTTGTTCATCATTGCTGTTGACTGGTATTGAACTCACAACTCTTTGGGTCAAGTTACAGGAACTAACCAATATCTATATCCACTGAGCTATGTGTCCTTAAGAACAAGAACAACTGAATTTCTGGGACTTATAAATCTAATGTTTACCAGAGTTCATATTGCAATCTTTGATGTTTATGGTTTTCTCTATTATTGTTTTACCAGAGCTCATATAATTTTTGATACTAATGAGTTTCTCAGGCACTCTGTATTACTAATCCTATATTGTATTCATTTCTATGCTTGGTCGGCTTAGGATATTTTGTAGCCTAGCATATGCGCTGATTCCTTAAGTTTACGTAGTTTCCAGTGGCGTTCTTTATCTTTTATTTCAACGTCATTCAATAGGGAGGCGGTGATCCTCATTCTCCCTCCATATGATGAGAACAATATTCTAAATAATATAAATAGTATAAATACTACCTCATCTCAGAAATATAGACAAATACTGATGGGCAATGATGACTTTTCACAATTTCCTGCCTTTTTTAGGTTAAGAAATATTTAAATTTTTACCATACTACTTTCTCTCTGCTTTAACATCTATTAAAACTTTGGAAAGGAATGAAATCAATCAAGTATTTTGAGATAACATTATTTTAACTTTGAGTGACATATACGATCACTTAATTTAAGCAATATCGAGCCTGGTCAATACCTAGATGGGGGAAATGATTGAGACTACCAGGTACTGTAAGCTTAGATGTGCGGGTGGTGCAATGGATAATGGCTTGGAATTGGAATTTGGAGTTAAGTAATGTTAAGCATGGTCAGTACCTAGATGGGGGAATGATTGAGACTATCAGGTACTGTAAGGTTAGATGTGCGGGTGGTGTAATCAATAATGACACTGAATTGTAAATCGGAGAGCTGATTTCCAAATTCGTTATATCTTTAATTCCCTTATGCTCAAATGGCTTGGAATTGGAAATTGGAGTTAAGTAATGTTAAGCTTGGTCAGTACCTAGATGGGGGAATAAACCGTAGAAAACGAACAAATTAATCAATGAAATAATCGAGTGATATAATCTATCCATTTTAATTGTTTAATGATTGTTAGTTTGGTAAAGTCCTTTGTGATTCTGTAGCGCGACTGAAAAGTATAAAGTTTCTGAAGAGGTTAGGAAAGAAACCCTCAACAATACTGGAAAGAGCGGTAGCAGCTAATGGATATGAGAAATCTATTTTCCGGAAAAAATATGTTTTAAGAGAAAGATTTTATAAATTTCAACCGAAAGCATTACTTGCAGATTGATCAGTGAATGTCAAATTTTTGCTTATAAGGAAACGGTTAATGACTATTAAATATAAAGAGAACAGATACTACATTTTGATCACAGCACGATGGCCAAGGAAAGATGAAAACCTTAACTCTAATAGCATTGGCTGCTTCGTCAATAAATGCCGAACGTTTCCTTGTAGGAAAACGGTGAATGATCATTAGATATGACGAGAATAGATATTACCCTTTGCTACCAGTTCGATAGTTAGGGAATGAAGAAAAGCTTAAGTCATGTAGCATTGGCTGCATGCTCAATGAATGCTAAATGTTTCCTTGAAGGGAAACTGCTATATCGACACTACCATTACAGATTGCATCCAGTTAAAGCTATTTTTAAACATTGACCTGAAAAAACATTTGTTGTATATTACTTATCAGTTAAGTGCTATACCTGATACACGTTTGGGCAATCATGTCTCGAAAGGGACATGACTGACAGGGCAGAAGATTTTCCCGCCGTAGTTTGCCATTACTTTTTGCGGTAGACTCGTTACCAACTAAGGCTATAAAAACCCAATCAGTTCTGCTATTTAGCCCATAACTGGAGTAAGAAGAGACGGATTAATATCAGGGGTATTTGCACATAAGTGAATGAAATGAATTCAACTAGAATTCGAACTAGGATCTTCGATTTTTCGTTCTGAGTCGATATCTACTGCACCACAATCGTATATCCGCATATAGCGTATAGTTTAGACAATTATGAAAGAGTTGGGGTCATGCATAACATCTATTTGAGAGTTTAGATGTGGAGAGACTATTTATGAATATTACTATAGTTCTTTGTTTTGCTGCTTGAATTTTACAGCATCATGTGGCAGCTGTAAAAAAAGCAGTCATATTACACGAAACAGAGCTGAACTACAGTAATCAAAGTACAGTCATTTTACAGTTTACTTTTATGCGAAAGGGTCAACACATTTCCGGTCATTCTATTATTATTATTATTATTATTATTATCATCATCTTGCCAAACCTCATAACGTGTCAGCAATAAATTCCTCTTCTATAACAGCATCCCCTTGCGTCTCATTTTGGTTCGGTATGACCTTTTCGTCTTCGACCCGAATGCCTCAAAGTTCTGTTATCTGTGTGACACAGGCCATTTGGCGAATGGGTCACCCGCGACATTTCCATCGAGAATGGGGAACAGAGCGGGAGACAGAAAGGGCCAACTGTCGGTTATTTAAGGGCAAACAAATGACTTTGTCTTTTTTTTTATTTATTTTTGCAATCACATCCTTTCTCTTCCATTCTTATCCTCCCTGTTCATCTATTCCGCATCCACCTTTGTTTATCTATTTATTTATCTTTTTTGTACCCGTCTGTGCGTACATTATTTACGCGACTGTCTGAATATCGTAGTTGCCTCCCTTCCTATGCCCATTTTCTGTTAACAACTTGTCTTCCTTTCCTCCATGATATTTACGCATTATCACTTGGCAGGATAATCTTCAGAAAAAAAATTGGTCATTTATAAAATTCTAAGTCTAGTTTTATTTTTACCGACTTACTATTGCTATATTTCCATTCAAACTAACGTTTTCACGATTCATATGAATAATAGTTGTATGGCAAACAAGTAATTGAACAATAAAAGACAAACACAAAAACGAATTGCTGAAATGACACTTGTACTAAGAAAAATGCGTCTTCAAAAAACAAAAAAAGTTATTGTTAGTTGGTCTTTCGTAAATATGAAAAAATATTAGGCCTAATTTTATAAAAAATACAAGTTTACCTTAAAAATGTAACATTCATATTAAAGTAAATTTGCAACTGCATTATATATAAATCAATGATATTCAGAGAATTTTAAAATATTACTTGGTTATTTATTTTAGTGTTTCATTTTTACGTACAGTCATTGCTACATTACGCATATAGTATTGAGCGCATTATTTAAACAAATAGCTGTAAATAATTATCACTGTCTTTTTATAGGAACCTCTGATGTGTATATTAGTATCAACTAAGAGTAATTTCACATTTCCAGAAGTAGCGAAGTAATTGTCAGAGGGCCAAGACAGGTTGGGTTCTATAGCTTTGGCTGGCAACCAGTCTGCCTTAGAAAGCAATTGCAACCTACGGCGGGATAATCTTCTGCCCAGTCAGTTATGTATTTTTCGAGACATGATCGCCTAAAGCATGTATCACATAGGGCATTAACTGACTGTCTGAAGGCGGGTTATCGAAATAAGTACTGCGTAATTTCTTGCACATATATAAAGGCTTTGCATACTTTGTATTTGCTTATTGATGTTCCATAATACATGGCTGCTCAGACAGACACACACACACACACACACACACACACACACACACACACACACACACACACACATATATATATATATATATATATATATATATACAAGTATTGTTGGAATAATAACTGACATGGTAGTTTTGCTGAATATTTTGTATTACGCTTTCATACATGTATCTCGTTTTCTGGCATTAATGAACGTAAAAATTATTCAAATCTTTGTTGATAAAAGGCGCTTTTAGTTAAACTATTTACCATTCTTAAAGATTTTCTTTATCATGACGATAATAAAAAACTAAAAAATAATTTGTCAGATTTTCAATGAAACATACACTTACATATTTTTAATTTATTTGTTTAAACTTTATTTTTAATGGATACTCATATTCGAGTAGATACTTTATTTTATTTTTATTAAACAGTATATTTATTTATCTACCCGGCTAAATATTCGAAAAATATTGTTAGAAAAATATGTGCCATCCGGTAGGATTTTAACATGCATACCCTAAGGAAAACCGTTAGTAGATCTATCATGCGTTAGACTGCTCGACCATGTAGGACGTCTTAATCAAAGTCCGAATAGTGCTTTACAAGACTCACTTTTTCTAATTCTCAAAATATACGTATCTACCCTTTTACGTAACTTAACGCAAACAAGGACATTTTAAGGAAATGGATTAGAAACGACACACTTTTAATTTAATTGATTAACCATTACATTTAATTAGTACTCATATTGATAAGATGCTCAATTTTTAAAATTAAGTATATTCATTTTAATAATTAGTATATTCATTTCATATGCGATGACCGTTGTGGTGCAGTAGATATTGACTCGGAACGACAAATCAGAGAGCCGAGTTCGAATTCCAGTTGAATTCCTTGCTTTCACTTTTGCACAAATACCCTTGGGAAAGGAATTAATCAGTCTCTTCCCTCCAGTTATGGGATAAATAACAGGACAGATTGAGTTCTATAGACTTGGATGGCAACCAGTCTACCGCATAAAGTAATGGCACTGCAGGATAATCTTCTGCCTAGTCAGTCATGTCTCGAAAGAGACATGAACGCCCAAAGCGTGTAACACGTATGGTAAATAACTGACTGATATTCATTCATCCGCATCTATCGGCTTGATAAATTTTTGCTACAAAATATGCGTCCTCGGGGAGAATTCGAACCTACGTCCACTATATCAAACCAACATTAGTTTTAGTGTGCCCTAGACTGCTCGGCCGTGTAGGACCTGAAGTGTGTGTTCAGTGGCACAATTCAGGCATTGTTTGATCAGGAACTCCTCCTCAGTAAAGAGTTCTAAGGCACGCAGATATTATAGTCTATATATATAAAAGACAATTTGTGAGTCTGTGTGTGAAAGTTCCCTATGCGCGCCTACATTTTTTAAGCTACGCCATTCAAACTTTCTAGGGACACATATCTACAGGGAAGCCAGGTCGACGCATACTTTTTGAGTTTAAGTTCAGCAATTTTCCCTTTCGCACTTTTAGCCAATGGAGCCGATTGTTTACAATTTGCTCCGTAAAACATCTGCGATCTAGGATGGTTGCTAAATTACGTCACAGAAATCAAATCACATGTGTCAAACGCGACTAAAAAAAAATGAGCCTTTATATTTAATTTTTATTCTGACGTTTTAAAATTCATTTGGTCAAGAAAAAAATGTAAATATTTTTTTCCTGTAATTTTGAAACAAATGAAATATTTTAAAATAAGTGCTTTTTTTTCCAAACAAAAACAAAATATGAAAAAAAAGTGCCAATGATTAATTTAATTATTTAAGTTTTTTTTTTCAGATTTAATATTTCATACTTCAGAAAAAAAAAAATAAAGCTTTTTTGTTTCGCTAAATATTTCATGCAGGAAATCAACTGTCTGCAATTCGTGCGGCATTAATGTAACTTTTTCCTCTAAAGTTAAATGTCTACATTTTAAGATATTCTTCGAAATTTTCTAAACTGAGAGCGTAACAGTTTTTATATTTCTAATTTCAGTCAAACAAAATAAATATTTTTTATTTTTATGTTAAATTCATTCAGTCAAAAAAATGTAAATATTTTCCCCCGTAATTTTGAAACAAAAACAAACGCAATGTTGTTTACAATGTCGCACAAAACATCAAATAAAGTTTACGCAAAACAAAAGAAAATAGATTTTTAATGGAATTTTTGAAAAATTTTTAAACAACAATTTTTTATATAATTATTTTTTTATATAACTGAGTTTTAAAGGAATTTATCCATTTAATATTATAAACATTGCATCACGAGATTTTTCACATGCCTCCTAAAAAAAGAGCACGGTTACGGCGTATGACCGCTAAGGATGCGGCAGTCAGGGCAACAAGGGCAATTGCTGCACCCAGTACCAATGTTGAGCCGGCAATTACAAGCGCTCGGAAATCGCAACACGCTGCATTAATCATCTAATTAAAAAACGTTCTGAATTGCACGGGCAACACCAGGCTATGATACTAGTGCTAGTCTATATATATAAAAGGCAATCTGTGAGTCTGTGTGTGACTGTTCCCTATCAACACCTACATTTTTTTAATCTACGTCATTCAAACTTTCTAGGGACAAATATTTACAGGAAAGCCAGGTTGACATATACTTTTTCAGTTTTAAGTTCAGTAATTTTCCCTTTCGCACTTTTTTGGCCAATGGACACGATTGTTTATGTTTGCTCCGTAAAACATCAAAGATCTAAGATGGTTTCTGAATTATGTCACAGAAATCAAATTACACGTGTCAAACGCGACTAAAATATTTTTTTATTAAAAAAAAAAGGATTTATATTTGTTATTCCGACGTTTTAAAAATTTTGGTCAACAAAAAAATGTGAATATTTTTCCCCGTAATTTTGAAACAAAAGAAATATTCTTTTTTTTTTAAAAAAAAAAATAAAAGTGTTTTTGCAAACAAAAACAAAATATGTAAAATAAAAAGTGGCATCTTCTCCTACTACTAAAATGTTCTGAGTTGCACGAGCAACGCCGGGCTATGATGCTAGTTTTTAATATAAGCGAAAGTATATCATAACTGATAAAAAGGTATGTAATATGTAACTTTGTTGTGCACAGTCGCAGGGTAAAGCTCCAGAGACACCTGTTGCCCATGTCATTACTTTCCAGGAGAAGGACACATTTCGGAAAAATGTGTCCCCTTTACGCCGTTGGTGCTAACAGTGGCTAGATGACGGTCAGGTGACACCTGTTGCTCATATCGATCTATACGGGGTGAGGAGTTACTTCCTTTGGAAGTAAACCCCTTCACACCGCTGAGTTTTATATGTTCAATGTAAAGCTATGATTGTACACGGGAATGATACTGGAGTGGCATCACGTTGCTTTCTCCACGGAGATATCAACCCTAGTTAGCTGACCGTTGATTCCTTAAGAGTTCATTTGCTCTTTGTAGGCTTAATTTTTCTTCTACTGGGTTGCTAACATCCAGTGCAAAAAAAAAAAAAAAATGTAAAATAAAATAAAAAATGAACGGGTAGAAACGGGGTGAAGTATGAAAGAATTTAGTTATTAAGTACATAAATGACCACTCTTCAGATGAAGATAATGTAGGTTCGCCAGATTAGATTTTTGTGCCAGTAGACAGAAAAAAGCTTATAATTTTCTTTGATTTTCATAAATATTTACAAGACAATACCTTTTCGATCTTTTGGTAACTGTAGCAGCTAATCTTGAATTAAAAAGGGTATATATATAAATATATACAGAATGACCCAGAGAGAGAGAGAGAGAGAGAGAGAGAGAGAGAGAGAGAGAGAGAGAGAGACGAGGTAGCAATACTAAATCATGCTAAATTTTACATTAAAAACTCAATATTAAATTTTAAATTCAAATTAATCCATTTCGGTTACAAACTTAAAAAAACTGTGAAAGGGAAATATTAAACAATATTATCTATCTATCTATCTATCTATCTATCTATCTATCTATCTATCTATCTATCTCAGTCTGTTCATTATCTATCTATCTATCTATCTATCTATCTATCTATCTATCTATCTATCTATCTATCTATCTAATTTAAATAACTTCTATCGATAAATCAATGCTTACATAAATTTATCTATCTACAGCATGTGAATTTCTGGGGCTTATAAATCAATGTCTCAGAAACCATTTTTGCCAGAGTTCATATTGCAATACTTGGCACTAATGATTTTCTCTAGCACTGGTTTCCACATTGTATTCATTTCTATGCTTCGTCGGCTTAGAAGGGTTTTGTAGCCTAGCATATGCGCTGATTCCTTTAGTTAGCGTAGTTTGCATTCATGTTCTCTGTCTAATATTTCAACTTCATCCCATAGGGAGTGGTGATCCCCTTTCTCCCTCCATATGTAGTCAGCTACGTCTGACTTTTCTATTTCCCCTCATGTTACAGCATTGCGATGCTCTTGTAGCTATACCTTAAGGAGACGGCTTCTAAAATAAACATTTGTGTCCAAGTCGATTGCGCAATTCACTGCAAAAGATTGCCCTTAATGTTTAGCACGATTTTTTATATTAATTGTTTATATATATATATATATATATATATATATATATATATATATGTATGAGTGTGCGTGTGTGTGTGTGTGTGTGTGTGTGTGTGTGTGAGAAATGATCTGTTTGAAAATTATATATATATATATATATATATATATATATATATATTGTTACGGATATAGATAGCCACACACACACCTACACACATATATTGAGATTGGTCTCTGCGTGGTAACAAGGAGATGATCACGTGGAAGCCTGTAGTCAGTTTTAGGATAGCAGGTCAAGGTTGTTTGATCCAGATACCTTTAGTAACAAATGTCTAGACAGGAGATAGACAGAAGCTAGACATGGAGGTCGCGAAACAGCAGGAGCCAGAATTCGAGCCAAAAATCAAATCACGTGGAAAACAAGATTTTGAAGTTAGTTGCAAATTGAATCTTGAACGAACAAGTCATATTTGCTGAACGCTGATAAATGATGAATGAAGGGAAAACACATTTGAGATAAGAGCGTAATTGGATCAATTCATCTTAAGCAACTCCATGTAAGAAAAACGAACTTATAAATTCTTATTAAAACAAGATAACGAGGCCGAATCGTTATTTATCAAGAAAAGGAAGACAGATAGCGACGAAGATAAAAGAAGAATCTGTAATATTATTCGTGCGCTGCTTCCCGTTTGCTCAAAGAAGAGAAACAAAACGAAGCAAAGCTGTTCATCAAGAAAAAAAATGGAAGAGTGATAGCGACGAAGATAAAAGAAGAAGCTGTAATATTATTCGTGCGCTGATTCCTGTTTGTTCAGAGAAGTGAAAGAAAGCAAAGCCAAGCTGCTTATCAAGAAAAGAAAAAGAAAATAAAGAGAGATAGCGACGCTGAACAGTCAACATATAAAGGAGAGATTTTGAAGATAAAAAAAAGCAGAATTGTCCGAATACAGAAAATACGACGCTGGTTTGAATAAAAGTATAAAGAAGAATGCAGATATTTCAGGATATTTGTATGCTGAAAATACAATAGTGAACTGAAAGAAAATAGATAGTTGTAACTACATATATTTCAAGTGGACTGCGTTTGATTCTGAAGCTGTATAAAGAAAGAGGAGGAAGAGAGAAAAGAAAAGAAAAGACAGTAAGATAAGAGAGAAAGAACTGATATAAAGATTAGTTATTATATTCTTAGACCCATGTTAGAACACGCATACACTTCCACGAATATTATGTTACCACATACACCGTACCACGTGTTATGAATTATATAGTTCACCCCATTTTTATTTTGTGTTAATCTCTGGCATTCATATTCGCCTGCATTTATTCATATTTGTTGATATGTGATGTAAATTGTTATTTTGATTACGTTCGGTATCCGAATATAAGTTTTAAGATTCAGGTCATTTTTTAATATTTCACTACTTATTACAATTTCTATATCAAAATCATCTCGTCTTGTAGTTCATCCTTGATTGTTGGTCAGCGCATGTGTCAATATTGAAGCAAACCTGGGAAAGATTATATCAATCAAACAGCAATCTTATTTTATTATTTTATTTATCATTGTCCATTTGTCATGATCTAGGACAGGTAGCTCGTATCTGTCCATAGATATAGAAATGTATATATTCCGGAATCGACGTGTAATCATCTTGATGGTTATTGTCGAGACAGGCATCAAATGAGGACTCGTCCGGGATTTATACCTAATGCTTCTTAAATAATTGGGGGCTCATGCCATAAATCATTTTAACGCTTCGTAAACTAAAGATAATACTATTGCTGACCGCAACAAGGAGAATGAGTAGAAGAAGAGACGAAAGAGCTCACGTCGGGAAAATTAAGACAACTAAAGAAAGACGAAGTATACGAAATTGGGGAAAGGCTGGAATTGAGTGTTAGAAAATCTATGAGAAAGATGAAAATAATAAGAGTAATAACAGAACACATGGTGGATAATAATGAATTTGAAGAAGATGCACTTGAAGAGTTCCCGAGGAAAGAAGCAGGATTATCGAACGCCCAAGTGGAGCTTGAAAAAGCAAGAATATTAGCTAAAGCTGAAATAAAAAAAAAGCCCGTATTGAAATAGAAAAGGCGCGTATCGAACAGGAGACGAAATTACAAGACTTGGAAATTAGACAGGCGAACGAAGAGAAAAAAGTTTGAAATTACGAAGCAAGTACACCTTTTGCCTAAGTTCGTAGAAAGAGAAGTGGAAGAATATATGGATCATTCCTCCTGGGTTAAGGCTAGCATCGATGCTTTCATTCCTGCCAGGAAATTTCAGCTTAAATCCCATTCGTCTCCCTGGTTCTCGCCCGCTTGCTCGGCCACCATTACCCACCAGAATCACTTCTTCCGGCTTTATCGTAGCCATGCGTCGGACCAAAACAAGCGCCTTTTCACCTCAGCTCGTAATAAGTGTAAAAAGATACTTAACGAAGCTAAGATGCTGTTTGCTGCCAGAATGAAGCAGCGCATAGCATCCTCTGAGTTCGCAGCCAAAGACTACTGGCGCCTCTGTAAAAGCGTGCTCAACAAGAGTAAGTCCTCAATACCCCCACTAATCAACGAGTTTGAGGTCCTCCTCAACGGACAAGGCTGATTGCTTTGCCCGTAGATTCTCGACCAATTCGTGTCTGGATTCGTCTGGAGTCCAGACACCCGACTTCCCATCTAGAACTGAGGCCCAATTGAATGACGTCCACATCACGCCCTCGCGGATTTCTAGCATAATATCAAAATTTGACCCTCACAAAGCGAGTGGTGGGGACGGAATCCCAATCATAGTCTTGAAGAAATGTGCCCCTGAACTCTCTTCTGTCCTTTCTAAGCTCTCCAACCTCTGCCTATCTTCCTCCTGCTTTCCTGCCTGTTGGAAGTCTTCTTCTGTGGTTCTAATATTCAAGAACACTGGTGAACCCTCGGACCCCGCAAATTACCGTCCTATCAGCCTTCTTCAGTGTTCGAAGCCATTATCAATGCCGAGGTCGTTCAGCATCTCACGACCCACGGGCTCCTATCGGGCAAACAGTATGGCTTCCGCTTCACCAGGGCTACTGCTGATATGCTAACGACCATCACCGAGTATATATATACCAGGCTCTCGACAAGAATGGTGAAGCCCGAACTGTCGCCCTGGATATCTCTAAAGCATTCGACAAAGTATGGCATGCTGGCCTTCTACGGAAACTGCGAAGCTAAGGTATTACTGGACTTTTGTTGGACTTAATCCATTCATTCCTCTCCAACCGCACACTGAAGGTGGTTTTAAACGGACATGTCTCCCAGAACTACCCTACAAACGCGGATGTCCCCCAAGGCTCTATCCTAGGTCCTACGCTCTTTCTAATCTACATCAATGATCTCCCCGATGCCATAAGATCACAAGTAGGCATGTACGCCGACGATACCAGAGTATACGCTCGCCTCGATCAAAAATCTGATGTTGATGATAAGGCGAACCTCGCGGCTGAGCTTGAGAAGGACCTCCAATCCGTGGTGGATTGGGGTAGGAAATTTTTAGCGCCTTTTAAACGAAACTGCTCTCTTTTAATAATCTGAGAGAACAGTTTTTAGCGCCTTTTAAACGAAACTGCTCTCTTTTAATAATCTGAGAGAACACTTTTTAGCGCCTTTTAAACGAAACTGCTCTCTTTTAATAATCTGAGAGAACAGTTTTTAGCGCCTTTTAAACGAAACTGCTCTCTTTTAATAATCTGAGAGAACAGTTTTTAGCGCCTTTTAAACGAAACTGCTCTCTTTTAATAATCTGAGAGAACACTTTTTAGCGCCTTTTAAACGAAACTGCTATCTTTTAATAATCTGAGAGAACAATTTTTAGCGCCTTTTAAACGAAACTGCTCTCTTTTAATAATCTGAGAGAACAATTTTTAGCGCCTTTTAAACGAAACTGCTATCTTTTAATAATCTGAGAGAACACCCTTTTAGCGCCTCTTAAACGAAACTGCTCTCTTTTAATATTCTGAGAGAACAATTTTTAACGACTCTTAAACGAAACTGCTATCTTTTAATAATCTGAGAGAACAATTTTTAACGCCTCTTAAACGAAACGGCTCTCTTTTAATAATCTGAGAAAACACCTTTTTAGCGCCTCTTAAACGAAACTGCTCTCTTTTAATATTCTGAGAGAACAATTTTTAACGCCTCTTAAACGAAACTGCTCTCTTAATAATCTGAGAGAACAATTTTTACTTTCCATCAGCATGGCTGATGCCAACCTCTTAAATAATGACTCCATGCGCCTCCACTGAGTAGCATCTTCCGCTGGCATGATGTGGAAAGACATTATTGAATAAATTTCTAGGTTTGCTGCTAGGAAAGTTTGTTCAGTATCATGCTAGACAATTTTTGTCGTCAGAATATAATTTACATATTTATAAGTGTATACCCGGACCTACACACATACAACTGTTTATGTACTAGCAGTAT
The DNA here is from genome assembly GCA_037127315.1 of Ascarosepion bandense. Classification (NCBI taxonomy): domain Eukaryota; kingdom Metazoa; phylum Mollusca; class Cephalopoda; order Sepiida; family Sepiidae; genus Ascarosepion; species Ascarosepion bandense. Next base: position 2,632,832 of record JBBBDQ010001325.1, read on the forward strand.
AGCCCGACGTTGCTTGGGTGTAATTAAAACTTTAAAACTAATCCATGGTCCTGGAGCACAGACTCAGCTTAAAGAATATTTGTGTGAAGTTTGGTGAGAATCGTATAAAAATTGTGGATTTGTATAAAGGACATACAGACAGATAAACTGACACACACACAAACATCTTGCTTTATATATATATATATATATATATATATATATATATATATATATTATCGATTTTCTGCACTATTGTAAGAACTGCAACCTTGAAACTTCTGAATATCGCTTCTTATGTCTGTCTATGAGTGTATCAAATTTGATTAAAATCGGACCACTCCTTCTATAACTCAAATTTTTCGATTATCAATTTTCGATATTTATCGGGGGTACCTCGACACAAAACCTAGGAACACTCGCAGACGCTTATAGTTCAACTGTATAAATTTTCAAAAAATCGGTTCAGCTGTTTCGGAGTCTATAGGTAACGGACACACACACACACACACACACACACACATACACACACACAAACACACACCCATTTATCCACGCACTCACACAACCATACAATATATATATATATATATATATATATATATATATATAATAATGCTCTTATATACATATATATATATATAATAATGCTCTTATATATATATAAGAGCATTATTTTATATAAATTGATTGTAAGGCGTGTGGCTAATAGCTCAATGCTGTATACTGGTTGGTGAAAAAAAGCACGGGATCTACTTAAAGGCGGCTGATTTAAAAATCTACTAATCTCAACTTGTCTAATATGCGGATTTTCTAAGCCCTGTTTAGACGTAGCACAAGGCCGAAAGTACGGGATACCCATTTGGAATCGTACTCACTACCCAGTTGTAACAGTTTTTTGCGAGACAAGCTTGTTAACCGTTACACTACATCGTGATGCGCCTAACCATCTAGAAATAGGTGATTTACTAAGCGCCGCTTAGATGTGGCACAAGTTCGAAAGTATGGGATACCCAGTGAGGATCGAACTCACTACTCAGTTGTAACAGGTTCTAGCGAGAAAAGCTTGCTAACCATTACACCACACCGAGGTGCCCCAACACGTCTTATATGTATATGTGTAAATGTATGTGTACGTATGTATATATGCATGTGTATGTGTGCATGTGTCTATGTGTATATATATGTATATGTAAGCACACAAATCAGTCATCCCAATGCGACTCATATTTATAAGTCTATCATTTGTCCTTGCTTTGAAAATTGCTGCCACTTCTAGTCTGAATCTACTGTTATATATTTAGAAATTATTTACAAAATGCAAAAGAAGAATATGCAATGTTATAGTACATCTCGGTTTTCGTTCCTTTTCTGCTACCGTAATATAGCTTCCCCGTTCCTTTTCTATAAATATTTTTGTTATGGTGCTCTCCTACGAGGAATGGACTTTTCCTCTTGTTATATGCAATCACCTGCGTGACTTCCGGGGAATCAGTGAACGAAGCAGTTAAACGAAAGCAGTTGATAAGAGCAGTTAACGAAGGCAGTTTATAGCAGTTAAAGGGTAGGTAGTACGACAGTTAACGACAGCTACTAGTCAGACAATCAGTCAGTTAAGTGCCATACGTGATACACGCTTTCGGCGATCTTTTGAAAGAGACATGACTGACTGGGGAGAAGATTATCCCGCAGTAGGTTGCCATTGCTTTCTGCCGTAGACTGATGGTCAGCCAAGGCTATAGAACTCAATCTCAGCTCCCCAATTTCTTTTTCCGAGTCGATATCCACTGCATCACAACGATACGCAGTGTAATAATACCTTCGGACTTACTTATTTCTATATTACTTATTATTAGTACTTTCTTTGAATATCTTGTTTCTGGTTATACTAATGCACTATTTTGAACCTACCTTCTTGTTCTTACTTCCGGCAAAAACCGGTCACTACAACTTTGCGGCGAAGTTTCGCCGCAACAACTCCACAACAAATTGGCGACGAAGATCCACAACAATTTTCAAGGTAATTTTCCCTTTGAACTTTATGGTACCAAGAATTTATGAATTCAAGCGTAGTACTAGATTGGCAGTAAAATATCATCATTTTACAGTTGAAATAGCTAGAATCCCGAGTTCTTTGCTAAAAGTTTCTGCTAACCCACTTCTTGCTTGTCGAAGTCTCTTCCGACTTCTTGTCCTCAGAAAATTTTGATCTTCAATAATTTATATGCAATATCAATTCTTATTTTCTGTCTTCTTAATTCTCCCTGCTATGTAACATTTTTATCATATTCTCTAACACTCAGTAAATACTTGCGTTTTTAATGGAGTTATTACCTCGCTTAGAGTGAAATGATTAAAAAAATATAATCATCATTTCTTGTTATTTGAAGATATTCTTAATTAACTTATACTTTTCTTTATTTATATTTGATTAAGTCAAAAGTTAGATAGATAGATAGATAGATAGATAGATAGATAGATAGATAGATAGATAGATAGATAGATATGAACAGACTGGCATAGATAGATAGATAGATAGATAGATAGATAGATAGATAGATAGATATGACAGACTGGATAGATAGATAGATAGATAGATAGATAGATAGATAGATAGATAGATAGATAGATAGATAGATAGATATGAACAGACTGGCATAGATAGATAGATAGATAGATAGATAGATAGATAGATAGATAGATAGATATGAACAGACTGGCATAGATAGATAGATAGATAGATAGATAGATAGATAGATAGATAGATAGATAGATATGAACAGACTGGCATAGATAGATAGATAGATAGATAGATAGATAGATAGATAGATAGATAGATAGATAGATATGAACAGACTGGCATAGATAGATAGATAGATAGATAGATAGATAGATAGATAGATAGATAGATAGATAGATAGATAGATAGATATGAACACACTGGCATAGATAGATAGATAGATAGATAGATAGATAGATAGATAGATAGATAGATAGATAGATAGATTAGGAACTTACTATAGATAGATAGATAGATAGATAGATAGATAGATAGATAGATAGATAGATAGATAGATATGAACAGACTGGCATAGATAGATAGATAGATAGATAGATAGATAGATAGATAGATAGATAGATAGATAGATAGATATGAACAGACTGGCATAGATAGACAGACAGACAGACAGACAGATAGATAGATAGATAGATAGATAGATAGATAGATAGATAGATAGTTAAAAGAGTGAGATAGTTACATAAATAGAAAGTATCAGCCAATTCATATCTACCTAAATACATAGATAGAAACAGAGTGATATATATATATGTGTGTGTGTGTGTGTGTGTGTGTGTGTGTGTGTGTGTGTGTGTGTGTGTGTGTGTTAACAAAGGAAAAGAGGGGTTTGGTACAGGAGTCCATATTTTATAAAGATAGACAACTAAAGGAGTTAAATTACTTTTTTAAGGTTAAGATTTTGAGCTGCTTGAAGAGGTGTATTTAGGGGGAAGGAATGGGTTTCAATATAAGAGCCTACAAATTTTTTATTTAAGTTTATTTAATTAAACCTTTTAGGTAAATGCGAGCTAAATGCCAATTACAGGAAGTTATCAGTTTAAAATTATTAGAGAAAAAAAATATATGTCTTAACCAAGGAAAAAAGGGGTTTAGTAAAAGAATCCATATTTTATAAAGATAGGCAATTAAAGGAGATTGGGATAGGAAGGTAGGGGGGTTAAAATACTTTTTAAAGTTAACGTTAAGGTAAAATTAAGATTAAAATTTAAATTGAATCCATTTAATTTATATTCTAACATCGAGCAAACGGGGATTTAAATTCTAAATTTAAGTATTCAAAAAAATTGCCTTGTGGCGGCACTTACTGATGAATTCCCTGCTAAGATTCAGTAGCCGGTGTTGGTTGGGGTATTTTAATATTGAAATTTTTTCCAGTAAACATAGACAGCACCTATTACGAAAATTCCTCGGAATACGGGCTGAACCTACTAGTTTCCAGCTAATTTCAGGATCCATCCCTTCCTCTTTCATTTTCCAGAATGCTCGCGAAAGGGCTGTCTGGTACTGATTGGGGTTCGAAAAAGAGTACCTGTGGTTATACAGTCTTTGTTTGAAAGAACCGGCGGACATACCGATATAGGTCCGGAAGTCATTTTTTTGGTTGATGGAGAAATGCGGGCTTCATAAATCACCTGGGTAGATTTGCATTTTCCCTCCACCGGGCAGGCGTCCACAGAATTACAGCTGCATTCGTTTAGAATTCCGGACCTAGATTCAGCATTGCGCAAGTTCACCAGAATACTCCTAATATGGGAACCAATAAGGCTGTCCATATTCGGGGTGCAAGAATAACTAATTTGAAGGGTGTACCTATTAAAAATCTTCCGTAGAGGGTTACTGCTATTAACATTTTTGTCTATTAACTTGAGGAAATATTTACCAATATTGATGTTAGTTAGCTTACAATAAGGGGGGTTAAACCAAATTATCTTTCTCTTTCTACAGTTTCATTTATTTTTATTTTTGGATGATTCGGAGTCTATTATAGGTTTATTATATGTTAACTTGTTCTTATATCCGCTTTTTTGAAGGGCCTTATTGTAAATATTTTTACTTGCGTTGAAAGTTTTATTGTTGGATGATAATTGGTTGATTCTATTATTCACTATATTGGGTATCTGTTTTATAATATTTTTGGGGTGGTTGGATGAAATATTAATATAAGTGGGGGAACTATTTTCTTTGAGAAATGGTTGGTAGGATCCATCATTTAAGTTAAGGGGGGATGTCTAGATAGAGATTAGAGGTGACTTCGACTTTAAAACCGAGGTAATTCAGGGCTCTAATTATTTTTTTGTGTATCCTTTTTGTGTAGGACCCATTGGAATTAGGGATAATTATTAATCCATCGTCCCGATATAGGCCTAATTGTTTTGGGTCTAAAAATTTGCTTAGAATATCTAAAAAGTACATTCCCACAAGATCTGCCACCTGGGCTGAATCATATGCTCCCATAGGGACGTCAAAATTCTCCCCCGGCCCCTTTGTCTATGTGGAATCATCAAAGATGAGAATGGATTTTCTGGACGCAAAAATAATTTTGTAGTCCCTATCCGAATTGTTCACGTAATTTTAAGCAAAATTTAAACAGCTTTCAAGAAGGTCCCTTGATATAGAGGAATATAAATCGACAATATCGAGTTTAAGGAAGGTGGATTTAGATTTGTTTTTGATGTTGTTAAACCAGTGTATAGTATCTGAAGAACTTTTCCAAAGGTTTGGTTGTAGATTCAATAGTAGCTTCTCTATTAGGTTTTTTAGAATTTCCCTGGAAATTATGCCTAAGTCACTTTTTGTAGGATTAATTAGCCTGGTTTGTAATTTGTTTTGGAAATTTGGTTTGTGGTCCTTAAATAAAACGTAAGCTTCTTTAGTGGCGATTTTGCCAATTTTGTCACTAATATTTAATTCGTTGGCGAATTTGGCTGTGTCTGTATTAATTTCAGATAGTGCTGGGTTCCTTCTGTCTACTTTGTAATTATTAGTTAGGTTATTTTTAAGGACACTTATGCAATTTAAAGGATCACATTTATAGATGTTATTAGATTTGTCGGATTTTACCCACAGGTGGTTAGATTTTTTTAGGTTTCTAATATCTTCTTTTAGTAAGTTCTGGAATTCATTTGAAGCCCCACAGAATTTGATTTTGGGGATCAGGTCGAAAAGGTCCTTCTCAAAAGAGTTCAGAAATTTGCATACGGGTTGTGTGCACTGGGTCCTCAGGTTAAAAGATTCCGTGGAATGATTTGCAGAGTCTGTCTGTAGAGCGGAGAAAAAAGTGGGATATATATATATATATATATATATATATATATATATATATATATGTGTGTGTGTGTGTGTGTGTGTGTGTGTGTGTGTGTGTGTGTGTGTGTGTGTGTGTTTAAATCATGAGAAACGCCAGATTGGGCCCTATCTGAGAGAAAAAGAACCCCATGTAGCAATTCACTCCGCCTGAAGGCTGTAGTACTTCTTGGCATTCGCAGCGGAAGCTCGAATATGAACATTCTGTTGTGTCTGGATATCAATCTGAGGACAGTACAGAGCAATCGAATAAGAGTTGGGTGTCTCTAATTGCGATTACGAAGCTGTTTAGAGTGATCAGCAGTGATTACAACGTAATTGCTTCATTTTTATTTTAATCATTTCACCCCAAGCAAAGCATTCCACTGCCACTATTGCGCAGGGGGTTACATAGGGGAAGGTAGTGAGAAAGAGTGGTTAGATATAGGAAATGTCAGAAGGAGGGTGATAGACGGCTAAGGATGTAGATTGGAGTAATGTTTGAAAGAATGGATGCGAGTTAGTGTGTTAGGAGGTGTCTATTGACCTTACATTTAAACACCTGGAGATTGTAGCTATCGGGGAAGCAAGTATGTGGAAGGGAATTTCACAAGCGGGAAGTGCGAGAAAAGAAGCTGTTGGAGTAGAAATTGCGGTTACATTTTATTGGTTTCACTGTAAAAGAGTGGGACGTAGTTGCTAATCTAGTATCTCGTGCAAATTCGTACCTAGGAGGTACCAGTGATCTAAGTTCATCGGAGTTTACCTTCCTATAGTGCCTCAGACTAGATACAGAGGTCTACATCAAGTAGTCTTGAGGAGCTAGTACTTCCCTGGTTCAAAGGGGTGGCTGCTAGAAGAGTCTGTTTGGCAACATGACTACACCATGCTAAAAAAGCAGGAGATTCAAATCAGGACTGCCAAACAATTTCTGCGACCAAATCGTCTCTTATATCTGGTTATCAAACTTTCAATACTGAAGCCCCCTTGATGTGTGGGGCGCAGTTGAGCAAAAATACAAAATTTCTTTTAACACCAAAGATGAACTGAAGGCAAAAGTTATGGCAGAACTGACCAGCTAAAACAAGGAGTCTGTCCGGAAGAGTTGCAGGAGATATAGAGAGCTTTTCGAGGACTTGGTTGAAACCAATGACAATATTATTGAATAAATTTTCCCTTTACTATTTCAAGATATTTTAGCATACTTTTGATAATTATATCTGTTAAAATGATATTTTATTGTTATTTTAATTAATTCAGACAAAATTTTTTCAATCGCATCTTGTATATATATATATATATATATATATATATATGGGAAGAGAAAATTTAACATCGCCAACTGCACAAAAAAAAATAGTAATTTGTGTTTCTCGATTAAAAATAATTAAAAACAAAAACACTGGTTAATTTTTTACATAATGAATTTTAGAATGCCTTAATTGAAGAAAAATATTAACTAATTAAGGTAAAGCATTACTTTGATTCAGTTAAAAATATGTTTTTTCTGGTATTGAAATGTTCCGATATTGAGTTGTTCCAGCGTTCACTTGGCGGAGTTTAGTCGGCGGTGTTGAGTTTTCCTGCACCCTTTGATTCAGAGAGAGATAACTGAATATTCTAGGGCACATAATGAGAAATAATAACTTTCACCCAATAAAATTCTTAAGGTAGAAAGTTATAAGCAATATGAAAATGTTAAATGAAGTGTTTGATATTAATTGAAGAGAAGGTGGTATAAAAACAAGATTATGGGGTTGAGAAGTAAAAGTCATAATTGGCTCATGACTTGAAGAGATTAAGATTTAAGTGTTTAGGAAACTATTCGAACGGAGACCTGTTCCACAAAGGTTCAATTCTTGGGAAAAAGCACTGTCATTGGAATGTTCTTACATTTTTTGTTCGTTAAAACAAAAATATTAATTACTATTTATTTATTTGATTACTTAATTGATGGTTTCTCAGTGTCATCAGATAAAAATATATCCGCTGAAAAATACGACAAAATAAATAAATTTAAGGATCTTGGACTGGAAAACTAGGTTACCTTAAAAAGATCCGTGGTAGCACACGTTTACATATAATTCAAACAGCAGGGATCTGCTCATCTACTCAATATAGTATTATCAACATAAAAATATAAGCTTTGGTAAATGAGTATATCAAATAACATATCAAGTTTATTTATTTTTTTATATATAATAACTTTCACCCAATAAAAATCTTAAGGTAGAAAGTTATAAGCAACATGAAAATGTTAAATGGAGTGTTTGATATTAATTGAGGAGAAGGTGGTATAAAAACAAGATTATGGGGTTGAGAAGTAAAAGTCATAATTTAAGTGTTTAGGAATTTTTTTTTTTTTAATCGTATCACCATGAGCAAGGCGATAACGCCACTGATGCGCAGGGGGCTACGTAAGAGTAAAAAGATTGGAAAAGAGAAAGCCGGAAACCACATCCCTAACAGGGAACAAGGGATGAGCCTCTTCACCTGTTCAATAGACGTGGGTGGAGTGTGAACCGGGGGATAGTTTAGTCTATCTACTCCAACTGAAAAAAATAAAAAAGAAAAAAGTGAGAAGATTGGAAAAGAGAAAACCGGAAACCGCATCCTAAACAGGAAACAAGGGATGAGCCTCTTCACCTGTTCAATAGACGTGGGTGGAGTGTGAACCAGGCGATAGTTTAGTCTATCTACTCCAATTCTTCGAACGAAGACCTGTTCCACAAAGTTTCAATTCTTGGGAAAAAGCACTGTCATTGGAATGTTCTTACATTTCATTTTGATTTCATTTTGTGGAAGTAGCATTGAAAGACCTACCTCTAAAGATCTGAACTGGTAGCAATAAAAAATAGAGATCATCTGAAAATTCTGGAAACTTCTTAAACTGAATAAAAACAAAGAACATGGATACTACTTTACACATTGGAAATAACATTGATAGATTTTATACAAATAAAGGAAGAATACTCACCAGATTTGATATTTTTAACGACTTTTTTTATTATAAAAAGATATTGCAGATTGTTGATGATATGTGGTAGCCAGAAACTATAACAAACCTATCAAAATTTAGTTTAGAAAAAAAGAATTATCCCAAAATTTGCAAACTAAAAATACAAGAAATCAAGAAACAAACAAAAGTAATTATAGACATTAAGGTTATTTGACTGGCTGTATGATAATTAAACTCTTAGTATTTATCTATATTTCGGAGATGAGATAGTATTTACAGTATTTGCATTATTCGGACTTTTTTTTATCCTCATCTTTGTGACGATTTGTACGACATTTCAGCCGTTGTACGCTCCGGCCTTCTTCAGGTGCTAGGAATTTTGAACCGAACCCTTTATTACAATCACTTCCTTGCGTAATACCCTAGTGATTGTAATAAAGGGTTCGGTTTGAAATTCCTAGCACCTGAAGAAGAACGGAGCGTACAACGGCCCAAACATCTTACAAATAGCAACAAAGATGAGGACAATAGTCAGAATAATGTAAATACTTCAGTGAAAGTCTTGTTGGGTTATTTTATGTCTAATTTTGTATGAAGCCCCAACAGATGATTGAATTCACCATTTAATAACAATGGTCGACAAGACTAGACTCGCTAAGCTGGGGCATCGGAATTGTATTTGCGTAAAGGACACTTTAAACGGGAAATAGAATCCAGTGTACTAGCAGCACAGAATAATTAATTACAAAAAAAAACAAAAAAAACAAAACACAATGGTTGAACACGATATAAGATATCAAGTGTGAAGAGAGACATATAAAACCAGAGAACTTTGAAGAATCAAAAAGTATTTTCCATGGCACATTGAAATTCAAGCAAGTTATTTAGTCAAAGTGAAAAGAACAGATCTAGTCATTGTAAAGAAAGAAAAAAATTACAAGAAATATCAAATAATCAGTTTTGGAAACTATGAAGTGAATATGAAAATGAAGGAATAGCTAGGAAAATATATGGAAATTGCCATGCTAGTGAAAGAATTCGAATTAAAAGGTGTAGCGTTACAAAACTTGGCTGTTTGCCCTTGACTGAACTGTAATGTTTGCATACGTCAAGAAATAAAAACACATCTCATGACAGTCTGGCATGAGGCGAGAAAATTAAGTCAACTGGCCATTCGCCACAGCGGTTGCACGTGTACAGTCAAACATTCATCTTCAACTGTCTGATATGGCACAGAAAAAGTCACTGGGTATTTACCCAAATCCTCCTCACAGAGGTGGGATGTGGCACAAGGTTATTTTTAACGTTGGATTTCCGAGAGCGTACTCTCGATCCAAAATTCTCATATTCTCATATGCGAGGACCTCGCATAAGCGGGTGAGGGTACTTGTCAACTTTTCCCCAGACGAGGCAATGCCAAATGGCATAGCCTCGTCTGGGATCCTCTTTTTCCGAAGGCGGAGAGTCCGACAAGTCTGACTTGGAGTGGAAATCTAGTAAAAATGATTTTCTAGGCGAAGCTTAAATGTGGCACAAAGCCGAAAGTATGGGACACCCAGTGAGGATCGAACGCACTACTCAGTCATAACTAATCAAGCAAGACAATTACATGCCGAAGTGCCCAGAAAATGTCACTGACGTGAAACATAAACACAGCACCTGACAAGTAAATGCTTCTCATGTGTCTTCTAATACGTACCTATTTCACCGTGGCTTACGTACACATTGAAACACCAGTTCCCAAAAGTTAAGCAAAACTGATCCTGGTCAGTATCTAGATGGGTGACCCCTCGCGAATAACAGGTACTGTAAGCTTGGATGTGCGGGTGGTGTAATAAATAAGGGCTTTAAATTAGTAATCAAGTTCCAATTTCACTTGAATCCGTTTTAACTATATTCCCTTACGCGCAAATACATTCGGAAAAGATATGAATCTATCTATTTTCCATGCAGGTATGAGTAATTTAGTAAGACTTGTATCACTAAACCATTATTATATTCCCTAAGGTATATTTTTATAATCTAAAAGTATTCCATGCGTTAAATAACTTGCAAAAGATTGATAAACTGTATAAAAATACAAACTATTTCAGTCAGTTAAATGCCATACGTGATACACGCTTTTGGGCGATCATGTCTCGCAAAAGACATGACTGACTGGGCAGAAGATTATCCAGCATAAGCTTGCTATTATTTTCTGCGGTAGACTGGTTGTTATCCAAGATTATAGGACCCAATCTGTTCTCTTATTTAACCTATAACTGGAGGGAAGAGACGGATTAATACCTTTCCCAAGGGTATTTGCGCGCAAGTGAATGCAAGGAATTCAACCGGAATTCGAACTCAGCTTCCCGATTTCTCTTTCCGGGCCGATACCCATTGCACCACAACGCGCATCCTGCACCACAACTCACATCCTGCACCACAACTCACATCCTGCACCACAACTCACATCCTGCACCACAACTCACATCCTGCACCACAACTCACATCCTGCACCACAACGCACATCCTGCACCACAACTCACATCCTGCACCACAACTCACATCCTGCACCACAACGCACATCCTGCATCACAACTCACATCCATATTAAAACTATTTCACAAAAAAAAATATATGGTTGAAAGTTCTGTAAATATATATATAAAGTATTTTCTCTCATACATATAGTGTTGTCTGTTATCACCCATTAGCAAAATGTTACTATACTGCGGATATTAAATTAATGCCATGTCTCTTCAGAACACAGATGGTCATGGATCGCCACAGGCTCCTTTTTCGTTATTATCTTTTAATTTATTGAGAAAAACAATTTCTGTTGAATTTTCCAGTGTTTTGATTTCAGAGTTCTAGACTGGAAGATACCAAAATCTTGAGCACAGACTACTCTTTTATTTAACCCATAGCAGGAGAGGGAATAACTGAACTCATGCCTTTCCAAAGTGCAATAACGGGAAAATATACAGAACATACTAAGCTGGAATTTGAAGGGGGTTCACTACTTTTACTTTCTTCGTCGATAACCGTTGCTCTTCTTCTTTAGTGTACCGTTCCTCCCCAGAACGTAGGTGATAATAGCCATCCACATCTTCATGTCCCTTGTAGCTCTTAATATATTTTCTCTTGTTATTTCTCCCAAACCCTGCCATCTCTTCCCTTCTATCCACCCTAAGAGTATCATATATTCCAAGTCTTCCTTCCCCCTTATATGTCCCAGAAACTTCAACTGTCTCTTTCTGATATTAAGTATCTTCATCTTTCATGTTTCGGGTATTCAGAACACAGACGATCATGGCCCTCCACATCTCTCTATCCCTTGTAGCTCTCAAGATATTTTGTCTTGTTATTTCTCCCAAACCCTGTCTGCTATCCACTCTAAACACTGATCATTCATCAAGTGTCTAGTAATAATATTAATATTAGAACACTTTGGTAAAATACTCTTTTCCAATAATCATTACAGTAAAGTTGACACTAAATTCTATCGTCAACATTTGGTAAAGCTTCGAAGAACTTTTTTCTCATCGTCATTATGTCCCTTTTTTATCACCCCCATCGTAATTTCAGCATTTTGCAAAACAAGCCCACGTTTTTAATTATCTTTGTAATTTTCGTTGAATCTTATAACAATTATCTGCTTGTAAATTGTGTGCTCCTCCCATCTTTAACTCCTCCTATCTTTATCATTGTGTCAATCATTTTTTCATGAAAAAGCAACTCCTCCCAGTCATAACCAAACATTACCTTTTCTTTCATAGCCCCGATCCTTCCCAATGATGACGCTAATTGTTCACGTTTCTTTCTCTTCTTTGTTTCCTTTTATTTAAACTTTTGCTCTTTTTGTCAAAGATCTTAAGTTCTTTTACTCACATTTCACCCATTCTTTTACGCCCTTACAGACTCACCCACACACCCACTCATTTCTTCACCCACTCACATGTATTGGTCTCGCTGTTGTCTGTTTTCGCTTGATTTTTTGTTTTTTTTAAATATCTGTTTCCAGACCTTATCTCTTCCCTTTGTTCTTCGTCACCAGTCATCATCGCAGTCAAATTCTTTTGAGGCTATTTTCTCTTCCTTTATTACCCATTTCCTTGATACGCTTGATCTTTTTAAGTGATATCCTTAAACGTCCCTTTCTCCTCAATGCACCCAGTGTCACCGGTCATTTATAAAGAAGAATATCTGCCTGGTCATTTATCTTATTCATTCATTCTCCCGCAATATTTAACGATTAAACACAGATATCTTTTAATTCAAAGTCCCCTTTTCCAATAAGATCCATTTATTTGCTTTCTTAGTCTTTTTTCTCTTTTCTTTTCGGCTTTTCTTCCTTGCTTTGTTTTCTTACTTTTATTAGTCAATATTTTTTTGTTTGTTTCGGCTTCATATTATTTTTTTATCCAATGTTCTTCATTTTCTTTTTAGGTATTTCTTATTTTATGACTCAATTCTATTGCACCAGTACCTTTCTGTTTTCTTCTTTCTTTGGTAATTCATATGGAATAGTCTTCTCTATCACCTGCATGACTGTTTTCTTTCTTTCTTTCTTTCTTTCTTTCTTTTTCTTATAATAATCAATCTGTCCAAATGTCTTTGGTAATTCATTCTAACATCTATGCCACCTGAATCTCTCCTTTCTTTCTTTCTTTCTTTCTTTCTTTCTTTCTTTCTTTCTATTCATTATAATGATCATTCTGTCCATTTGGCAATTTCTGCTAACGTTCATAAATTTATATTTTTCTATATCACTTAGATGTTTTTCTTTCTTTCTTTCTTTCTTTCTTTCTTTCTTTCTTTCTTTCTTTCTTTCTTTCTTTTCCTTATAATAATCAATCTGTCCAAATGCCTTTGGTAATTCATTCTAACATTTATATCACTTGAATCTCTTCTTTCTTTCTTTCTTTCTTTCTTTCTTTCTTTCTTTCTTTCTTTTCCTTATAATAGTCAATCTGTCCGAATGTTCTTTGGTAATTCATTCTAACATTTATATCACTTGAATTTCTTCTTTCTTTCTTTCTTTCTTTCTTTCTTTCTTTCTTTCTTTCTTTCTTTCTGTCTGTCTGTCTGTCTGAGAACCATTTTTGCCTACCATCAACATGACTGATGCTAACTTCCAGGAGACTGACGCGTTGCGCATTCTCGGGCTAACATTTTGTCATGAATCGAAAGGATTATATTGAATCAATTTCTAGGTCTGCAGCTAGGAAATCTTGTTCATTGTGTTGTGGTAGACAATTTTTATCACCAGAATCTGTCTAACATATTTATAAGTCTAACTTTCGCCAATACTTTGAATATTGTTGTCTAGCACTTCTCCGATATATTTAGATATTCTTGATAAAATCCAAATAAGAACTGACAATTTTATCGGTCCTGGCCTAGTATATAGGTTTCAATCTCTTCTTTACCGCCGTAAGATAGCTTCCTTGTGCTTTTTCTATAAATACTTTTATGGTAATTGTTGTTATAAACTTATCTCTATAGTACCTAAATTTCATGAATTTAAGTGCACCACTAGATTGGCGGCAAGGTTTCATCATTTTACAATTAAGTAAACCGTAAGTCCTAACAGTATTTTTCTTGCAATTCTCTTTTCTGGAAATCTCTTACGGCTTAATGTTTTTCTGTCAACTTTTGTCTTCAAAAATTTATACAATGTCAATCGTTACCTACTGTCTTCCTGATTACTCCTAAATTATGACTAAATTCTATGCTAACAGTTTTGTTTCACGCACTTCTCACTTGTGTATCTCTTTTCTGGTTTCTTGCTTTCCAGTCAAGTTTGATCCTCAAAAAGTTTAATGCTAATTGTTATATTCTGTCTTCTTAATTCCTGTTTTTTTTTATTGTTCTTTCCCATTAATAGTGTTTTTTTTTTTCACGTCCTCTCAATTACTTGCGTTTTATAGACTTCATTCCCTTGCTTGAGTTGAAATGAAAAATACTTTCTAATGTTTTCGATAACAGCTTAATGTGCTTTTTTCAAATATATCATTAAATAATGTTATAATAATAATATCCAATGACTACGTCAATGTGCGATACATTAATAATAATAATAACAACAACAGCAGTCAAAGACCAAAACTTCCGCCAAAGAAATACTGACATCATCTCAGTAACTTCAAATAAGAATAAGTGCAATGAACTTAACCGCACTCAAGAATGGAAAATGTAAAGTGAAATTAAATTAGGCTGCAAAAATTGTGGAAGTTTTTTTTTTACTTTTACTTTACCAAAGTTGTATTTTAACTCATTTTTGTGTATTTTATCTATTTTTTGCTTTTGGATAATAAATATTAAATAATATTTTCGTGAAAACATATTGCGTTCAGAAAATGTAATGACGTAAAGCAATCAAAGGGAGATAATTCAGTATTTGGCATGTGAACACAAAAATATTCGTAAAATAAATGAATAAAATAAAAAAAAATGACCCAGAAACTTTATCCCGTACAGGAAATAACCCAAAATCTAATCGGTTCGTCGCAGTCATGAGGCCAATCATCCCTGAAAGTTTCATCTGAACTCACCCAGCGGATCTTTAGACATTTTGATCACAAGACAAACGCGACTGACTACAATAATTCTGACTTAGGGCGGAGGTAATAATAATAATAATAATAATAATAATAATAATAATAATAATAATAATAATAATAATGTAAAGCCCAATTACTTATTAACAGAATGACCCTGGAAAACTGCTACAGTACAAAAAAAAAAAAAATCTTAGTACTGCCTGGATAGAATATCGTGAGACATTTGATAGTGTGCCACATTCCTAGATTTTAAAGACTTTAAATATATACAAGATATCACCTGTCATCATCAATTTCATCAAACAATGCATGTCGATATGGAAAACCACTCTTTACCTCAATCATATAAATGGAACCTATGAGTCTGGTGAAATAAACATAAAAAGATGTATATTTCGAGGTGATTCTTTGCGTCGCTTACTATTCTGCATATCATTAATAGCACTAACCAGTCAACTTAATAAGACAGAATGTGGTTATAAAATAGGCCAAAAGAAAATAAGCCATCTATTTTACATGGATGACTTAAAGTTATATGCTAAGAATGATAATGAGCTGGAAGGTCTTCTGCAAACTGTAAAATGCTTCAGCGAAGACATTGGAATGAAATTTAATTTGAATAAATGTGCTAAAGCTACAGTTTTACGTGGATCAGTACAAGAAACATCCTCAATTAGCTTAGACCCTGCTGTAACAATAAAAGAATTGAAACCAGAAGAAGCTTATAAATACCTAGGTGTAAATGAGAGCGAAAACATTCACCATAAAAAAATGAAAGAAATAGTGCGTAAAGAGTACTATAGAAGGCTACGAATGATATTAAAAACTGAATTAAATTCACAGAACAGAGTTATGGCCATTAATAGCCTTGCAATCCCAGTTGTCCAATATAGCTTTAACATCTTAAACTGGACTCTAAACGACATCAGGCGAATTGATTCTTAAACAAGAAAGCTTCTTTCTAAGCATCAGATGCATCATCCAAAGGCTGATGTAGACCGTCTATACATACATACATACCCCGTAAAGAAGGTGGAAGAGGTCTTATTCAGCTGGAATTGTCAGACAAGACAACAACTATTGGCTTACTAACATACATAGAAACAACAAAGGATTTGATGATACAATTAGTAAGGCAACATGAAGAAAGAAAGAAAAAATATTCAATAATAAAAGAAGGCAGTAAATACAAACAAGATTTACATTTAGTAGATTCTGGAGAAAAGCAAAACAGAAGCCAAGAACCAACTATTGCGGCAATAAAATATGAAAATGAAAGCAAAGGATAAAGCTCTTGAACAGATGAAACAACGCTGGCAAGACAAACCTCTGCATGGCCAATATCCAGAACGTGCCAATAAATCCAATGTTGATCAAGTTAATACTCATCGATGGTTACGTGCATCTGGATTTAAGCTGAAGACTTTATTCTTGCAGCGCAAGACCAAAGTCTTTTCATTAGAAACTTTCAGGCAAATATTATGCATAATAATATGGATCCAAAATGCAGGTTCTGTGATAAATACCAAGAAACAATAGACTATCTAATTTCAGGATGTTCTGTACTTGCCCCAAATGAATATAAAAATCGTCAAGATAGAGTGGGGCAATATTTAGATTGGACAATGTGAAAATACTATGGAAAATCTGTAAAAAACACTGGTATGAACATCACCCAGCACCGGTTACAGAAATTCTATGGGATTACACCATCTACACAGACAGAAAGTTGAAGCATATAGGCCGGACATTATTGTTAAAATCCAGAATGAAAAACTTGTCTATTAATTGATATGGCGTGTCCAGCGGATTGTAACATAGCAACCAAGGAATTTGAAAAACTGTCAAAATATAAAGACCTGGAAATTGAAATAGAAAAACATGTGGAAACTGAAAACAAGAATCGTGCCAGTGATAGTAGGCGCACTTGGAATGATAAAAAATGGAACAAAACAACACATTGAAAGAATCCCTGGAAACCCCAGCTTAAGAGATATGCAGAAAATTTTCTTAAGTACAGCCCACACACTAAGGAGAACTTTGTCTCTGTAACGCTGGGTATGATAGGGGAGATAGAAAAAACATGAAATGGAGCCATAACAACACACCACAACCTACCTTAGGTCTTCCCGCAGACTTAATAGGTAGTGCGTCTATAGCAGAAATTGAAATATGATGAAAAATGACAACATAATAATAATAATAATAATAATAATAATAATAATAATAAATATATACAAGATATCGCCCGTCATCATCAATTTCATCAAACAGTGCATGTCTATATGGAAAACAACCCTTTACCTCAATCATATAAATGGAACCTATAAGTCTGATGAAATAAACATCAAAAGAGGTATATTTCAAGGTGATTCTTTATCTCCCTTACTATTCTGCATATCATTAATAGCACTAACCAGTCAACTTAATAAGACAGAATGTGGTTATAAAATAGGCCAAAAGAAAATAAGCCATCTATTTTACATGGATGACTTAAAGTTATATGCTAAGAATGATAATGAGCTGGAAGGTCTTCTGCAAACTGTAAAATGCTTCAGCGAAGACATTGGAATGAAATTTAATTTGAATAAATGTGCTAAAGCTACAGTTTTACGTGGATCAATACAAGAAACATCCTCAATTAGCCTAGACCCTGCTGTAACAATAAAAGAATTGAAACCAGAAGAAGCTTATAAATACCTAGGTGTAAATGAGAGCAAAAACATACACCATAAAAAATGAAAGAAATAGTGCGGAAAGAGTACTATAGAAGGCTACGAATGATATTAAAAACTGAATTAAATTCACAGAATAGAGTTATGGCCATTAATAGCCTTGCAATCCCAGTTGTCCAATATAGCTTCAACATCTTAAACTGGACTCTAAACGACATCAGGCGAATGGATGCTAAAACAAGAAAGCTTCTTTCTAAGCATAGGATGCATCACCCAAAGGCTGATGTAGACCGTCTATACATACCCCGTAAAGAAGGTGGAAGGGGTCTTATTCAGCTGGAATTGTCATACAAGACAACAACTATTGGCTTACTAACATACATAGAAACAACAAAGGATTGGATGATACAATTAGTAAGGCAACATGAAGAAAGAAAGAAAAAATATTCAATAATAAAAGAAGGCAGTAAATACAAACAAGAATTACAGTTAGTAGATTCTGTAGAAAAGCAAAACAGTAGCCAAGACCAACTATTGCGGCAAAAAATATGAAAATGAAAGCCAAAGATAAAGCTCTTGAAAAGATGAAACAGCGCTGGCAAGACAAACCTCTGCATGGCCAATATCCAGTACGTGCCAATAAATCCAATGTTGACAAAGTTAATACTCATCGATGGTTACGTGCATCTGGATTAAAGTCTGAAACTGAAGGATTTATACTTGCAGCACAAGACCAAAGTCTTTTCACGAGAAACTTTCAGGCAAATATTATGCATAATAATATGGATCCAAAATGCAGGTTTTGTGATAAACACCAAGAAACAATAGACCACCTAATCTCAGGCTGTTCTGTGCTTGCCCCAAACGAATATAAAAATCGCCACGATAGAGTTGGGCAATATTTACATTGGGCAATGTGCAAACATTATGGAAAATCTGTAAACAAACACTGGTATGAACATCATCCAGCACCGGTTACAGAAATAGAAGATGTAACCATTCTATGGGATTACACCATCTACACAGACAGAAAAATTGAAGCAAACAGGCCAGACATTATTGTTAAAAACCAGAAGGAGAAAACTTGTCTATTAATTGATATGGCTTATCCAGCGGATTGTAACATAGCAATCAAGGAATTTGAAAAACTGTCAAAATATAAAGACCTGGAAATTGAAATAGAAAAAATGTGGAAATTGAAAACAAGAGTTGTGCCAGTGATAGTAGGTGCACTTGGAATGATAAAAAATGGAACAAAACAACACATTGAAAGAATCCCTGGAAACCCCAGCTTAAGAGATATACAAAAAATTGTCTTATTAAGTACAGCCCACACACTAAGGAAAACTTTATCTATGTAATGCTGGGGATGATAGGGAGGATAGAAAAACATGAAATGGAGTCATAACAACACGCCACTACCTGCCTTAGGTCTCCCCGCAGACTTGGATGGTAGTGAGACCAATGCAGAAATCGAAATATGATGAAAAATGACATAATAATAATAATAATAATTGGAAACCCCAGCTTAAGAGATATACAAAAAATTGTCTTATTAAGTACAGCCCACACACTAAGGAAAACGTTATCTATGTAATGCTGGGGATGATAGGGAAGATGGAAAAACATGAAATGGAGTCATAACAACACGCCACTACATGCCTTAGGTCTCCCCGCAGACTTGGTTGGTAGTGAGACCAATGCAGAAATCGAAATATGATGAAAAATGACATAATAATAATATTGAAACTATCAAAATACAAGACCTCGAAATCGTAATCTCAGAAACGTGGCACATGAGGTTATCAATACTTATCAATAAGCAAAATTTTCCGATAGACTCACTCAAGAAATTTCTGGTAGTCCGAGCCTTCTTCTTCTATGTGTCCTGTCCCTTCACGACGTAGGCGATCATGGCTTTCCACATCTACCTATCTTTGGTGGCTCTTAGCACACCTTCTCCTGTTACATCATGCAAACTTCGTTCCATCACCCACCTGATTAGATCCTTCTAATATGTTATCGGTTGATTTCCCCTGTATCTTTTTCCCTTTGTCTGGCCTGTTAGTATCAGGTTCTCCAAGCCCTTCTTCCTCATTGCATGTCCCAGGAACTTTAGCTGCCTCTTCTTGATGGTCAGTATTAATTTCCTTTTTGTTTCCATCATTTCTGCAACCACTTCATTGCTAACATGATCGATCCATGATATTCACAACATCCTTCTGTAGAACCACATTTAAAGAAACAAAAATTCGAAGGATTTATCTATGTAAAGTGCGTGTGATCTTGGGATATTTTTGTCTTTTTTATTTGTTTGCTCAATGGAAAATGTCATAATGCTATTTCTAACCTTATTTCTCTGGTTCAAACCCAGAAAGAAAGAAATATTTCTCAGAAATAAAATAATAAAAGTTAAGATTCATTGATGTTTACAAGCGTCTAGAAAAAAGGCTGAAACGGAAGGTTTTATTCTTGCAGCGCAAACCCAGAATCTTTTTACTAGGCTCTTTCAGGCAAATATAATACATAATAGTGTGGATCCGAAATGCAGGTTCTCTGAAAAATATCAGAAAACTATAGAACATTTAATCTCAGGATGTACTTACGCCAAATGAATATAAAAATCGTCATGATCGAGTGGCGCAATATTTACAATGGAAAATATACAAAGCCTTTGTAAAAGAAGCTAACAAACACTGGTGTGAACATCACCTAGCACCGGTTACAGAAACATAAGTTATCACAATGGGATGATATCATCTTCGCAGACAAGAAGATCGAAGCAAATAAGCCAGGCATAATTTTCAAAAACGGAGAAGAAAAAATCTGCCTACGACTTGATATGGCGTGTCCAATAGACTGTAACATAACAAAAAAAGAATCTGAAAATCTATCGAAGTATAAAGACCTGGAAATTGAAATAGAAAAATGTGGAAATTGAAAAAAAGGATTGTACTAGTGATAGTAGGTAAACTTAGAACAATGAAAAAAAAAATGGAGCACAACACTCACTGAAAAATCCCTTGAAAATTCAGCTTACGAGAAATAGAAACAAATGTCTTGATCAATACAAGTCAAACACTAAGAACTTTATCCATATAACGCTAGTGACCTTGCGATTAAGGCACTCTCCAAATATACGCTGTAGTGAATCATTTTCTCCTTTGATCAGAGAAGCATATTTTATGTCAAAATTTTGATAAGTCTCGTTACGGTGGGTAACCAACGCATTTCACGTAATATTTTGTACAATGTCTCTTTTGTGTTCATATTATCGTTTATTTAGGTTCCTTGAGGTTTCTCCTATAGAGTAAACACCTTCTATTGTTAGTTTGTTGTTTTGTTTAGAATTGATAAGTCTTTTATTGCTTTTGACGTAATAGTAACAAGTTTTTTGTTTAGTTTATATAATTTTTTCGATTATAGATCTGATAGAATTAGTTGTTAGAATAACATATTTTTTTTTTATTTATTGGGTATTTCACAAGGGGACGATTTTTGTCTTGAAATATTTTATAAGCATTTTTTTGGCATTTAATATAAAATATTTACGGTGCTGAAGAAGTTTGAAAGCGTTTTCAATGTATTTCTCCCCTTCGTGCAAATAATTTGAGCCGCATATCCCTACTGCTCTTAGGTAGAATCTGATGATTATGCCGGATTTTATTTTGTTTTTATGATACGAATAGACATATTCAAACACAATTTTTATTTTTAACGGAATGTGTGTGTTTTATGTAGGTGTCTGAAGTTATAGGAATATTTTATTTTCCAAACACGGTCAGCACATTGTGGGAAAAGGAAAAGCCAAAACTTAATGAAATTAACCACGAAAACGGTCACAATGTGCTGACGGTGTTTGGAAAATAAATTGTCCTTAGAATGATAATAGCTAAAATTTATCAGAAAGCGCTCGATAACGTAGAAGTTTTTGACAGTTTTTGCACAATTTGTGTCCATAAAAATTACTTATACGAGCACAAGAAAAATGAAATAAAACACCTTAATCGCAGTACTTTGTCAGTCGTCTTTAACGAAACTTATATATATATATATATATATATATATATATATATATATATATATATCGATGCATGTTTCATTAAATAATATAGACAAGTTTTGTCGATTTATTTTAAGAATTTACATAAAATAAATCGACAAAACTTGTTTATATTATTTAATGAAACAAGCATCAAAGAAAACATGCTGCTTAAATACACACACAATATATATATATAGACACACACACATATATATATACAGACATATATACATACATATATATGTACACACACATATATATATATATATACACACATATATACATATATATATACACCTATATATACACATATATATACACACATATATGCATATATATACACATATATACATATATATATACACACATATATACATATATATATACACATATATATATACATACACACACACACACACACACACACACACACACACACACACACATATATATATATATATATATATATATATATATATATATATATATGAAGTCTTTAATAGCCTCGATTTTGAAATAGACGTCCAAATGAATAACAAATTATCCAATATTTAGATGTAGAATTTAATCTGCAGACTGGCAGTGTCTCCCTATATACAAGTCCCAACATAAATTTGAGGTATGTGAACAGTAGATCTAACCATCCTGCGAAGATAATCAAACATATCCCTAAAGGAATAGAATACAGGTCATCTAAAAATTCTTTTCAATTTTCGATGAAAGAAAAATGATTGTGAAAAGGCTTTAGATGAAAATGATCATAAGAATAAGTTAAAATATAAACCCCAAATGAATAAGCAAATAAAGAATATTTAAATGAAACTAAATATTTAATTGGACTTCCCTTTTGATTCAGAGCTAAAGTCCATAAAATTTTTTGAATCGATTAATAAACACTTCTCTAACAACTCAGAATTACACAAGATATTTAATAGAAATACAGTTAAAATAAGCTCCACCTGCATTTGCAATTTAGAAAATTACATAAAGAGACAAAACGCCAAGAATTAAAAAACATGCAACAAAACAATGTTAATAAAAAATGTATTTGCAGAGATAAAAGATTTTGTTAAAACGAAAGAGATATTTACAAAATAGAATTTCATGCTAAAAATAGACTGCTGTAATGTGATATATCACGACTTGCCAGCTCGGATACAGTCACTTTCTCACCGGCGCGATGTGGCTTCCCTGTGTCTCTTCTACAAATACTTTCGCGGCTTCTGCTCCGATATACTTAGCTCTCTAGTGCCCGCTATATATGAATTTAATCGAGCAACAAGATTAGCAACTAGGTCCTACGCTTTTACTGTGAAACCAATAAAATGTAAACGCAAATTCTACTCCATTAGTTTCTTTTCTCGCACTTTCCGCCTATGGAATTCTCTTCCGTTTACTTGCTCCCCCAACAGCTACAATCTCCAAGAATTTAAGTGTAAAGTCAATAGTCATCTCCTATCTCACTAACTTGCATCCTCTCTCTCACGCTCCTTTCTCCGTCCACGTTACTTTTTTTTTTTAATCATTTCACCCCGAGCAAGGCGGAAACGCCACTGATGTGCAGGGGGTTACATAAATGTAAAAAGATTAATTAGAAAAGAGTGAGGAGTACAAACTAGTTAGAAAGGAACATTAGAAAGCTGAGAAAGCAGGTGCGATGACAGATACATAGGTGGAGAGAAAGGGAAGGTTATACAGGGGAGGGGAGAGAGCTAAAGGACAGTGGTTAGTAGATGAATATTGACTTTGCATTTAAATTTCTGGAGGTTGTAGCCGTCAGGAAAGCAAGAATACGGGAGCGAGTTCCACAGGCGGGAAGTGCGAGAGAGGAAACTGCAGGAGTAGAATTGTCGTCTGCATTTGGCTAACCTGACTGTGAATGGGTGGGACCCAGTTGCCAGTCTGGTTGCACGAGTAAACACCTATTGAGGAGGCATCAGTGACTTAAGCTCGTCCGAGCAGAATCCATGAAAGTATTTATAGAAGAGACAAAGGGAAGCCACATTTCGACGATGGGGAAGTGGCTGCTGTCGAGTCGCCAGATCAGTACCTATCACATTACAGACTCTCCTTCGGAGCTTGTCACTGAGGAGAACGGCAGAGGCACCTGACCATAAATGCCAGCAGTACTCCATCAGTATTCTCATCCTTCTCTTACCCTCTTTCTGACACCCCCTATAACCTGACACTCATTCTCATAACTTTCCTCCTATGTAATCCCCTTCTCAACAATGACAGTAAAATGCCTTGCTTGGGGTGATATGATTATAGAAAAAATGTAGGATGTACTCGAGACAATTTTAAATAAGCGCTGGTACAATCATAAGTCAACATTCAAGCTAGAAAACCTTAAAAATTGTACCAAACTAGCCAACCACGTGTGGAAATTAAAAGAAAAACAGCAAAGATCCTTATGTAACTTTGAGTATATTAAAAGATATCAAACCTTGCAAGGGTAGTGATGTCTGCAGATTGTACCAAAAAGAGAATTTAGGTATATTATCATTTCCAGAATGAGAAAGATTGCTAATTGAAAGATCTGAAATAATGTCCGGATGTATACACCTTAGAACATATATGCTAGGCTCTTTCAAACCTGTATGAAAGTGTTTCCAATATTATTTTACTTGTTTTGACTAATTCTTCCCTATTTTGAACTTTTTGGTGTGCCTTCTAAAATTCCAGTTACGTGTTAAAAAAACTGTTGGATAATGAGTTAATATATAACGCCTTAAGATACTGAAAGGTTACAGCCAAATTTGCGTAATCATGCATTCAGGTGGAATATATATATATATATATATATATATATATATATATATATATATAAATATATATATACATATTCCATTTGTAAACGAATTATTACGTAATAACTCGTTTACAAATATTTAGACTGAGATAGATAGATAGATAGATAGATAGATAGATAGATAGATAGATAGATAGATACGAATAGACCGGTTGCCAACCAAGGCTATAGAACCCAATATGTTCTATTATTTAACCCATAACTGGAGGGAAGAGACGGATTAATACCTTTCCCAAGGGTATTTGGTAGATAGATAGATAGATAGATAGATAGATAGATAGATAGATAGATAGATAGATAGATACGAATAGACCGGTTGCCAACCAAGGTTATAGAACCCAATATGTTCTATTATTTAACCCATAACTGGAGAGAAGAGACGGATTAATACCTTTCCCAAGGGTATTTATGCATAAGTGAATGAAAGGAATTCAACTGGAATTGTTTGTTATTACGTTGCTGAATTTTTTAATGTATATTTTTTATCCCAATGCGTCTTCATATGTCAGGGTCACGTTTTTCTTCTTTTATTAAAACACTTCTCAGATAGTTAAATATTCATACTTGGTTGACTTTAACAGCTCCATTTGTTATTTTGCATCTTGATCTGCTTTTTTTTACTAACAACCATGCATTCCCTTTTCTTTCAATTAGTGATTAGTGCTTTTTATGTCTTTCCTTTACTGTTTTGTTTTGAAATACCTACAGTTGTATCTACTATCAATAAAGTGTCATCTGCATAGCTTATATTGTTAAAATTGTGCCCACCAATAACAAATTTTATCAGAAATTCAATTCTTTTAAAATCATCTCACTGTGTAAACTAAATAAATCAGGTGTGTTGACAGCCACCTGTCTTCTCCTATTTTCTTCATTTACAACATTCAGATACTCTACGCGAAGAGAAAATTACTTTTAATATAGACATGGTAGTGTAACGAAATATCTGCGTTTGATATATACAAATATTCTACATTGAGAAAAATAGTAGGAATAAACGCCCTCACCCGTGCTATAAGATGAAAATGTTACAGTGCTCTGAGATTTCACTATCTGTACTGACCATACTTCAAAAGCAAATAAGTTAGATATAATACAAAAAAAACTACAACAATGTAAGTGCTTTCTCGTCGATATGGTCATACCGTCTGCTATATTCAATATAATATATATAATATATATATATATTATATATTATATATAATATATATTATATATTATATAATATCTATATTATATATATTTTTAATTCCTTGATTTTGAAATCTCTAATTCGTTGTTCGCTTCTTGGGTTGTCTCTCCTGATAAAGAGTTTACGTTCTCTATACTTTCAATTCCTTGTTTCTAGTTTTCCTTTAATACCTTGTCTTCTGGTGTCGGTAGTTTTATTTTCAATATGATGTCATTTTATCTGCGTATCTTATATTGCTAACACTGTGTCCACCAATAATAAATTAGGGCAATACCTCCAGAACTCTTACGATTACCTCAACTAATAGGTTAAATAAATCCGGTGAAAACACGCATTTTTGTCTTATACCCTTTTTATTTTGTTTACTTTCTCAATTCATGTTCTGTACGTATGCTGTCAATTTGTTTCTAGTAAATGTTCTCGATTATTCTAATCTTTCCCAAATAAATCCTAAAAGATTTCCAAGTAGTTCAAATAAATATCTGTGTTATAGCTTATCAAATTATTTTGTATAGTCTATGGAACATAGGTATGTACCATTTTGCATTTATATTAAACGCTTTAATAGCATTCTGATCATAAAAATTGCATTTCTTGTTCCAGTGTCATATTTACTGTCATCTTTTATAACACTTTCCAGCTAGTTAGATTTCTATACTTGCTTGATTTTGTAACTTACATCTTGGCTTGCCCCTTTTGTTACTAACTGTCCGTTTTGTCTTCTACAATTAATGGTTAGTCATACTTTCTTTGATTCTTCGCCACCTTGTCTTGCAGTACAGACAGTTTGCTTTTTTTGTCTGTCATCAAGGCATCTTCTAGTTTTCTGAAGAATGCCCTATTATATAGGTTAAATAAATTTTGTTAGAACAGGCTTCTTTGTCTTACGCCTCTTTTTCTTTGGTGTACTCAGTTTTTTTGCTTAATTCGTGTTCTGTACGTACGCTGGTAATTGTTTCCAGGGTTAGTTCTGGATTATTCTAATCTTTCCACAATAAATCAAGTTTTGTAATATTTCAAATAGATCCTTGTGTTGTACATTATCAAATTCTTTTGGGTAGTTTATGAAGCATTATGAAACTAAAAATAAAAACGTGAATGGAGCTGTTTGGAAAACTTAGTGTGACACTGTACTCCTTAATGCTTCTTCCAAAGAGATTAACTGGTTCTACCCAAGATATTACCACTATATTCAAATAATCTATATGGGTCATCCAACAGTTTAGTTCTGAAAAAGTGAATTGATAGGCCCTCATATATAGAAATCTACAAAAGAGTCCACTATATATATAAACATTACTTTAAACGGAAATGTATTAGCTGTATAAATACAAATTAGTTAATATGAATCAGGTTAACAGCTGTAACAATAAAAAAGTTCTAGGAAGACTTTGCTAATTAAAAAAGGTCATTAAAATTTTATTCTTTTATAATATGATATTATTTATTCACTAAGGTATTACTCAAAAGAAAAAATGAAAGTTTACAATACCCTTTTAAAAATGAATAATCTTTCTTGAAACTTTTTTTTTTGATTTCAAGTTAATCGATTAAACTTAATACTTTCAATAAGCAAAACATTATACTGTATTTCAAACCGAATTTAAATTGATTGTAATATTTTTGAAACTACAAAATTGATAAAACTCAGCTATATTAGCGAATCGGCAAAAACAGCATTTTTTTTAGAAATAAGAAAATTTGAGGAAGATTAGCCGATTTAAAGTTAATATCAGTTGAAACAAATATTACTTATTTTTAGTTAAAAATTTTGCAGAAAAGTATTTTTAACACGGAAGTGTCTTTTACGCAAGTGATGTAGACAACAGTCCCGATAGACATGTGGTTGAGAATTTTTTCTACGGGTAAAATTGCTATAAAAAGTACTTCACTTATAACGTGAGACCAATTTTTATATCTAAACTTATTTATAAATGGAACTTTGTCTGTGTGTGTATGTGTGTGTGTGTGTGTGTCCGTTACCTATAGACTCCGAAACGGCTGAACCGATTTTCTTGAAAATGTACACAGTTGTACTATAAGCATCTGCGAATGTTCTTAGCTAGGTTTTGTGTCGAGGTACCCCCGATAAATATCGAAAATCGATTATCGAAAAAATCGGGTTATAGAAGGAGTGGTCCGATTTTAATCAAATTTGATACACTCATAGACAAAGACATAAGAAACGATATTCAGAAGTTTCAAGGTTGCAGTTTTTACAATAGTGCAGAAAATCGATAATATATATATATATATAAGGCAAGATGTTTGTGTGTGTGTCTGTTTATCTGTCTGTATGTCCTTTATACAAATGCACAATTTTTATTCTATTCTCACCAAACTTCACACAAATATTATTTAAGCTGAGTCTGAGCTCCAGGACCATGGATTAGTTTTAAAGCTTTCATGACAAGTAATCTAGTATTTTTTTGATTTTTACGCATTGAATACTGCAGTCACATTTGGTCGGGTGCCTCTGCTATTCATCTCGGGGTTCTCTACAAAATCCAAAAGAGGAGATGCAATGTTATGGATTTCGATCTAGTAGCTCAACTCCAGTCACTTTCTCACCGACGTGATGCGGATTTCTTCTGTTTCTTCTACAGATACTTTCACGGCATCTACTCCAATGAGCTTAGCTTCTTGTTGCCTCCTCTGAATAAATTTACTTGAGCTGCTTAACTATAAACTACGTCGTCCCACCCTTTTTACAATGAAACCAATCAAATGTAACTCAACTTCTACTCTAACAGCTTCTTTTCTCGCACTTCCCTCCTGTATAATTATCTTCCGTATACTTGCTTCCCTGATAGCTTCAAGATTATAAATGCAGTGTCAATTGCCATCTCTTAGCTTCTTGACTTGCATTCTTTCTCTGACAACCCTTTATCATGTTCTTCTCCCTGTCCACTCTACTCTTATACATCCCTCTATACACCAGTGTTCTCATCCTTCTCTTCCCCATTCTCTGACACCCTTGTAACTTGTTCCTCATCACTTTCCTCCTTTGTAACCCCCTGCGCACCAGTGGCAGTACTTTGCTTGGTGTAAAATGATTATCAAAAAAAATAGTTTTGCTTACGAAGACACTTCTGAAGAAATCTTAGAAAATTACTAATACATTTTAAATTTACTATAATTACCACTCTTATTTTCTGATAATATTGTGTGTGTGCGCTCTGGTGCAATGTATATCGGCTCGGAACGAGAAATCAGAGAGCCGAGTTCGAATTCCAGCTGAATCCATTGCATTCACTTACGCGCAGATACCTTTGAGAAAAGTAATAATCCGTCTCTTCCTTCCAGTTATGGGTTAAATAACAGTACAGACTGGGTTTTATAGCCTTGGCTGGCAACCAATCTACTTCAGACAGTAATGGCAACCTAGTGCGAGATAATCTTCTGCCCAATCAGTCATATATCTTTCAAGGCATGATCTGCCATGCATGTATCACGTATGGCACTTAAATGACTATGTATGGAAATCTGTAGTCAAAATATCAGCATGTTTATACACAAAAGAATTCAAAATTCCTTTTAAAACACTTGGGTTGCTTACTTTGAGTAAGCTTTTCTATTTATGATTAGTAAATATAGTTTTACTTAATGAGAATATCACTAAACCGCTACAAATTCATAAAGAATTATAAATGATTTAAAACTTTTTAATTTATTCAAATTAACATTTTTAAAAAATGAAAACAATTCTTGTAAAAATTCATTATTCATCGAATATATATATATATATATATATATATATATATATATATATATATATATATATATATATATATATGTTATTCATATTAGCTTTCAAAACTTTTCTGTTTAAATAATTCTATAGTTTTATCATTTTTTTTATTTTACTTTACCAACCAAATTTCTCTGACTAGACACACTTATAAAAAACAAAAAAGAAAATGGTGAATTAAATTCTTCAAGGAATTCTGCTTGACAAAAACGAATTTCTCGATGTTTCATGAAGTTAAATAAGTGGAGAGTGACAAAAATAAAAACATATTTTTACTAAGGTTTTCTAAAACAAAGTTTGAAAACAATTTAATTTAATTGTGAATAAATCCTGAATATTTCATTAAAGTTTGACAATCATCTTATTTTTGATAGAATATGTTTTTCACGAAAAAAACAAAAACAAAAAAAAAAGCTAATATTATACCTTCTACTAGGGTCGACTAAAAGTTCATAAGCTTACTGACTCTCATGGAAGATGACCAAATGAGGTTTATTTTTCAACATTGTCTCTTTTACGGTCAACACACTTTCTCTGTTGGCGTTAAAATGTTTGAACTCTATTGGTAACACCGCGATACTAGTTCTAAGCTAAGTCTTTTTGCATGTTGTGGAATAGATGATAGTCAGACTGGGTCAAACCAGGAGAATAGAAAGGGTGATCAACTAAGTCTTGATAGGTTTTTGTAACTACCTCAGTATGTTTACATAGTACTCTTCATTGATGGTTTTGTCATTTTGAAGATAGTCAATAAAATCAATGCCTTTTGCATCCAAAAAAGATTGAGGTCATAACATTTCCTGCAGATGAAACGACTTTCTTTGGAGAAGGTGAGAAAGGGTGTTTTTACTATATAGATTGTCTCTGGCTCAAAGTAATGATCCCAACACTCCTCCTGGGTTAGGAAACTTTCAAGGAAACCACCTGAAGCCGCCTCAAACAATGTTAAATTTTCCTGTGATGCAATCAGCGTCTTGTGTTTTTGATCAGTTGTCAGAAGACATAGCATCCGCCGAGCAGAATCGTTCGGTTATTGTGCATAATATTCTCAACTCTCTCGTGAAATATTCTAATACCATTGGCTGTTTGATATATAGTCAATCTTCTGTCATCCATCACTGTGTTGAACAAAGTTAATGCTTCCTTTCCAGACCTTGGATTAGCTCCAAGACAACCCATTTCACCTCTAAATTAAGATGCCCACTTTTGCACTGTTAATAAAGCTGAAGCGTCATCCCTTTAATGTGGAAATCATGTCACAACTAATGTCCTTGGGGGCTAAGCACTTTTCTGCAGATACTTGATCACACCGTAATGCCAAATTTTGTTCATTTTCAAGAGAAGTTGCTAATATTTATATATGAACACGTCTTTGAACAGTCTGATGTCAGTTTACCTGGTAAAAGCAATTTGGTTATCCATAAAAAGGGCTGATTTCAAAATTCTAAGATCATTTCTTCATAGTCAATTTATGGAACTATGTTACTCGCTGATTGAAGAAAAACAAAATTTTAAATCAATTTCTTTAGGGTTATAAAAGAATTAAATAATATAATTTAATAATGAAAATATCCTTTGGTTTTTCATAAAACTCTTGATAAAACTTTCATTATATATGGGCCGTTTTATATCATGTATACGCCAATCTAAAGAATTTTTGGAGGTACCTGCTTATATGTCATACTTCTACAGAAAAAAAAAATAAAGTCATTATAATTCTGCTTGTGTCTTTGTTCTTTACTTAGGATATACA
This sequence comes from Ascarosepion bandense, assembly GCA_037127315.1. Taxonomy (NCBI): domain Eukaryota; kingdom Metazoa; phylum Mollusca; class Cephalopoda; order Sepiida; family Sepiidae; genus Ascarosepion; species Ascarosepion bandense. The sequence goes on from JBBBDQ010001325.1 coordinate 2,664,409, forward strand.
TTATTTTATGCTATTATCTCAGATAAGTAAAATGTTGATTGCAAGGAATGATAAGAAAAAGATATACAGAGACACTGTTTGATTTTAGTGAGATTTTAGTGACAAAATATTGTCATTTGTATCCTCTTATTTCTTTAAATAATGCAATGGTCATCAGATTGGAATGAGAAATTGTCAAGCTGAGTAAATTGAATTTTTTTACATTTTCATATAACATATTCTTGTGAATGTTTTTCTCTCTTCAGCTATGGGTTAAATAAGTCCGAGTAAGCATACCATGGATAACAACCAGTCTCAGAGAAAGAAAATTGAAATTCAAACACAAAAGCTTTCTGGAAAAATATATGGTACACTGTGCACCATTTCTCAGGGCTTCTTTCATAAAGTTTGAATGATTTTACCCAAACCATCAACATTATAAAAACGTTTTTGTGTGGGTAGTCTGACAGTTCAGTTTTTCAAAACGGAACAGTGAGAGTTTCATATATAGAAATTCACTATATACATTACTATAAATGGAAACAAAGTAATCACTCTGATAGTATTCTGAGTGTTTTTTTTATTTCAATTTCTTTAACCAAGCCAATTCTGCTCCATCAGCTTATTTTCTCGCACTTCCCGCCTGTGGGATTCCCTTCCATTTACTTGCTTTCCCGACAGCTACAATCTTCAAGAATTTAAACGTAAAGACAATAGTCATCTCGTATCTCACTAACCTGCATCCTCTCTCTCACGCTCCTTTCTCCGTCCACTCCACTCTCATCAGTAATTTTATCCTTCTCTTATCTACTTTCTGACACCCCCTATAACATGTCATTCTTTCTCGTAACTTTTCTGCTATGTAAACCCCTGCAAAACAGTGGCAGTAAAATGCCTTGCTTGGAGCGATATGGTTATAAAAAAAACCTCCTCTGTTCTTACTTTCTTTTTGCACTGCAGCTATAAAAACTAACTCAAACATACTCATACTCAGAGTAGAACAGCTAAAGATTCTGGGAAGAATTGAAAGAGTGTGAGCTGTTGATATGGGTCAGAATATTCCTGCTGATTTAAAAAAAATAGTCATTTGATCTGTAGTAAGAGTTATTTTTGTCTTTTGTGTAAAGTACGCCGACTCATTCCGGATGTGCGTTGTGGTTCATTGGATATCGGCTAGGAACGAGAAATCGGGGAGTCGAGTTCGAATTCCAACTGAATTCATTGCATTCACTTACGCGCAAATACTCCTGGGAAAGGTATTAATCCGTCTCTTCCTTCCAGTTATGGGTTAAATAACAGGACAGATTGAGTTCTATAGCCTTGGTCGGCAACCAGTCTACTGCAGAAAGCAATGGCAACCTACTGCGGGATAATCTTCTGCCCAGTCAGTCATGTCTCGAAAGGGATATGATCGCCCAAGCGTGTATCACGTATGGCACGTAACTGACTGACTGACGCCGACACAATCAGTCAGCGACACCGTAACTATATTGCTACGAACAATGTATCATAAAACGAAGATGAAAAAATATTGGAAAAAAACATTAAAACCTTTTCAAAATCATATTCAAGAACACAGGAAAAAATTGAAGGTAAACTTTATGATCATGTCAAATTGTAACATTCAGTACTATCGATAGAGCAGAGTGAGGTTTGTCACATCACGTCTGTAAGAGAAGGGTTGCAGGTGGAAATAATTTTTCACTCACAATGACGCGGAGACGATTTAAGACTCTATTGAGGCTGGAAGACAGTTTCTGTCCAAATATTACTGCAGTACTCCATTTTAAGCCTTTTGCAAAGGGATATAATAGTACGTGCAGTCAGGTACTTACTGGAATGGTTACAGGGAACCGAATATTTTTCCAATTTCTACTGGTAGTCAGGGGTGAGTTTAATGCCCAATTTTCTCACAAGGCATTTTGCTTCCCAATTCTATACGCATAAACTGTACAGCTTACTCTGTTATTCCCTACCTAGAGTGGCCCCCGAGCCAATGAACCACACTGTAATGAATAAATAAATACTGTGAGCATTGAGATCGTAATGAGATCGCAGAATTTGAAGATACTTGATTGGTAAATACTACTACTACTACGACTGCTACTACAACTACTACTACGAGTACTACTACTACTAATAATAATAATACATCACTTACATCACTAGCTAAAGAAGAAGGGTCCAACTAACATAATTTTATTTTAATTTTTTGTATTATTTTATATTCCATTTTTTGTGTGTGGAGGGGGTTCATGTCCACTCTCCCTTTATTGCATATATATATATATATATATATATATATATATATATATATATATATATATATATAATTATAAACGCATGCGGTGATTTTTTAGGGTTTCTGAAAGTATGTGGTATTTTTGTAATATTGTGGATTGGTTGACAATGGATAGGTTCTTATGGTGATCGAAAAAATTGTAAAAAGTAAATGGCTCGTGTTTCTGATTAGCTAGGTATAAGATAATGATGAACAGCCTTAGTTGTCTCCCCTTCCCTTTCTGGCCATGTGTCAAAATTGTACATTTTGCAATATATCAACTTTTTTCAACAAAGAATAAATAAAAAATAATAATAAAAATGTGAAGATGAGAGGCGGTTAGAATTTTAAGAAAAATGACCTGTTTTTTGAGGTTCTTGAAAATTTAACGTTTTTATTTTTAAAAACATAAATATAAAATTTTATTATTTTACAACTATTTTAAGGTAAATATGATTTTTTCCCATGTTTATTCTAATTTATCAATTTCTCTTTTAAGGATTCTGAGTTCAGTGAATAAATAACTGGAAATACAGATGGAGGAACAAATACATAAAATTTGGATATATATTTTTTTTCTAAACATATACTGTTAAATATAACAGTAAATGAATGTCTATTATGTTTAATCATGATTTATTTAAATCAAATTTAATTCAAAACAACTCACACTTAATAAAATCACATTTCAATCTGATTATAACACATTACATTGCATTTAGACATATGGTTCTGTGAACATTTCGGTCTCTCACGCAGTGTGACGTCATAGAACCGCATTACAAACTTACGAACTGCCTCAACTATTCGGTGATTCTTATCGTTGCATAGCGATGTTTTATGTCAACACAAGATGAAATCATCTTTGATGGTGGATGTATTTATGTAAGCCTAAAGCTTAGAACCAGCATAATACAAAAATATCCGAACGTTGGACAATTTTTGTCTTTATTTTCACCTGAATTTAAAGCCAAAATACGATGTTTAAAACGGCTTATGGTTAAACATAATAGACATTCATTGTCTGTTATATTTACCAGTATATGTTTAGAAAATTATATGCTGCCACGATACACTAAATATATACATATATATATATGTGTGTGTGTGTTCATAATTTCATGCAAACAAATGAGTTATCAATAATCTTGTAATAGAAATATACACCGATAAATAATATCACTGTTTTCTTTAAATTAATCAATAAATAATATAGTATCTGTTTTTTCCAATTTTCAAGGATATTTATCTTATTTCTAGTATCTTAAAAATAATTATTATTTCACAGCATTACCCTTCGTATAAATTCTAAACTTTATTAACTAAATGGTAATTTTTTTTTATTTCATTATAATTTTTTATAATTAATTTATCTAAACTGACTGGTGATGGTAGCAACGACATAATTTTAATTAATTAAAAACTAATCTGATTAAAAAGAGCAGTAGCAACAAGAGTAAAAATAAATACATAAAAATAACCATCTCTTTAGTTAATGAAAGCTGGGAATGTAAACTTGAAGAGATGTACAACATTTTACAAAAAACTGCAATACTCTATATAATATGGATTTTGAGCAATAAATACTGGTAATGGTACTGGGGCTTTATGGACACCCTGTATAATGTATTTTATTTAAGTATAATACTGTACTATAATAGTTTGTTTCGTTAAACAGCTTCTTTTTCCAGTGCTTTTTTCTTTGTGAATTCCAGTTGCGTGTCTATCACTTGGTAACCCATCTAAGAGAAGTGAAACTCCAAACAAGAACCCGTTAATCATGCCAAGGAATAAATGTCTGCTGCGTTATGAGGTCGCGAACAGGTTTCAGAACTCTGGACGTGTGTCAATCGTGGGAACAATAAAAGAACTAAAATTCAAATAAAAAGTCTAGTATAGCTAATACAGTGGATAAACATGGAGCCCGTCCCGTGGTCGAAAAAATTGCCATAGGAAAAAACTTCTACACAAATAATGAATCTTCAGGTTCTCACAACCGGGATAATCTTTATGATGGCCCTGCAAATTCAAAACTATTCATTTAAAGAAAGAAAAGGTAAATTGGTCACGTGACGGATACAAATTCGTTACGACAGCATTCCATGAAGCGTTGCACAAACCTCAGAAAAACGTTACTCGCTAAACATATGACATTTAGCGAGGAAAGATTGGACAAGCAATTGAAAAGCACACTGACGAAAATAAACTAGCCAATGTAAAAAGGCACATCATGAGAAATAACCATTGACAGATGCTGAAATAAAATAAAACTAAATGCAACGAGAATAGGAGAATCAATAGAATTTGAAAGGTAATCTAAAATGAACACAAAACGTTCGAACATCACACAAACCACAGATCATAATGAAGAAACCGAGATACACACAAGTCATTGTGAAGACAATGCTGAAAGTTTAGAAAAATTGGAAAAACGTTATCTTAGTCGGTCACAAGCCTGCAATAAAATGTGTCCAAAGGACATTGAAGTAAATTATTTTACGGTAAACAAAAATAGTATACAAGAAGCCAAGGAAGAAAATAAAGAAATAAAAAGGAACTGCAACAAGATTAGGTGAAACAACAGAACATTAAATGGAATCAGAAATGGACATAAAAAGTACTAGCATCCCATAAAGTCAAAACTATTCATTTCAAGAAAGAACAGGTAAATTGGTCACGTGACGGATACAAATTCGTTACGACAGCCTTCTATGAGGCGTTGCACAAACCTCAGAAAAAACATTACTCGCCAAACATATGACATTTGGCGAGAAAAGGTTGGACAAGCAATTAGAAAGTACATTGGCAGTAAGAAGGCATATCATGAGAAATAACCGATTGACAGATGCAGAAATTAAAAAAATAAAAAGGAACTGCAACAAGATTAGGTGAAACAACAGAACATTAAATGGAATCAGAAATAGACATAAAAAGTACTAGCATCCCATAAACCAAAAATCATAATAAAGAAACTGAGATACGCACCAATCATTATGGAGATAATTCTTAAAGTTTAAAAGATTTGGAAAGATTCGATTTTAGTTACGCACAACCCAGCAATAAAACAATTGAACATAATTATTTTAAACAAGAATAATATGCAAGAAGTATGTGCGTTGTGGTGCATTGGATATCGGCTCGGAACGAGAAGTCGGGGAGTCGAGTTCGAAATCCAGTCAAATTCATTGTATTCACTTACGCGCAAATAACCTTGGGAAAGGTATTAATCCGTCTCTTCCTTCCAGTTATGGGTTAAATAACAGGACAGATTGGGTTCTATAGTCTTGGTCGGCAACCAGTCTACTGCAGAAAGAAATGGCAACCTAGTGCGGGATAAACTTCTGCCCAGTCAGTCATGTCTTTCGAGACATGATCGCCCAAGCGTGTATCACGTATGGCACTTAACTAACTTACTGAATATGCAAGAGACCAAGGAAAAAATGAGACATACAAGTCAGACACAAAATATTGATACAGAAAAAGAAAAAATGAAAAAAGGTCAAGATTCTACAGACAGAACAAGATCTTTAAAACCGACTCGAAGAATGTTTTTTTAGAAATAGCCAAACAAAAATTTGAAGTGACAGTTACCTAAAAAAAAAATTAAATTAATAAAATAAAAAAAATACCAAAATAAACAATGTAAGAGGTTATACAGTACTAGAGGAAAATAAGTGGATTGCCCAACAGAATATAACACAGAATCAGAGTGGACAACACAAGAGATAGAAAAATGTAAATATGGCAATGCCGAACAGAGTATAACACAGAATCAGATTGGTCTACGCAAGAGATAGAACAAATGTAAAATATTTGAGTGCTCAACAGAATCTAACACAGAATCAGAGTGGACTACGCAAGAGAGAGAACAAATATAAAATATGGGATTGACCAACATAATATAACACAGAATCAGTGTGGACTACGCAAGAGATAGAACAAATGTAAAATATGGGATTGCCCATCAGAATATAACACTAAATCAGTGTGTACTACGCAAGATATAGAACAAATATAAAATATGGGATTGCCCAACAGAATATAACACAGAATCAGGGTGGACTACGCAAGAGATAGAACAAATGTAAAATATGGGATTGACCAACAGAATATAACACAAAATCACTGTGGACTACGCAAGAGATAGAACAAACGTAAATATTGGAATTGCCCAACATAATATAAAGCAAAATCAGTGTGGACCACGCAAGAGATAGAACAATTGTAATATATGGGATTACCCAAGAGAATATAACACAGAGTCAGGGTGGACTACGCAAGAGATAGAACAAATTTAAAATATGGGAATGCCAAATAGAATATAACACAGAATCAGAGTGGATTAGGCAAGAGATAGAACAAATGTAAAATATGGGATTGACCAACAGAATATGACACAAAATCAGTGTGGACTTCCCAAGAGATAGAACAAATGCAAAATATGTGAATGCTGAACAGAGTAGAACACAGAAACAGAGTGGACTACGCAAAAGATAGAACAAATGTAAAATATGGAATTGCCCAACAGAATATAACACAAAATCAGTGTGGACGACGCAAGAGATAGAACAAATGTAAAATATGGGATTGCCCAACTGAATATAACACAGAATCAGGGTGGACTACGCAAGAGATAGAACCAATGTAAAATACGGGATTGCCCAACACAATATAACACAAAATCAGTGTGGACTACGCAAGAGATAGAACAAATGTAAAATATGTGATTGCCCAACAGAATATAACAAAAAATCCGTGTGGAGTACGGAAGACATTGAACAAATGTAAAATATGGGATTGCCCAACAGAATATAACACAGAATCAGGGTGGACTACGCCATAGAGAGAACAAATGTAAAATATAGGATTGCCCAACACAATATAACACAAAATCAGTGTGGACCACGCAAGAGATAGAACAAATACAATATATGGGATTACCCAACAGAATATAACACAGAATCAGTGTGGACTACGTAAGAGATAGAACAAATGTAAAATATGGGATTACCCAACAGAATATAACAAAATATCTCTGAGGACCACGCAAGAGATAGAACAAATGTAAAATATGGGATTGCCCATCAGAATATAACACTAAATCAGTGTGGACCACGCAAGATATTGAACAAATGTAAAATATGGGATTGCCCAATAGAATATAACACAGAATCAGGGTGGACTACGCAAGAGATAGAACAAATACAATATATGGGATTACCCAACAGAATATAACACAGATAGAACAAATGTTAATATGGTATTGCCCAACAGTACATAACACAGAATCAGTGTGGACTACGCAAGAGATAGAACAAATGTAAAATATGGGATTGCCCAATAGAATATAACACAGAATCAGAGTGGACTACGTAAGAGATAGAACAAATGTAAAATATGGAATTGCCCAACAGAATATAACACAAAATCAGTGTGGACTACGCAAGAGATAGAACAAATGTAAAATATGGGATTATCCAACAGAATATAACAAAAAATCAGTGTGGATTACACAAGAGATAGAACAAATGTTAATATGGTATTGCCCAACAGTACATAACACAGAATCAGTGTGGACTACGCAGGTGATAAAACAAATGCAAAATATGGGAATGCCCAACAGAATATAACACAGAATCTTGGTGGACTACGCAAGAGATTGCCCAACAGAATATAACACAAAATCAGTGTGGACTACCCAAGAGATAGAACAAATGTAAAATATGAGATTACCCAACAGAATATAACAAAAAATCAGTGTGGACCACGCAAGAGATAGAACAAATGTAAAATATGGGATTGCTCAACAGAATATAACACAGAATCAGGGTGGACTACTCAAGAGATTGAAGAAATTTAGAATATGGGATTGCCTAACAGAATATGATGAAGAAGCCGAATGGATTACGCAAGTGGAAGTACGGATGAAAAATAAATAAGAAAATACATGATTGTTAATCATAGAATGTGCACTAAAAATATCACACCACTGGAAATCTCCACGAACAGATAAAATTTGTAACTTTTGACGCTATTTTCTAAATACAGCACACAAAAATTAACCAAAGAACTTCAAGTAATTGTTACCGATTCTGCTAAAATTCCGACATAGATAATCAAAATAATTACTTTCCTTCCACCCAAGAATAGTGACATAAATGTCTCTCAGAACTACAATTTTGTCTTGACACTACTTAGAAACTGTTGACATTTTTTTCTGAAAAAAACAGATATATTCTTTCTTAGGAAAAAAATGATATACTACCTCTTGCACAAAAAGAGTGCAAACGTAACTCTTTCCGAGATAAAGACTAAATGCATATGAATAGGATGATCTTTTAGAAAACTTTTTCAATACAAAGAAAAATCTCAATAATAGCTGGATATATTATCGTAAGGCATTCGATACTGTACCCCAATCTTAGATCTGAAGGTTTTAAAATATATACAAGGTATCTCCCGTCGACATCATTTTGGTCAAACAAAGTATGTCGATACAGAAAACACTTTACTTCAATCATACGAATGGAACATATGTCTGGTGAAATAAACATCAATAGACGAATATTGTTTCAGTGATTATATTGCAATGGAACTGGGTTTGGATAATTGCGCTAAAGCCTCAATTTTATGAGGATCACTACAACAATCTTCCTCTATTAGCTTAGACCCTGGGGTAATAAAGATTTACAGCAAGAAGAAGCTTATAAATAACTCGGTGTCAGTAAGAGTGAATGAATTCTCTATTGACAATGAAATAAATAGTGCAAAAATAGTACTATAGCACAGTGCAACAGATATTCAGAACAGAATTATGGCCATTAATAGCCTTGCCATTCCAATGGTTCACTATACATCTTGAACTGGACTTTAAACAACATTATTCGAATAGACTCTAAAACAAGAAGGCTCCTTTCTAAGCATAAGATGCATCATCCAAAGGCTGATGTAGAACGTCTATACATGCCCCGTAAAGAAGGTGGAAGAGGTCTTATTTAGCTAGAATTGTCATACAGGACAACAAATATTGGCTTACTAACATATATAGAAACAACAAAGGATTAGATGATACAATTAGTCAAACACGAAAACAGAAAGAAAATATTCAATCATGAAAGAAGTTTGTAAATACAAAAAAAGATTTACATTCATTATATTCTGTGGAAAATCTCGATACAAGGACCAAATGTTACAACCAAAAATATGTATAAGAAAACCAAGAATAAAGCTATTGAACAGATAAAACTATGATGGCAAAACAAACATTTTAATGGCCAATATCCAGAATCGTGCTAGTAAAGCTGATGTTGATAAAGTTAATTCTTATCAGTGGTTAGGAGCATTTAGATTGAAGCCTAAAACGGAAAGCTTTATTCTTGCAGTGCGATATCAGAGTCCTTTCAGTCAAATTTCGTAAATAAGAGTGAGGATCAAAAATGCTGCATCTGTGACAAATATCAATAAACCAGAGACTAATCTCTGGATGTTCTGTACTTGCGCCAAATGAATATAAAACAATCACAATTGAATGGAACACTATTTACACTGGACAATGAGCAAACACTTTGGAAAAGATTTAGTAAACATTGGTATGATCGTCACCCAGCACCGTTTACAGAAATAGAAGATACTACAATTCTATAAGATTACACCATCTTTACAGAGAGAAAGATTGAACCAAGTAAGTCAGTACAGCTTAAAATGGGGTTTATGCTTTTTTAATCGTTTCACCCTATGCAAGGCGGTAACGCCACTGATGCGCAGGGGGCTACATAAGAGTAAAAGATTATATAGGTGGAGAGTAAAGAGAAAGACGAACCAATTACAGTGGGTGTCAGAAAAAGGAGCAAGAAAAGGATGGGAATACAGGTATGATGACAGTTGCAAAGGTAGAGAGAAAGAAAAGATATATAAGGTGATGTAGAAAGAACTAGAGTCATGTAAAATGTGTTAAAAATAGTTAACTACCAAACTACCAATACATTTTTGGAGGATAAATATTACCAACAATACATTTTTGGAGGATAAATATTACCAACAATACATTTTTGGAGGATAAATATTACCAACAATACATTTTTGGAGGATAAATATTACCAACAATACATTTTTGGAGGATAAATATTACCAACAATACATTTTTGGAGGATAAATATTACCAACAATACATTTTTGGAGGATAAATATTACCAACAATACATTTTTGGAGGAAAGATTATTCTCAGCTAAACATTTTTTAATACAAAACTAGAATATCTTTTCAGTTTTCTAAAATAAAAAAGAATAAAAACAAAAAAAAATCATTGAAATCTTACTAAAGCAACCTCACTATAACCAAGCATTAAAAAAAATTAAAACTCCACCTTTTTGGCATTAAATAACCCACAGAGGTTGATATGCCGTTAAACAAAAATCAAACTTAAACTCAAACTTCCCTAGGAGATATCTCAATGTGCAACTCTTTTCAGAAGTTGAGAAGGTATATTATTACAGGATGCAAAAAAGTATTATTTTTTATATTTGAAGAATGAGATGCCCAAAACAACCTGAAAGCCACATCAATCAATTAAGTGCCATACGTGATACACGCTTGGGCGATCATGTCTCGAAAGTGACATGACTGACTAGGCAGAAGATTATCCCGCAGTAGGTTGCCATTGCTTTCTGCGGTAGACTGGTTGCCAAACAAGGCTATAGAATCCAATCTGTCCTGTTATTTGACTCATAACTAGAAGGAAGAGACGGATTAATACCTTTCCCAAGGGTATTTGCGCGTAAGTGAATGCAATGAATTCGTCTGGAATTCGAACTCGGGCCCCCGATTTCTCGTTCCGAACCGATATCCAATGCTCCACAACGCACATCCAAAAAAAAAAAAAACAACACTAAGAAGGCGCTTGAGTGGTCCGGTTTACCTGGCCTGAAATTATTTTAAACCCGACCCCACATTCTAGGTTATGCGCTGCTTTTATCTAAACCTGTCACCATGTAGCGCAATTATCTTTTTGTGATGATAATATTAGTATAATTCGGATCATAAGAGATCCCCCTTTTTTTTCTCGCTTGTAAAAATTGTAAGCGTGCTCTCGAAGAGGCTGAGTCGCTGTCCGCTGATAGAATGATACACCGAATAATCTCTCACAAATGTTGTTCTTTGCATTACTAGCGGTTCTGTAAGGATGTGCTAAACCGAAGTAAATTTGAAATCCCTCTTTCTTAAATCAGTTTGAAGTAATGCAATTTATTGCTGATAATGCAAAATGATTTCTCACAAATTCTCTTCTAATTCATTTCTTGACTCATCAGAAGTATCTTTGCTTTCTTCACAAAGAATGGACATTCTGTTGATTAATATGCGTATAACTCCGTTCATGTTTTCTGTTATCATTTCTAAATCAGATCCCTCAGAAAGCATATCTATAATTGCAATTGTTCTAAGGAAATGTAATTTTTGTTATTTAAATCAACCACCGATTTGTTAACACCTATTACTAAATGTGTTTATCAAGCTTTAGATAAGAGCGCAAGGCTTTGGCTAGGGTCTTAGTGTCTCTTGCTGAATATTTGACTTGATCTAATCTTCTTTAAATCCTCTAGATATTTTCAAATTATTGTGGTGGACCCCAGGGTTCTATATTTAGACCTATGTTACATCTTATCATCAGTTCCCAACTAGGTTTTTACACTGATGACACATTTATTTGCTCTTGTTTTAATAGTAAGTTCGATAAGTTCAACAAATTAAACTTGGCAGCTGATCTCCAATGAGTTGATAACTGTGGAAAAATGGCTTATAAATTGTAACACCTTCAAAACGAAACTACTTTCTTTGCGTCATCACCGTCCGTGCGTGCATGGAATACTGCTGTCATATATGATCAGGCGCCCCTGCTGTTCATTTCAGTGTTCTTGACGGGCTCCAAAGAAGAAGGTGATTGGCAGCTAGACACTAGCCACTTTCTCACCAGCGGGACGTGGCTTCCCTCTGTCTCTTCTACAATTTTTTTCATGGTTTCTGCTCCGACGAACTTAAGTCACTGGTACCCTCTCCACAAGAATTTACTCGTGAAACAAAACTGGCAACAAAGTTCCACCAATTTACAGATAGATCAACCAAATGCAGCCGACAATACTACTCTATCAGCTTCTTCTCTTGCACTTCCCGCTTCTGGAATTCCCTTCCAGCCCCCTGCGCATCAGTGGCATTTTCGCCTTGCTTGGGGTGATATGATTAAAAAAATATATATATACTTGCTTTCCTGAAGACTAAAACCTGCAAGAATTTAAATGCAATGTCAATACCCATCTCTTATTCCCTTGATTCCAATTCTTTCTACATCACCCTGTATATCTTTTCCATTGTCTCTACCTTCGCAACTTTCACACCTGTGTTCCTATTCGTCTCTTGCCCTTTCTCTGACCCCACCAAGTAACTAGTTCGTCTTTCTCTTCACTCTCCCCCTGCCTAAACTTTTGTTCTTATATAGCCCCCTGCGCATCAGTGGCAATATCGCCTTGCTTGGGGTGAAAAGATTTTTGAAAAAAAAAAGGAAAATTATTTTTGCTTTTTAACAATATGGCTGATACCAGTGTGCAACCCATTGCGGCTTTTTGAGCGCATGTTTTCCACTGATAGGGCGTGGAATGATTATATGGAACCACTTCATAGATTTACTGTTGTGTCGTACCAGAAAAACTTTTTCCCAGAATGCATCTTGCACAATTGTTCAATCTATCATTTGTCCGCGCATTGAATATTTCTTACATATCTGGTCTGGTGCACCTGATAAATATCTTGAGATTTATTTACTAAATTCAAAAAAAAAGTTTGTTATGTTATCGGTCTTGAATTTCGTCACTTTCTCACTGGTGTGATAAGGATTTCCTCTGTTTTTTCTACAAATGTTTTCATGTCAATTGTTCTAATGAGTTTTTCTCGTTGGTACTTCAACCGCATGAATTTAAGCATGCTACTAGATTGGAAATTAGATCTCAACGTTTTACTGTTGAAATAGCTAGATGTAAGTTCCATCTTTTCTCGTTTTTTTCCTTGTGGAGATCTCTTTTGACTTCTTTCTTTCTTGTCATCTACGATCTTTAAAAGTTTAAATGTAAATTCTGTCATTGTCCTTTCTCCTCTCTAATGTCTTCTCGTTCTCTTCCATTCTCAGTAACTCATTGCGTCTTAGTAGAATTATTGCCTTATTTAGGATAACATTGAAAAAAAAAATAAACACACACAGAGCAAAAGAAAAAGATAGCAAGAAAGATGTAAGGAAGTTGGTTATTTTTAGAATAAATTCACTAAAAGTGAAAATGAGAGAAAGAAAAAAAAGTGTGAGGAATTACGTTATTTTTATAATGGATGTAACAAAAGAAAGAAAGAAAGAAAGAAAGAATAAAGGAAAAAATAAAGGAAATAGGAAAGAAAGAATGGAGTGAAGAAAAATGATGTTTATAGAAGGAAGCAATTTTCAGAATTAATGCTCTAAAAGAAAAAACGAAAGAAAGAAGTGTATAGAAGAAGGCAATTTTTTGAACTGATGTACTAAAAGAAAGAAAGAAAGAAAGAAAGAAAGAACGTGAAGAAATCAGGAAAGAAAGAAGTGTGAGGTAGTAGTTTATTGTCAGAATAGGTGTACTATTTTCATGGTTAATTTTCTCTTTCTCTCAACGATTTCTTTTCATCTTTCTCATTCACATTATCTCGCACGTTCTTTCTCGGTATCTCAATCTTATGCATTCTGTCATATTCGTCTGAGGGTGGTACGAAATTCTATACATTTCAATTGCCAACCGGTTTTCCCGATAATCATCATAACCAGCAGAGCGAACCATCCAATGTCACTTTTGTAAAAACGTACAGAAAAGACAGTTTGGTAGCAGCCCTACCCAGTGACGCAGGAATTCTTTACTTCCGCCAAATAACAAACTGACCTGGAGACAGTGGATACAAAAAGATGGAAGAGATTGTTAAATGGAACCGATAGAATAGGTGGAGTCGTAAAGGAAATCGGTAAACTGGCCAGTAGCCAGTAGAAGGGTATAATGACATAGATATACTATACACGAGATAAATGCCTGTTTACAGTAATACAAGCCTCTGTACATGAAGCGTTATAAGAATTAAAATAAAAGAAATTGGAACTTGTAGGTTGATAAATTGAAAGGGAAAGAGACCGAAAAGTGATTATATATATATATATATATATATATATATATATATATATATATATACGAGATTATAATTATACTCGTGTCGAAAACCTTCCTCAAAAACTTTCGACGGAAGGAAAAAAAATGTTTTTTTTAAAAAAAGAAAGAGCTTAGTGCATGAACGTCAGTCAAAAGTGTTCGGACCGAGATCAGCACGAAGCCCAAAGAAAAAACCCCGATACGAAAAAAAAACAAAACCCGAGCATATATATATATATGAGATTGTAAAAATTATACTCGTGTCGAAAAACGTTCTTCGAAAACCATCGAAAAAAGGAAAAAGTGGTTTAAAAAAAAGAAATATATGGTATATGAACGATCCGTTTAGGTGAAACCTAAGTAGGTCCGTTTGGCTCATTAGGTATATATATATATATATATATATATATATATATAGTGTTCCGCAGACAGATCTGTTTCGCCGTATCATAGCTCATCAGTACGGTTAGACTCCGATTGCTTTTTTACCCAGGATTTAACCCCGACCGACATGGCGTCAGTCGGCGACTCTACCCCTGAGCTATGGGCGTTCGGTGGAAGTAGGCAGACTTTTTAGCGTATATCATTATACGCGCCCAATAGTTAGAGCGCTTTAATTCATTTCACTGAACGAGCGATGCGTACATGCCAGAGTAGTTACTGTTTATCAAAGTCTACTATTTTTCCAGAGTGCTCAATATATATGCTGAATTTTGTTTTTACAATGGTTTAAAAAAGCATTATATCACTACACAAAAATGTTCTTGTTTGAGGACAATACTGTTCTTCTTCAGGAAGAAAATTTTCATGTTTCAGAACAATACTGTTCTTTTGCTTTGAAGAACAGTATTGTTCTGAAATATGAAAGTTTTTATGTAATGATATAATGTTTTTATAAACCATTGTAACAACAAAATTACAATATCAAGCTCTACTCTGTATCGAGCACTCTTTATAAAAGGAAATGCTTGAACAGTAGGTTTTAACCTACGTGCTCTTTCACTTTCTTTATATATATATATATATATATATATATATATATATATATATATATCCGAGAGTGAATACAGAACAAAGAAAGAAATTGTTTAACTTTAGGCGTTTTATTTTGTTTTTCTTTTTTATTGAAGGATGAGAGGTGATTTCCATTCCTATCCACACCGCCTGATGAGACATTGAAGTTTCAATGTCGAAACAAATGTACTATTTGTAGTGGATATATACAAAAATTATGTACATGTTTTAAAATAGAATTTATAATATATATATATATATATATATATATATATATATATATATATAGTGTATCGAGGCAGCAGATAATTTTCTAAACATATCCTGTTAAATATAATAGACAATGAATGTCTATTATGTTTAATCATGAGCCCTTAACAGGCGCAGAGGCTCATCACTTGTTCCCTATTTAGGATGTGGTTTCCGGCTTTCTCTCTTCCAATCTTTTCACTCTTCTCTTTATTTTTTCCAATTGGAGTAGATAGACTAAACTATCGCCCGGTTCATAAAACACCCACGTCTATTGAACAGGCGAAGAGGCTCATCTCTTGTTCCCTGTCTAGGATGTGGTTTCCGGCTTTCTCTTTTCCAATCTTTTCACTCTTACGTAGCCCCCTGCACATCAGTGGCGTTACCGCCTTGCTCGAGGTGATATGATTAAAAAAAATAAAAAAAAATAAAAAAAATCATCTTTGATGGTGGATGCCTTTATGTTAACGTCCCTGTAACTTCTCTGAAGATGACTAATGTGAGCCGAAAGCTTAGAACCAACAGAATAAAAAATATTCAAATGTTAGTGAAGTGACGGAAAGCTGCTGTTTTCAGTAATCGGAGAGCTGAGTTCGATTTCCTGTCGAGTTCATTATATTCAATTATATGCAAATACCTTGAGGAAAGTATAATTTCAACTCACCATGACCCAGTATTATCATTCTGTCTCTCTTAGCCTTGTCTGACAACCAGCCTTGGAGAAAGAAAACTGGACAATTCAAAGTCTGGGAAGAGTCATTGTGCTACTATTTCTTTGTATTTCAAAATACCTGGTTGGATTTGGATGAGTCTTCACAACAAAAATGAAATCATATGTGTGAATAGTGTGGATGTTGTTGGTGTACAAACATACGTCTAAAACTACAAAAGAGTGCAGTATATATATATATATATATATATATATATATATATATATATATATATATATCGAATTTATCCTATCCCAAGTAAGGCAGTAAAACCCCTAGGATTAAGTAAGGTGAGGAATTAAGTATGGTGAGGAATAATAATTCTATAAGCGAGAAATACAAGAAATAAGACTGTTAGCATATAACTTACGGTTGCATCTAACCAAATCTACTGTAAATTGATGAGGTCACAATGTCAGTATAATAACGGGCTTAAATTAAAATATCTAAGTATCATAGTGAAAAGCTTGCCAAAAAATTACCATGAAAGTATTTATAGAAAAGACACAAGGAAGGAAGTTTATAACGGTTGTAAAGTTAATGAAGCCTAGATGACAGATCAGGACCAGTTATATTGCTAATTCTTCTCTATATTTTATTAAGATTCTCTAAATAAATAACAAGAGTACTGGATCATATATGGCAGCAATAGTTGAAACATGGAAGAATGATAGACTTATAGATAGATTTTTGAGAGAAAAACTGCCTTGCACGACACAGTGAATCAACTTTCTTATCAGCTGAACGAAGTAATGGATTCAATATAGTCTTTCTAATTTATGTCAAACAAAAATGTTAACTAGAGAAGGCACAGCAAATCACCTTCCTAAAGGTTAGCATCAACCATGTTGATGAAAGATGAGAGGAGTCTCTTAAATGATTACTGGAAAGAAGTTTAGTTTTGGAGGTATTGAAATTAACAAATTATCTTTTACCTCAGTTACCGACGAGCTTGTGATCGTTTTGGACATCGTATACCATTTTGTTCTTATCACATTGATCTTTACCACTATCAAAGCAGGAGTAAATTGATGTGTCTTCAGTGTAGATGCTGATGTCATTAATGAAAATTAAAAATAAAGTAGGACCAAGGATGAAACCTTGGGATACACCCATGTTAGTACGGTAAGATCTAGATGATTGGCCGTTCAGGATGACATTCATTTCACGAGTTGATAGAAGATTAGATTAATTATAACCAAATGTAACCTGAAACACCGTAACTTTTCAGCCAGTGGAGAAGACCTATTTCCAAACACTGTCAAAGGCTTTCGAGTTGTTCAGTTCTACAGCCTAGACTTCGCCGTTTTTATCTACAACATGAGATATTTTTCTGCAATTATCATCAGTGCATCAGTAGTTGACCTTGAGAATCGAAAACCATAATACATGTCTAAAAAAAGGGCTTTGCGAGGAGACATGATGAATCAATTTAGCATTGATTAGTGCCTCTAGAAGTTTCCCCAAAAGAGGTACAAGGCTAAAACGCCTTATTAGAAGAGTCGGACGGTTAATCAGAATTCTTTAAAACTGGAACAACAAATGATGACTTCCAGTAGGTATGACAGCCACAAGAAGCGAGGTATTTATTATACAGTTTTTAGAGAACAGGGGCCAGTTCGAGAGCACGCTTCTTAATGACTTGTAGAGGGATGCCATTGGGTTCACATGCTTAGTAGAAATCAGAAATCTGATATATATATATATTAGTCATCCACATACAAGCTTGTTTCTATGTATCACAGCTCATCAGTGTGGCTAGACACATCCACTTACTTCTGGCAGGGATAGAAACTCGAGTACCCGAGTGTAACCATTTTCAGACATAGGAGAAGTAGAGGGTTACTGAATGAGGTGTGTAAATGTAAAAGAGGGTAGAAGAAAGTAAAGATTATGCGAATAGGGAGGATAGATAGTTATATATCCCTAACTTGTTGAGGTTAAGCATGTACTCGGAAATTTATTCCACACAATTTATGAGACATATGTACATATAGTTAAAATAATAAAACTGCTAAAATAAGATAGATAGATAGATAGATAGATAGATAGATAGATAGATAGATAGATAGATAGATATTCACACATATCATATATAGCATGAAAATAAAAATAGTTAATATAAAATGCAAGATATATGTAAATATATATTTAAAAAACAAAACAGGTGGAACAAGGTTGATAGTTATAGGGGTAAAATGAGGGAAACTGGTATCACTCATTTTGATTTTTTCAGTCTCACTTCAATGCAGCTTAGTCTAGAATATGATTTGCCGATAAGGATCAAACTTACTACTTAGTCGTAAGAGATCTAACAAGACAAGTCTGTTAACCATAACACCACGTCGAAATGCACAAATGATAGTTTAAACGTAGCTTATATGTGGCATAAGGCAGAATGTGTGGTGTACTCAGTGAGAATTGAACTCATTACATAGTTGTAATTAATTTAGTAAGACAAGTTTGATAGCCATTACACCACGCCAAACTTCCCTATTATTATTAGTTCTACATCTACAAACCTTGAATTTTACTGGTAAGAGATCCAAATGATCAGTTGTCTACATCCAGTGGAATGAAGTGGCTCATTTTAAGCATGGATCGATTATTATTATTATTGTAAATCCACTGATTTTGTTCGTATTTTTATTTCTTCGTCAACGCTTTTTGATTTTCCTCGATATTTTTTTATTTTTCTATTTCTATATTTTTCTCTTTCTTTTCGGGTGATGTTTAAATGAATGAGTAATCCAGTAATTGAGAGGCCGACCGAGTCTTTGATTGAATGAATCAAGGAGCAGGAGAGCTGGAATGACAAATGGAAAAAAATATTTTTGAATGTTCCACCAGTTGCACATTCTATTATTTTCATCGGATGATAACACAAGATCATAAAGGCAGGTCATAAAATGGAGAATAAATGAAAATTGTAATCGATTGAGAAAGAAAGAAAGAATGAATGATAGACAGACAAAAAGAAAAAGAAAAAGAAAGAACGAAAGAAAGACAGAAAGAAAGAAAAAACAACGCGACGGAATTATGGATTAATTTGAGAAGAAAGAGAAGGAAATACATAAACGGAAGTTAGCATCCTGATAAGTTCATTGTAATATAGTAGAAATAAAGAATAAAACAAATGAATAAAAGAATGGAAAAAGATAAAAAAGAAAGAAAGAAAAATGAAGAAAAAATTATCAATTAATTGCAGAGAAAGACAAAGAAATGCATAAACCACAGAACATAAAAAAGCACTAGAAAAGAGAAAGAAAGAATTAATGAAAGCTTTCCTGAAAAAATAAGCAAACAAATAAATAAACAAATACCGAAAGAAAGAATTAATGAAAGCATTTATGAAAAAAAAAAAAAAGAAAGAAACACAAAAGATAGAGAGAAAGAAAGAGTTATGAAAGCATTTATGAATAAATAGATCAATAAATAAAAGTATTTATAAATAAAAAGAAATACTGAAAAAAAGGAGAAAGAAAGAAAGAAAAAGAATTAATGAAAGCGTTCAAGAAATGAATAAATACTGAAAGAAAGAAAAACGGAATTAATGCAAGCTTTCATGAAGAAATTCATAAAACTGAAAGAAAGAAAAAACAAACAGAATTAATAAAAGCATTTAAGAAATAAGTAAAAATTAGTAAAATACTTTAGGAAAAGATTTACGAAAGAAAAAAGAATTACAGAAAGAAAGAATTAAAGCAAGCATTTATGAAGAAAAATAAAGAATGAAATAGTGAAAGAAAAAGAAAAATTATTGAAATCATATATGAAGAAAAAAGAAAGAAAGAAAGAATTAATGAAGCATTTATTGAGAATAAATAGATAAATAAATAAGCAATAAAGAAAGATGTTAATGAAAATAAAATAAGAAACAATGAAACAATGAAACAATGAAAGAAGAAAAAGTTAAAGTGTAAGATTAAGAGTTAAAAAAGTAGGATAGAAAAAGAGAGAAAGAAAAATTAATGCAAATATGATTAGAAAGAAACACAATTAATAAAAGAAAAAAATAAAGAATTAACTAATAAAATAAAGAAACAACCAGTGAAAGAATTAAATGATTAGAGAAAGAAAGAATGTCAAAGAAAGAAAGGAAAAAAGAGGAAGTGATACATTATGAACAAAAGTATAATGAGTAAATAACTTTAATAGAAGCATAATCAATTAAGTGCCATACTTGATACACGATTTGGGTGATTATGTCTCGAAAAAGACATGACTGACTGGGAAGAAGATTAACCCGCAGTAGGTTGCCACTGCTTTCTGCGGTAGACTGGTTGCTAGCAAAGTCTATAGAACCCAATATATCCTATTATTTAACCCATAACTGGAGGGAAGAGACAGATTAATACCTTTTTCCAATAGTTTTTGTGCGTAAGTGAATGCAAGGGATTCAACTGGAATTCGAACTCGGCATCCTGATTTGTCGTTCCCAGTCGTTATCCACTGCTCCACAAGACAACATTGAATAATTCAGACAAAAGTGAGTTAAGCGGCAGGGTAATGAGTGATGAAAAACAGAAGATAATAAAAATGTCTACGGTGAGAAATAACAGTAAACATGAGAAAAACGAATTCAAATGTTAAATTAAAAAATAACAAGATCAGTCTGTAAATCAAACTTCAATGTTGCCATGATTTTCTCACTAGAAGAAAAAATATTGTTCATCAATCTAGAGAGATCAATACGTTGATTAAATTAGAACGATCGATTTACTATCCACAGTGATCAATAAATTAAACTGCAAAAATCAATATACTAGAAAGAGGAATATGTTAATCGAATAAATGAATATGTTAATATGTTAATCGAATAAAATCAACAAGATAATCCGGCTAGAGCGATCAATATATTAATTTAAAGAAATCAATATGTTAAGTAACAAAGATTATTACGCTAATAAAATTAGAGAGATTATAATAATGATCAAACTAAAATATCAGCAATCAAAAGAGAAGATCAATATTTAATTGATGTAGAAAGCTCGATATGTTAAACAATCAATACAGTATGATAATCGAAATGGAAGAATGAATATTTTATTAAACTTGAATGATGTTCAAAGTAAAATTATCAAAAATTACTCAAACTAGATACATTAACAGATTAATCAATATAGTGAACTCAATAAGAAAATTAGTAATATTAGTATGATAAGGAAAATATAGGCATCAATACGTTAATCAAACTATTACGATAAGTACACTGCTATATGGCAGTGAGACATGGACCACATACGCCAGGCAAGAGAGGCGTCTGAACACGTATACTAGGAATCTCATGGCAAGACAAGGTGACCAACACTGAGGTCCGGTCTCGAGCCGGTTTGCCTACTATGTTCACAATCCCTAAACAGCGCAGACGCAGCTGGCTAGGCTATGTCCACCGCATGCCAGACGGTCGCATTTCAAAAGACGTCCTGTATGGAGAGCTGACTCTGGAAGAAAATCCACTGGGCGGCCACAACTGCGGTATTGTGACATCATAAAACAAGATATGAAAGCTGTGGGCATCAACACGGAGTCATGAGAGAGCGTAGCAGTCAGCCAGTTCGAATGAAGAGGAACCCTGGCCCAACAACTTAAATCAAGGGAGGAGCAACTAACACAAGTCGCCATGGAGAGGTGAGTTCGCAGGAAGCAAAATGACAGCTCTGACAGACCAGAAACTAAACATAAATGCAACCTCTGCAACAAGACTGTCACTCCCGCAGAGTCACAAATGTCGATGCTCCAGTCAATCAGACAACTAGGATGCTACCAATTGTCAATCATGACTGACTTACTAAGATAAGAAATGTTAATCGAACATGAAATATCAATATTTTATCCAAACTAAATAAAAGAACGCATACCACACGCTTAGATATAGCGTACCCAAGCCATCCTCATTTGTGGCTATCGCTAAGGTCAACGGAACTAGAGTGCAATGGAACGGCCTCGCTCTGGAAGAACAGCCTAGTTGATCACCGTTATCTCCTGTGCCCAATAAGTGTGGGCTGTGCGTTGTAGCATAATGGATATCGGCTCGAAATGAGAAATCAGAGGGCCGAATTTGAATTCCAATTGCATTCACTTAAGCACACATACCTTTGGGAAAGGTATTAATCCATCTCTTTTCGCTTTAGAATAGCAGGACAGATTGAGTTCTATAGACATACTAGCAGTATAGCCCGGCGTTGCTCGGGTGTAATGAAAGCTTTAAAACTAATCCATGGTCCTGGAGCTCAGACTCTTTGGACGTTGGCACGAAAGACTAAAAAGTAATAGTTGTTTCTAGTTAAAGCGAAACCGTAGACTGAAAGAAAAATAAATGGATGTAAATCAAATTTTGGTTTCCTGCTAGCGATATCAAATTTCCTGCACTATTGTAGAACTGCAGCCCTAAAACTTCTGAATATCGTTTCTTATGTCTTTGTCTATGAGTGTATCAAATTTAATTAAAATCGGACCGCTCCTTCTATAACCCGATTTTTTCGATTATCGATTTTCGATATTTATCGGGGGTACCGCGACACAAAACCTAGCTAAGAACACTCGCAGATGCTTATAGTACAACTGTGTAAATTTTCAAGAAAATCGGTTCAGCCGTTTCGGAGTCTATAGGTAACGGATACACAGACATACACACCCACACACACACACACACACACACACACACACACACACACACACACACACAAAGAGACAAAGTTCCATTTATAAATAAGTTTAGATTTAGCAACCAGTCTACCGTAGAAAGAAATGGCATGCTACTGCAGGAAAATCTTCTGCCTAGTCAGCCATGGCTCGAATGAAACATGATCACCTGATTGCGTATTCCGTATGGTAATTAAATGACTGACGGAAATAAAAGAAAAATATTTGTTCTAAATTTTGAAAAAAGAAACAAAAAAAAATTAGAATGCTTAAACTTTGCATTATAATTGTTGGCTTTTTAAAAAGTTGACAATGCGGCTACAGTCTTAACGACAATACATATTCAAATAACACAGAGAGAAAACTATGAAAATTATCAAAAGAAAGTAATCAAATAAAACGAAAAGAAATTACTAAATATCAATTATAAGACAGAATGCGTAGTTATCTGCAAAGGGTCCAACATAAGAATTACAAATTAGAGATACTGAAATCAAACATGTGCAAAAATATAAAGATCTAAAAATGTTTTAAGGGAGGACAGAAAGTGCGGCAAGGAAATCCAAAGGTCTATTGGGATAGCGAAATATGTCTTCCAAGAGCTAAGCAAAGTATTAAGAAACAGGAAAAATCTCATTAAAAACAAATAAAAGAGTACATAAATCTTATGCAATAAAGATCGTCCAGTATGGTAATGAAGGCTGGACAATTTTCTCAGATTAAGAAGAGACTTGCAGCAATAGAAATGTGATTATACAGAAGGATACTGAGAATATCATGGAGGAAAGACGAAATTTAAAGAAAGTGGAAACAAAAAGGACACTTGCGCTTAATATCAGAAAGTTTTAGTTGAAATTTCTAGGGCACATAATGAGGGAAGAGGTTTTGGATAATTTGATGCAGGACAGGTTGATGCCAGGAGGATAAAGGAAAACAGAGCGTTATCAAACTACACAGCTGGTAGGACGGTGATTAGGAGAAAGGACAAAATTTACTAAGAGCAACAAATTAAATAAAATAGTGGAGAGCCAAGACCGTCGACGTCCTGGATCGCCAAAATTGTGTAGTAATACATGAAGTAAGACTTGACATAGAAATTCGAAAAGGAATAGAATAGAGAAATATATTTCTCATATTCTAAGCCCAGTCACCCTACTATTTAGCTAATCAGTCAGATAAGTGCCATACCTATACACGCTTGGGCAATCATGTCTTGAAAGAGACATGACTGGCTGGGCAGAAGATTATCCCGCAGTAGGTTGCCATTGCTTTCTGCGGTAGACTGGTTGCCGACCAAGGCTATAGAACCCAATCTGTTCTGTTATTTAACCCATAACTGGAAGGAAGAGACGGATTAATACCTTTCCCAAGGGTATTTGCGCGTAAGTGAATGCAAGGAATTCTACTGGAATTCGAACTCGGCACCCCGATTTCTCGTGTCGAGCCGGTATCCACTGCACCACGACGCACATCCTCTAACTCTTTAGCTAATAGGTGGGGGGAAAAAAGAGATAGATTTATACATTTCCTACAGGAATTTGCGTGAAAGTGAAACAACAGACTGGACTGGAATTTGGACTTGACTCGCCGATTCCATTTTTATTCCTATAGCAGTTATGCTAACTGCAGCCACAGTAATGTTTCAAGTATACAGTTTTCCGGATAAAGAAAAGAGTACAAGACTGATATGTAAAATCTAACCTCGTATACCTCGTATACAACAGTGAATGCTGAACAATTTCCTTACTTCTGAAAAAGCGACTTCACGTAAAATAGATGAGGTTTTACTGAAAAGGCTGAGAATAACATGGATAGAACATGTGACTAATGAATTATATATAAGAAAAATAACGATTATATAAACATACATAAAGTAAAAAAACAGCTAGAATAAAAAGCATTAAAGAATGATGAATGACGTTTTTCAGAAACTAAGCTAAGTATTAAGACATAGATATATTTTCTTTAGAAATCAAGACAAGAGAATTTTCTGCTATATAATATCTAATTTACTATATAATAGCAAATTGTGGAAAATCTCTTTAAAGATGAAGAAGTGGCTTGAAGCGATAAAGATTTCATTCTATTGATGAATGCTTAATATATCATAGATAAAACACGTGAGGAATAATGAGGTTGTAAAGATAAAGGACTAAAATGACTCTTATGCTTACGATCTGAAAGTGATAGCTGAAATTATTAGTACACATAATGAGGAAAGAAAACCTGGAAAACCTAACACTCATGGAATATCCTGAAAGCAAGAGAAGCAAATGGAAACAGCGAGTAACTTACTAAGCAATTTTGTGAAAATGAAGGGCAGAACGAAGAGACATGAAAGGGGTCAATAGAAAAACAAAAAGCAGGAAGTTGTGGTAAGACATGATATAACACATTATAGAAGGATATGGCACATAGAAGAAAAAAGGAAAGAGAAGAGGAAGACGGAGGAGGAAGAAAAAGAGATAGAGGAGATGGAAGAAGAAGAAAAAGAAGAAGAAGAGGAAGAGCAGATAATTCATCTTAAAATTTTAGTTTACTCTTTACTGAAAATGTTTCACGCAGAAATTTAACTGCCTAGTTAGTGTAGAAGCAGAAAATGCAGTGCTAGTGTACTTTGTTCTAATTAATGCTTTATTTTTCTAATTAATGCTTTGTTCTAATTAATGCTTTATTTCTAATTAATGCTTTAGTTCTAATTATTAACTTTGTTTCTAATTAATGCTTTGTTTCTAATTAATGCTTTATTTCTAATTAATGCTTTATTAATTAATGCTTTGTTTCTAATTAATGCTTTGTTCTAATTAATGTTTTGTTTCTAATTGTTGTTTGTTTCTAATTAATGCTTTGTTCTAATTAATGCTTTGTTTCTAATTAATGTTTTGTTTCTAATTAATGCTTTGTTTCTAATTAATGCTTTATTTTCTAATTAATGCTTTGTTCTAATTAATGCTTTGTTCTAATTAATGCTTTGTTTCTAATTAATGCTTTGTTCTAATTAATGCTTTTGTTTCTAATTAATGCTTTTATTCTAATTAATGCTTTATTTCTAATTAATGCTTTGTTCTAATTAATGCTTTGTTCTAATTAATACTTTGTTCTAATTCATCTGTTTTGTTTCTAGTAATGCTTTGTTTCTAATTAATGCTTTTGTTCTAATTAATGCTTTGTTCTAATTAATACTTGTTTCATTAATACTTTATTTAATTATTATTTTATTCTATAATTAATGCTTTGTTTCTAATTAATGCTTTGTTCTAATTAATGTTTGTTTCTAATTAATGCTTTGTTCTAATTAATGCTTTGTTTTTCTAATTAATGCTTTTCTAATTAATGCTTTGTTCTAATTGTTTGTTTTCTAATTATTTTGTTCTAATTATTTTTCTTCTAATTAATGCTTTATTCATAATTAATGCTTTGTTCTAATTAATGCTTTGTTCTAATTAATGTTTTGTTTCTAAAATGAAATGCTTTGTCTAATTAATGCTTTGTTTCTAATTAATGCTTTGTTTCTAATTAATGCTTTGTTCGATGTTAAGCTTTATTTCTAATTAATGCTTTGTTTCTATTAATGTTGTTCTAATTGATCTTTCATTCATTAATGTTATTTCTAATTAATGTTGTTTTCTAATTAATGCTTTGTTCTAATTAATGCTTTGTTTCTAGTAAATACTTTGTTTCTAAAAATAATGCTTTATTCCTAAAATTAATGCTTTGTTTCTAATTAATGTATTTTTATTTCTAATTAATACTTTTGTTCTAATTAATGCTTTTGTTCTAATTAATGTTTGTTTAAAATGATAACATTTCTAATTAATGCTTTGTTTCTAATTAATGCTTTGTTTCTAATTGTTAATACTTTGTTTCTAATTAATGCTTTGTTCTAATTAATGTTTTTGTTTCTATTAATGCTTTTGTTCTAATTAATGCTTTGTTTCTAATTAATGCTTGTTCTAATTAATGCTTTATTCTAATTAATGTTTGTTCTAATTCAATAGCTCCTGAGCAATGTACATTTCTATAAATTAATACTTTGTTTCTAATTAATGCTTTGTTCTAAATCAATACTTTGTTTCTAATTCATGTTCTTTGTTTCTAATTAATGCTTTGTTCTAATTAATTTTTGTTCTAATTAATGTTTGTTTCTAATTAATGCTTTTGTTCTAATTAATGCTTTGTTTTTAATTAATACTTTGTTTATAATTAATGCTTTGTTCTAATTAATGTTTTGTTTCTAATTAATGCTTTGTTCTAATTAATGCTTTGTTTCTAATTAATGCTTTGTTCTAATTAATGTTTTGTTTCTAAATTAATACTTCATTCCTAGTGTCTTTGTTTCTAATTAATGCTTTTTAATAATTAATGCTTTGTTCTATTGATCAACATTTCTAAATTCATCTTCATTTCTAATTAATGCTTTGTTTCTAATTAATGCTTTGTTTCAATTAATGCTTTGTTTCTAATTAATGCTTTGTTCTAATTAATGCTTTGTTTCTAATTAATGCTTTGTTTTCTAATTGTGTTTGTTTCTAATTAATGCTTTATTTTCATTCAAACACTTTGTTTCTAATTAATACTTTGTTTCTAATTAATACTTTGTTTCTAATTAATGCTTTGTTCGGAAATTAATGCTTTGTTCATTAATGCTTTGTTCTAATTAATGTTTGTTTCTAATTAATGCTTTGTTCTAATTAATGCTTTGTTTCTAATTAATGCTTTGTTTCTAATTAATGCTTTGTTCTAATTAATGTTTTGTTTCTAATTAATGCTTTGTTTTAATTGTTTACTGTTCTAATTAATGCTTTGTTTCTAATTCATGCTTTATTTCTAATTAATGTTTTGTTTCTAATTAATGCTTTTAATTTCTAAATTCAATGCTTTGTTCTAATTAATGCTTTGTTCTAATTAATGTTTTGTTTCTAATTAATGCTTTATTTCTAATTAATGCTTTATTTCTAATTAATGCTTTGTTTCTAATTAATGCTTTGTTCTAATTAATGCTTTGTTTCTAATTAATGCTTTTAATTTTCTAGATATTTTTGTTCTAATTAATGCTTTGTTTCTAATTAATGCTTTGTTTACTAATTAATGCTTTGTTTTTTTCTAATTAATCTTTGTTCTAATTAATGCTTTATTCTGTTCAATATTTGTTTCTATAAATTTAATGCTTGTTCTAATTAATGCTTTTGTTTCTAATTGATGCTTTGTTCTAATTAATGCTTTGTTCTAATTAATGCTTTGTTTCTAATTAATGCTTTTGTTCTAATTAATGCTTTGTTTCTAATTAATACTTTGTTCTAATTAATGCTTTATTAATTAATGCTTTGTTTTTGTTCGTACTTTGTTTCTAATTAATGCTTTGTTTCTAATTAATGCTTTATTTCTAATTAATGCTGGTTTCTAATTGTTGTTGTTCTAATTAATGTTTTGTTTCGTTAATGCAGCTTGTTCTAATTAATGCTTTGTTTTAATTAATACTTTGTTTCTGAAACTAATGCTTGTTCTAGTATGCTTTGTTCTAATTAATGCTTTGTTCTAATTAATGTTTTGTTTCTAATTAATGCTTTATTCTAATTAATGCTTTGTTTCTAATTAATGCTTTGTTTCTAATTAATGCTTTTGTTCATTAATGTTTTGTTTCATTGTAATGCTTTGTTTCTAATTAATTATTTTGTTCTAATTAATGTTTGTTTCTAATTAATGCTTTGTTTCTAATTAATGCTTTGTTTCTAATTAATGCTTTATTTCTAATTGTACTTTGTTTCTAATTAATGCTTTGTTTCTAATTAATGCTTTGTTCTAATTTTAATGTTTGTTTCATTAATGCTTTGTTCTAATTAATGCTTTGTTCTGAGTATTAACTTTATTTAATTAAATATTTTGTTTCTAATTAATGCTTTGTTCTAATTAATGCTTTATTAATTAATGCTTTGTTCATTAATGTTTTGTTTCTAATTAATGCTTTATTTCTAATTAACTTTGTTCTAATTAATGCTTGTTTCTAATTAATGCTTTGTTCTAATTGTTAACTGTTCTAATTAATGCTTTGTTAATCAATGCTTTGTTTCTTGTCTCCTAGATCATTGTTTGTCACACTTTCTTTATTGCATCGTGTCGACAATGAGTTAGTGTGGTAATCTTTGATCTCAAAAAATAATCTTTGGTAAAAAAAATCTTCGGTCCAAAAAAACCTTTGGTAATCTTTGGTATAAAAAAATTTCTTTGGTCCCAAAAATTGTTTGATAATCTTTGGTCAAAAAAAAAAAGTCTTTGGTTAAAAAATTTTTTGGAAATATTTGGTCCTCCCAAAAAAATATTTGATACCAAAAAATCTTTGGTAATCTTTGGTCAAAAAAAAAGTCAGATTCTGGGAAATTAGTTGGATCGAGAACTTTTCAGCATGTCTTGTATTAGTAGTAATATGGATCAGCATATAACTATAATAGAAGGCTTCTATCGTCTCTTCTATTTATATATTGTTTTAGGCAATAAGCCAATTAAAATTTGTGCTTTCGCTTGCTGTATGGTTGCTTAGAGTAATTGCTTAATGGTTAAAATGTTAAACGCATGGCCATTATTCATTTTCTAGGCAAAATCTCTGGCTTCATGAAAGCGCAAAACACAAACAACTCTGTAAATATAAAATCTATGATATCCAAGCGGTATAAATGTTCTGAGTATTACAACCAATTTATTTTTTCCTTTTTAATATTCCTTAGCGAGTAGTGATGTTATCAGATGCAAGCATTGAGAGGATTCAGTGTCGCCAGACCTTCTAAGGACACTTTCTGCATATTCTTCAACTGATTTCATTGCCTAGAGAGGAAGTAATGCGTCAAGCTGTGGACCATATGCAAAGAACAGGCATAATTTATCATTGCTATCAGTGAAATATGTACACAGTAATGTTAAAGGAATAATAAAAAAAAGAAAAAGATGGAAAAAGAGGTAACTCTGATTGATGTCAATTGAATATCCTTGCACAGAATAGTACGTAATTGTTCAGTTTTTGATGTGGTTACTTTGCAGCATTTTATAACGTTTGCTTCTTAGAGAATGTTCTTTTTTGTTTCATCTCTTCATGAAAAGAAATGGAAGAAATAATTTATATCTTTAAATAGTAGTTAGCCACGATTTTAGATGAACGGCATGTAAGCAGCCAAAGATTTAAATAAGTTTGAGTTTTGTTTAACCTCTGTGGGTTATTTAATGCCAAAAAGGTGGGGTTTTAAGGTACGTTTTTTAATGTTCAGTTATAGTGAGAAAGTTGATTTAGTCAGATTTTTTTTTCATTTTTTATTTTAGAAAACTGAAAATGCCTTCTAGCTTTATTTTCCAAAATGTTTTGCTGAAAATAATTTTTTTCCTTCAAAAATGTGTTTCGATAATATTTTTTCTTCAAAAATGTATTGTTGGTAATATTTTTCCATCAAAAATGTATATTTTTCTATAAAAGCCTATTTTTATGTATATATTTCTATGAAAGTGTATATTTATACTTTCATAGTGTCTTGACTACAGTTTGGGGGTTAACTATTTGCTCATAGCTGGGA
This sequence comes from Ascarosepion bandense, assembly GCA_037127315.1. Lineage (NCBI taxonomy): Eukaryota > Metazoa > Mollusca > Cephalopoda > Sepiida > Sepiidae > Ascarosepion > Ascarosepion bandense. The sequence goes on from JBBBDQ010001325.1 coordinate 2,695,035, forward strand.
CCCTAACAAGTTCTACCACTCTGGCTCAGAGTGGACCTGAAAACAACAGCAATTAAGATGTGGTTCCATGCTCCTCGCCACCTCCCAATGAACGGCCTTGCTACCGGATGCAGTTTACCGTCGTCATGCCCAGAACCATTTAAAATAAGGGAGTGATTTCAATTCTGATCATTAACTTTCAGAAAGTCATTTTAAAGTATACTACGAACGGATCATAAAATCACTGTCAAAAAACTTTAAACACTAGTAGTAAGATATTGAATGTAATTTATTCTGAGGAAGTTTCAACGTCATAATTATGTTTGTGACTAAAACCTTAACATAGTAATATTCATAGAGAAAAAATTGTCTTTATTGAGAACTATCGCGATAAAATAGGTGTATATTTCAATTAATTTCCACTCATCTTGTCGGATCATCTTTCAACGTTGAAAAGAGACTAATAACGTAATGTGCAATTCTGTTAAATTTAATTCATCTTTCAACGATGAAATCAAAAAATTATATAATATGCATTTCTAATAATTTTTATTCATGTTGATGGATTCAACGGTGAAATCTAGAAATCAAATGTTCATTTCTGTTCATTTTCATTCATCATAATCACGGATCATTTTTCAACGATTAAAAGTCAGAAATCACGTAATGTGCATTTCTGTTAATTTTCATTCATCATGTAAACTGAAAATTTTTCAACGATAAAAAAAGAACAATCACGCAATGTGCATTTCTGTTAATTTTATTTATCATGTTGAGAGGTAATATTTTAACTATGAAAAGCGGCTAATCGCAAAATGTGCATTTCTGCTCATTTTCATTGTGAAAAGCGAGTAATCACGCAATGTACGCTACTGTTAATTTTGATTATCATATTGATGATCATCTTTCAACCACTAGAAATCACGCAATGTACGTTTCTATTGAATGCAATTATGTATTGATAGATCGTCTTGACCACCGTCCACATAATGTACATTCTGTTAATTTTGATTATCATATTGATGAATCATCTTTCAACCATAAATCACCTGAAGCGCATTTCTGTTAATTTTGATTATCGTAATGATGATCATCTTTCAACCACTAGAAATCACTATGACCGTTTCTGTTGTTTGATTATCATATTGATGAATCGTCTTCGCCTAGAAATCACACGTAATGTACATTTCTGTTAATTTTGATTATCATATTGATGAATCATCTTTCAACCGCTAAATCACATAATGTACGACTATTGTTTTGATTATACATTGATGAATCATCTTTCAACCACTAGAAATCACGCAATGTGCATTTCTGTTAATTTCTGATTATCATATTGATGAATCATCTTTCAACCGCTAGAAATCACGTAATGTGCATTTCTGTTAATTTTGATTATCATATTGATGAATCATCTTTCAACACTAGAAATCACGTAATATTTTGTTCATATTGTTTTGATTATCATATTGATGAATCATCTTTCAACCACCGAAATCACGTAATATGCGTTTCTGTTAATTTTGATTATCATATTGATAGATCATCTTTCGCCACTGAAAATCACGTAATGTGCATTTCTGTTAATTTTGATTATCATATTGATAGATCATCTTTCCAACCACTAGAAATCACGTAATGTGCTGCATTTCTGTTAATTTTTGATTATCATATTGATAGATCATCTTTCAACACACTAGAAATCGCATGATATGCATTTCTGTTAATTTTGATTATCATATTGATGAATCATCTTTCCTTTTCAAAATCACGCAATGTACATTTCTGTTAATTTTTATTATCATATTGATAGATCATCTTTCGCCACTAGAAATCACGCAATGTACATTTCTGTTAATTTGATTATCATATTGATGAATCATCTTTCAACCACTGAAATCACGCAATGTACATTTCTGTTAATTTTTGATTATCATATTGAAATGAATCATCACGCAACCACTAGAAATCACGCAATATGCATTTCTGTTAATTTTGATTATCATATTGAAGAGTAGATCATCTTTCAACCACTAGAAATCACGCAATATGCATTTCTGTTAATTTTGATTATCATATTGGTGATCATCTTTCAACTTTTAAATCACATAATGTACATTTCTGTTAATTTTGATTCATCATATTGATGAATCATCTTTCCTTTTCTGAAATCACGTAATGTACATTTCTGTTAATTTTGATTATCATATTGATAATTCGTCTTAACCTGAAAATCACGTAATGTACATTTCATTAATTTTGATTATCATATTGACGGATCATCTTTCAACCTTGAAAAGCGAGTAGTCAAGTAATGTGCACTAGTGTCGTAGGTCAGTCAGTTTAGGTGCCATACGTGATACACGCTTGGGCGATCATGTCTCGAAAGAGACATGACTGACTGGGCAGAAGATTATCCCGCAGAAGGTTGCCATTGCTTTCTGCGGTAGACTGGTTGCCGACCAAGGCTACAGAACCCAATCTGTCCTGCTATTTAACCCATAACTGGAAGGAAGAGACGGATTAATACCTTTCCCAAGGGTATTTGCGCGTAAGTGAATGCAATGGATTCAGCTGGAATTCGAACTCGGCTCCCCGGTTTCTCGTTCCGAGCCGATATCCACTGTACCACAACGGGTAACATTACTAAATAGCTAAAAACAAAATAGCTAAAAACTAAATTGCTAAAAAACAGCATAGTAGAAAAAAAATATCCCAAACTTATTAAAAAAGAATTTTTTCCACCAAAATATTTTGTTATTATTAAGAAGAAATATCAAAGTATTTTTAAAATTGTTTAATTCTTTCTAAAACGTTCGAAATTTTGGTAAAAATCTTGTTTTTATTTTCGTTATCGGGGAGCCAAATCGTTACGGGAGTTACAATGGAGAACTTAATATTACATAACTCATTTTTTCCTGTACATTAATTTGGTCATTCTTACAAAAATCAAATAATTATTGGATTTTAATGAGACCTTCAGGCATTATTCCCAATTAAATTAAATCAATTTTGAAATCAATAATTTTTTAAAATATTAGTAAAAAGAATTGTTTTTTACATCTGTTATCCCACTCCAAGTAAATTCATTAAATTAGATTTCGTAGGTAAGATTGATTGTATTCAGCCAGTCAGATCAGTGCCATACGTGATACACGCTTGGGTGATCATGTCGGAGACGGATTAATACCTTTCCCAAAGGTATTTGCGCGTAAGTGAATATAATGGATTTCAAATGGAATTCGAACTCGGCTCCCCGGCTTCTCGTTCCGAGCCGATATCCACTGTACCACAACGCACATAGCAGGAATTCTTAGGCAATGTAAATAATTTATTATTTTTTAAACAATTTAGCCCTTTTACCAAAAATATGCTCCGAATAGTAAAATAAAAAATGCAATAAAACTATGACACCATTTAATTAGATACGCTTTAATTGCTTTAATAAGTGATGTAAATTTCAGACATTATACTCTGAAGAAAATTGTTTTAGCTTAATAATGCAATTTTAAAAAAATTCTTTCATTTTTTTTCATGATAATAATTTATAAAATTTCAAAAATATTTTTAAAATAATTCCAAGACTTGTAGACCTTAGGTTGATGGGTTATGAAGTGAAGACTATATTTACTAATCGAAAATTGAAAAGTTTAATACAAATCATCTAGCCATCGTATTTTTAAAAATAATTTTCTTTTTTTGTGTATTTGAAGTTTTTTTTTGTATAGTAATTTCAATGTGTACTTTAAAAGGTCACGTGTTTCAGGGTTTCTTCCCCTTACCGGAAAAAGTTTATAAAACTATGTCACTTGTGATTGCTATACTCATATCTTATCTTTCATCTGGCGAGCTGTCAACACGTTTCAAATACGCTGGAGAGATCAAAAAGTTCGACTCTGTTATTAAGAAATAGTTTTATTCTAAATTTTACGCTATAAATATGTAATACGTGTGTAAATCAAATTAATTTAACATTAAATTTGCTAATTTAAAAAAAATGTGTCACAGATGTATATTTTATTTTTGTACGATTTTTAATTAACTTTTGTTTATAAATGTGTCTATCATTAAAAAATGTCCGATAAATAGGAAAATTAGAAAAAAATCTCCAAATTTTATATTTTAATAAATATAGTTTCTGTTTGAAATACATCAGATTATTTTTTAACTGAAAATAGTAAATTTAATCATTTAGCTTTCAATTAAAAATAAAAAATTAAAGTTATAAGAAAAGTTTAAAGAAAAATTTTATTTTAAGAATTCAATTTAAAAGTTAGTTATCGCAAATAAGTGCAGGTGCCTAGTGTTGGTTTTTTCACCATGTTGACAGATCATCTTTCAGCCATGAAAAGCGAGTAGTCACGCAATGTACATCTATGTTCATTTTCATTTATCACGTTGACAGATAATCTTTCAGCCATGAAAAGCGAGTAGTCACGCAGTGTGCATCTATGTTTATTTTCATTTATCACGTTGACAGATAATCTTTCAGCCAGGAAAAGCGAGTAGTCACGCAATGTGCATTTATGTTCATTTTCATTTATCACGTTGACAGATAATCTTTCAGCCATGAAAAGCGAGTAGTCACGCAATGTGCATTTATGTTCATTTTCATTTATCACGTTGACAGATAATCTTTCAGCCATGAAAAGCGAGTAGTCACGCAATGTGCATTTATGTTCATTTTCATTTATCACGTTGACAGATAATCTTTCAGCCATGAAAAGCGAGTAGTCACGTAATGTGCATTTATGTTCATTTTCATTTATCACGTTGACAGATAATCTTTCAGCCATGAAAAGCGAGTAGTCACGCAATGTGCATTTATGTTCATTTTTGTTTATCACGTTGACAGATAATCTTTCAGCCATGAAAAGCGAGTAGTCACGTAATGTGCATTTATGTTCATTTTCATTTATCACGTTGACAGATAATCTTTCAGCCATGAAAAACGAGTAGTCACGCAATGTGCATTTATGTTCATTTTCATTTATCACGTTGACAGATAATCTTTCAGCCATGAAAAGCGAGTAGTCACACAATGTGCATTTATGTTCATTTTCATTTATCACTTTGACAGATAATCTTTCAACGATGAAAAGCAAGTTATCACGTAATGAGCATTTGTGTTAATTTTTTTTATCATATTGATGGATCATCTTTCTACTATGAAAGCGAGTAAAAAGGCAATATGTATTTCTGTTATTCTTCATTTTTTTAAATATGAAGAGTAATCACGTTATGTGATGTTTCCTTTGATTTTCATTCATCATAGTGAATGATCAGATTTGATAATGAAAAATGATCACTCACGTTATATACTTTTTTTCATTGCCATTTATCAAGTTTACAGATCATTTTTCATCGTTGAAATATGAGTAATAACATATTGTACATCTCTATTCATAATGCTTCGCATGGTCATGGATAATCTTTTAACCATAAAAACGACTAATCGAGCTATGTACATTTCTGCTAATTTTCATTCATTATGATGACGGATCTTATTTCAGCTATTAAAAACGAGTAATCACATAATGTGCATTTTACTTCATTATCATTCGTCATGTTCTTTCAACCATAAAAATAAAGTAATCACGAAATGTGCATTTCTGTTAACTTTAATTCATCATATTGTACGGATCATCATTCAAACATGAAAAGCTGATAATCACGTAACGTGCAATACTGTTCATTTTCATTTATACTGTTTACAAATCATTGTTCAGCAATAAAAAACGAGTAATCACGTAACGGGCATTACTTTTTATTTTCATTCATACTGTTGATGAATAATCGTTCAGCAATAAACAACGAGTGATCACGTTACGTGCAATAATGTACATTTTCATTCATACTGTGGATTAATCGTCGTTCAGCAATTAAAAGCAAGTAATCAATTAACGTACATTACTGTTCATTTTCACTCATACTGTTGACGAATCATCGATCAGCAATAAAAAACGAGTAATCACGTAACGTGCATTACTGTTCATTTTCATTTGTACTGTTGACGAATTATAGTTCAGTAATAAAAAACAAGTAATCATGTAACATGCAATAAAGTTCATTTTCAGTCATAGTGTTGACGAATCATCGTTCAGTAATTAAAAGCTAGTAATCACGTAACATGCATTACTGTTCATTTTCATTCATATTGTTGATTAATCATCATTTATTAATTAAAAGCAAGTAATCACGTAACGTGCATTACTGTTCATTTTCATTCATACTGTTGTCGAATCATCGATCAACAATAAAAAAGAGTAATCACGTAACGTGCAGATCTGTTCATTTTTATTCATACTGTTGACAAATCATCGTTCAGTAATAAAAAACCAGTAATCACGTAACGTGCATTACTGTTTATTTTTATTCATATTCTTGATTAATCATCGTTCAGCAATTAAAAGCAAGTAATCAAGTATCGTACATAACTGTTCATTTTCATTCATACTGTTGACGAATCATTGATCACCAATAAGAAACGAGTAATCACGTAACGTGCATTACTTTTCATTTATAATTTATACTGTTGACGAATTATAGTTCAGTAATAAAAAACAATTAATCACGTAACATGCAATAATGTTCATTTTCATTCATACTGTTGATTAATCATCGTTTAGCAATTAAAATCAAGTAATCAAGTAACGTGCATTACTGTTCATTTTCATTCATACTGTTGACGAATCGTTGATCAGCAATAAAAAACGAGTTATCACGGAACGTTCAATGCTGTTTATTTTCATTCATACTGTTGATTAATTATCGTTCAGCCATTAAAAGCAAGTAATCACGTAACGTGCATTACTGTTCATTTTCATTCATACTGTTGACGAATCATCGTTCAGTAATAAAAAATTAGTAATCACTTAACATGCAATACTGTTTATTTTCATTCATACTGTTGATTAATCATCGTTCAGCAATAAAAAACGAGCAATCACATAACGTGCATAACTGTTCATTTTTATTCATACTGTTGATGAATCATCGTTCAGCAATGAAAAGCAAGTAATCACGTAACGTACTGTTTATTTTCATTAATACTGTTAACGGAAAGTCATTTAACCATGAAAAGCAAGTAATCAAGTAATGTGCATTTCTGATAATTTTATTTATCATGCTTACGAATCATCATTTAATAATGAAAACTAATTATCATTCAATGTGCATTTTTGTTATTTTTAATTAAACATGTTGATGGATTACCTTCAAACAGGAAAAGCGAATAATCACGTAATGTGAATTTGTGTTAGTTTTCATTCATCATGTTGACAGAGCACCATTTAACCATGAAAAGCGTGGAATCACGTAATATGAATTTCTGTTAATTTTAATTTCTCTTGTTGACAGATCATCTTTTACGATTAAAAGCAAGTAATCCAGGAATGTGCACTCCTGTTAATTTTTACTGATCTTGTCGGATTATCTTTCCATAGAAGAAAAAACAATAATGTTGGGCGCATTTTCGACAATTTGCATTCAACTTGAAAGTGATAATCTTTCTATGTAAAAATCCTACTTAATGTGAATTAAAATTTCATTTATTTTTGGTATGATATACTTTCAACCATAGTAAACAAGTAATCACGTATTTTAAACTCCGTTAATTTTTATTTATCTTTTGATCTGTTTTCGGCCTTAACAAATCTGTAAATATATAATGTGTATAGCTTGTAATTTTTATTCATTCTATTAGCTGATCATTTTTCGAATATATAAATGACGTAATCTCCTAATGTAATTTTTCATTACTTTTCATTCATCGGTTTAGGGAATAATATTTCCTTCACGAAAAGAATTGTCATTTTTGTTCATTTTTATTTATCGTTTAGGAGGATCAGGTGCAGCAGAATTTCGTATTAATAAATAAATTCAATATATAGGAAATATGAAGTCACGGGTAAGTATATTGAACAAATAAAATATCTAAAGTCTTTTTTTTATTTTAAGTAGACATAATTTTTAATGTAGCTACAAGCTTAAAACCATTCATTTATTCAGTCGGCAGATTATCTTTCGACTTTAAAAATAAGTAACCAGATATTGTACACGTCTGTTAACTTTTTTTTTTATTGACGGATCATATTTGAAATCTGAAAAAAAAAAATCTGGAGAGTACATTTCTGTTAATTTTCATTCATATTCTTGGAGTATCATATTTCGATAATGAAAAATAATCACTCGAACCATGAATATTTACATAACACTGTTTGAACTCAATATGAAAGTAAAGTTTTGCCAATGAAATTTGTGTTAACCAATTGAATGTTGCAAAAAGTTTCTAAGGCAATACATCATGTGAATTTCACCTTATAATAGCTATCATATTTCGATAATGAAAAATAATCACTCGAACCATGAATATTTACATAACACTGTTTGAACTCAATATGAAAGTAAAGTTTTGCCAATGAAATTTGTGTTAACCAATTGAATGTTGCAAAAAGTTTCTAAGGCAATACATCATGTGAATTTCACCTTATAATAGCTATCATATTTCGATAATGAAAAATAATCACTCGAACCATGAATATTTATATAACACTGTTTGAAAATATGAAAGTAAAATGAAATTTGTGTTAACCAATTGAATGTTGCAAAAAGTTTCTGAAACAATACATCATGTGAATTTCACCTTATAATAGCTATCCTTATTCAAAACCCTTTTGTGGATATTAGTGGTTTTAAGCAATCAGACGAATTCCTATTGTAGTCAGTCTATATTTTTAGAAAAGGGATTGTAACTATTTACACTACAAACAGTTGTCCGCATCTTTACTGTCATATTCCCTACGTTTTGGCCGTTGTAATCTTCGGCCTTCTTCAGATGAACTTTTTTTTAGTCCATGAGGGTCGACTGTTCTAGTTCAACGTTCTTTTCTGGATATCTCAGTTTCAGTTAATTTCCGTTAGTAACTCAACTTTTCAGATGTTTATTCCCTCTGCTGTGGGCAGATAGTGACCTCACAGCTCTTTGATTCAAGTCACTTTTTGGATTGAAGGCCTGAACGCAAAACAGTCGAAACGTCGTGAATATGCAAATAAAGATGAGAACAACAGTCCAAACAGTGTGAATAGTTACAACAGTAACTTTTACGACTAAATAAATTTTAAAAATATCAAATAAATATTCAATAAACTGAATATCTTATATGCCTAATTAATTTTTTTTTACTAATTAACTTCATTAATATGTAATCCTCGGCATGATATAGCCTTCTGTCTTTCAATCATTCATGTTAATTTTCCTACAGTTTTTAACTCAAATATTATATGCAACGGTTTTTATAGCTGTACAGAGATTTTTGCTTGAAAATAATTTTTAAATACTTATAAGTATCTCAGTTGATGAACCACTTACGCTTACACCTAACCAGCTGAACAGTAAATTAATGAGATCTTGACTCCAGTCTAGTATTGCATACAAATTCGTAGAATCTATCCCAACAATTACGATGAAGTAGTTTTAGAAAAGTAACCTTACAGAGGAGATAATGTGATTTAATCCATGACATCAGAACGGTGTCAATAATATTGCTAATTCTTTGCTGGACTTTATTAAGGATCTCTAGATAGACAGCGAGAAGCAGAATCAGGCCAGAGATAGAACAACAACAAGGAACAAGGAACGTGATATTTATGAATACGATGCTCTCTGAAAGGTCAATACAAATGAAGAAGGACGTGTACTTATATTTTATTGACTATGCAAAGGCGTTTGAAAAAAATATGCCAGAAAGAATTGATGGAGATGCTTTGCAGACTCGACATATTAGGGAAAAATTTAAGAGTAATCAAGAATCTCTACTGGCGGCAAACTGCCTGCATACGCACAGGTAAGAAATTCAGCAGTTATACAAAGATTGAAAGGGGCGTAAGACAAGGATGTGTCTTTCACCGGATCTATTCAACTTGTACAGCAAGACTATTCTGAGAACCTTACAAGTTATGCCAGGATTCGTCATCGGAGGACACAATTTAAACAATATAAGGTATGCAGATGATACAGTGCCGATTGCAGACACGGAAAGGAAGCTACAAGACCTCCTACAGAAGATAGCTGAAGAGAGTGACAAAAAAGGACTAAAATAAACTGCAACAAAACCGAATGCATGGTCATCAGCAAAAAGAGCAGCCCACAAAGTGCCAAATACAGTTGGGAGATACTAAAATCAAGCAGGTACAAAAATTTAAATACCTGGGAAGTGTTCTAAAAGAAGACGGAAAGTGCGACACTGAGATCCGAAGGAGAATTGGCATGGCGAAGGAAGCATTCCAGAAGTTAAGTAAAGTATTAAGAAACAGGACAATTTCGCTACAAACAAAGAGGAGAGTACCAGATTGCTATGTGATGTCAGTTCTTCAATATGGTAGTGATTGTTGGGTAATATCTTTGAGGATGAAGGAAAGACTTAAAGCCGCTGAAGTGTGGTTCTACAGAAGGATGCTGCGGATATCATGGACCGAGCATATGAGCAATGACGAGGTTTTAGAAAGGATGGAAACGAAACGAAAATTAGTACTGAGCATCAGGAAGAGATAACTAAAGTTCCTGGAACATGCAGTGAGGAAGGAGGGTTTGGAGAACCTGATAATAACAGGACAGATAGAGGGGAAAAAGAGACAGGGGAAAGCAACAGATAATATATTTGAAGGACCAGATCAGGTGGATGACGGAATGAGGGTTGCATGGTGCAACAGGAGAAAGCGTGCTAAGAGCCACCAGGGATAGGGAGATGTGGAAAGCCATGATTGTCTAAGTCCTGAAAGAAGATAGATGGCAGTAGCACCGTTTCATATGTAGCACTAATATTCTACGCATGGAATAATGGTAGAATTATAGATATATAAGATTCCACAGGGAAAAACTGTCAAGCACAGCACACTGAACCAAACTTCTTAGCAGCTAACCTAATAATGGTTTCAAATTTTTAGCGCAATATATACACATTAAAGTACTACTTCAATGGATGTTCATTACTATGTAAAATAGTATATATTTAAGATAATTTCAAAAGTACAATTAGCTTCATATGAATTTGACATATCATAAGATTTTCTAGGAAATACTGCTATTCTTGAAGATTTGAATAATTTATGTAATAATAAAAATATGCCCTCTCATAAATCTACCTAATATTTTGAATAGCTTTTATGATTTATTACAAAGGTTACTCAATCACGATCAATGAATTCCTGAAGTATTTCGCTATTCTTACAAAACATATATTATTTTCTCTCTTTCCTGTCAGTTATTTACTTCTGAAAGCCAACTTTAATAATAATAATAATAATAATAATAATAATAACATAGATAGAAAAAACAAAGGATTGGATGATACAATTAGTAAGGTAACATGAAGAAAGAAAGAAAAAATATTCAATAATAAAAGAAGGCAGTAAATACAAACAAGATTTACAGTTAGTAGATTCTGTAGAAAAGCAAAACAGAAGCCAAGAACCAACTATTGCGGCAAAAAATATGAAAATGAAAGCCAAAGATAAAGCTCTTAAACAGATGAAACAGCACTGGCAAGACAAACCTCTGCATGGCCAATATCCAGAACGTGCCAATAGATCCAATATTGATAAAGTTAATACTCATCGATGGTTACGTACATCTGGATTAAAGTCTGAAGCTGAAGGCTTTATTCATGCAGCACAAGACCAAAGTCTTTTCACTAGAAACTTTCAGGCAAATATTATGCATAATAATATGGATCCAAAATGCAGGTTTTGTGATAAACACCAAGAAACAATAGACCACCTAATCTCAGGCTGTTCTGTGCTTGCTTCAAATGAATATAAAAATCGCCACGATAGAGTTGGGCAATATTTACATTAGACAATGTGCAAACATTATGAAAAATCTGTAAACAAACACTGGTATGAACATCACCCAGCACCGGTTACAGAAATAGAAGATGTAACCATTCTATGGGATTACACCATCTACACAGACAGAAAAATTGAAGCAAACAGGCCAGACATTATTGTTAAAAACCAGAAGGAGAAAACTTGTCTATTAATTGATATGGCTTGTCCAGCGGATTGTAACATAGCAATCAAGGAATTTGAAAAACTGTCAAAATATAAAGACCTGGAAATTGAAATAGAAAAAATGTGGAAATTGAAAACAAGAGTTGTGCCAGTGATAGTAGGTGCACTTGGAATGATAAAAAATGGAACAAAACAACACATTGAAAGAATCCCTGGAAACCCCAGCTTAAGAGATATACAAAAAATTGTCTTATTAAGTACAGCCCACACACTAAGGAAAACTTTATCTATGTAATGCTGGGGATGATAGGGAAGATAGAAAAACATGAAATAACAACACGCCACGACCTGCCTTAGGTCTCCCCGCAGACTTGGTTGGTAGTGAGAACAAAGCAGAAATCGAAATATGATGAAAAATGACATAATAATAATAATAATAATACAAGGAGCAAGAAGGGAAAATTTTAAAAATGTATCAACACTCGGCTTGATTGGAAAAGCTTCCAATGGACTGATTGAGGGGACCCATGATATATCATCCCTTAAATAAATATAAAAATTGTAATCACAGCTTACACCTTACGAAAATCTTCTATGTAAAACGTGTATGATGAAGTCATTCCTTAGGTCTTTGTTTGGTACCCGAAGACAAATATGTATACAACAGAATAATAATAATAATAATAATAATAATAATAATAATAATAATAATAATAATAATAATAATAATAATAATAACAACCCTTTACCTCAATCATATAAATGGAACCGATAAGTCTGATGAAATAAACATCAAAAGAGGTATATTTCAAGGTGATTCTTTATCTCCCTTACTATTCTGCATATCATTAATAGCACTAACCAGTCAACTTAATAAGACAGAATGTGGTTATAAAATAGGCCAAAAGAAAATAAGCCATCTATTTTACATGGATGACTTAAAGTTATATGCTAAGAATGATAATGAGCTGGAAGGTCTTCTGCAAACTGTAAAATGCTTCAGCGAAGACATTGGAATGAAATTTAATTTGAATAAATGTGCTAAAGCTACAGTTTTACGTGGATCAATACAAGAAACATCCTCAATTAGCCTAGACCCTGCTGTAACAATAAAAGAATTGAAACCAGAAGAAGCTTATAAATACCTAGGTGTAAATGAGAGCGTAAACATTCACCATAAAAAAATGAAAGAAATAGTGCGTAAAGAGTACTATAGAAGGCTACGAATGATATTAAAAACTGAATTAAATTCACAGAATAGAGTTATGGCCATTAATAGCCTTGCAATCCCAGTTGTCCAATATAGCTTCAACATCTTAAACTGGACTCTAAACGACATCAGGCGAATGGATGCTAAAACAAGAAAGCTTCTTTCTAAGCATAGGATGCATCACCCAAAGGCTGATGTAGACCGTCTATACATACCCCGTAAAGAAGGTGGAAGGGGTCTTATTCAGCTGGAATTGTCATACAAGACAACAACTATTGGCTTACTAACATACATAGAAACAACAAAGGATTGGATGATACAATTAGTAAGGCAACATGAAGAAAGAAAGAAAAAATATTCAATAATAAAAGAAGGCAGTAAATACAAACAAGAATTACAGTTAGTAGATTCTGTAGAAAAGCAAAACAGTAGCCAAGAATCAACTATTGCGGCAAAAAATATGAAAATGAAAGCCAAAGATAAAGCTCTTGAAAAGATGAAACAGCGCTGGCAAGACAAACCTCTGCATGGCCAATATCCAGTACGTGCCAATAAATCCAATGTTGACAAAGTTAATACTCATCGATGGTTACGTGCATCTGGATTAAAGTCTGAAACTGAAGGATTTATACTTGCAGCACAAGACCAAAGTCTTTTCACGAGAAACTTTCAGGCAAATATTATGCATAATAATATGGATCCAAAATGCAGGTTTTGTGATAAACACCAAGAAACAATAGACCACCTAATCTCAGGCTGTTCTGTGCTTGCCCCAAACGAATATAAAAATCGCCACGATAGAGTTGGGCAATATTTACATTGGGCAATGTGCAAACATTATGGAAAAGCTGTAAACAAACACTGGTATGAACATCATCCAGCACCGGTTACAGAAATAGAAGATGTAACCATTCTATGGGATTACACCATCTACACAGACAGAAAAATTGAAGCAAACAGGCCAGACATTATTGTTAAAAACCAGAAGGAGAAAACTTGTCTATTAATTGATATGGCTTGTCCAGCGGATTGTAACATAGCAATCAAGGAATTTGAAAAACTGTCAAAATATAAAGACCTGGAAATTGAAATAGAAAAAATGTGGAAATTGAAAACAAGAGTTGTGCCAGTGATAGTAGGTGCACTTGGAATGATAAAAAATGGAACAAAACAACACATTGAAAGAATCCCTGGAAACCCCAGCTTAAGAGATATACAAAAAATTGTATTATTAAGTACAGCCCACACACTAAGGAAAACGTTATCTATGTAATGCTGGGGATGATAGGGAGGATAGAAAAACATGAAATGGAGTCATAACAACACGCCACTACCTACCTTAGGTCTCCCCGCAGACTTGGTTGGTAGTGAGACCAATGCAGAAATCTAAATATGATGAAAAATGACATAATAATAATAATGGAATCAATAATTCTAGTTGTAGATGGAGCCCTTGGTTTGAATGGAAACAGTTCTAACAGACTCATTAAAGGGGGATTACTCGCATCCCGTGCCTTGAGGTATTACAAAAAATTGTACTCACAATTACAGCTCACACATTACGAAGGGCTCTCTGTAAACCGTGTGTGGTCTTAGATTGCATTCTTTTTTTTTTTTCTTTTTAAGCCAAAACACTCAAAGGAAATATCATGTTTCCATTTTTGATCATAAGTCTCTTGTTAGGACCCGGAAGGAATAGAGCATGCAACAGAGATCAAAGAAAATAGTAATGGTCGTGATAATAATTTTGTCTAGTGAGGGGAATGGTTCGACCATAAACTTGAGAAATCCTTCGATCAAAAAACATTAATGTTTTGAGGTATTTTTCAAAACAAATAGATAAGAAACAGGATGACAACAAATCGAAAATATTAGTGGAATATAAAATAAGAATATAATGGGTTAATCATTGATCCATTATAATCTTTTCCTACAAGGATTACAAGGATAGAATAAAAGAAAGTGAAAGTAATCAACTATGACCCATTGAAGTTTGAATTTGCAAATATTTAGGAGCCGAAAAAGTCACATTCATACTAGTTGTCATTGGTGTGATTAATATGGGAACTGAGAAAATGGAAACATGGGTAAAGAAAATTAACGTTGGTTTTCCAGTGATTCTGTTGCAGTAAAGAACGGTAAAAATAATTCGGTAAGTGATGTTAGAGTCAGAGGAAAATTGTGTGACACATAAGGTTGCTTGTTACTATCAATGCATTAATTATCAGATATGATTATATCTGAAAAGAAACAGAATGGTTGACGTAACTCTACCAGCATTTTCAACAGTTTGCGAATATCATGGATCAAGCATGTGAGCAATGATGAGGTCCTAGAAATGATGGAAACAAAAAGGAAACTAACACTGAGCATCAGGAAGAGACAGCTGAAGTTCTTGGGACGTGCAATGTCGGAAGGAGGGCTTGGAGAACCTGATACTAACAGGCCAGACAGAGGGGAAAAAGGAGAAAGCAAATGATAACATATTTGAAGGATCTAATCAGATGGATAATGGAACGAGGGATGCATGGGGTAACAGAATGTGTGCTAAGAACCACCAGGGATAGGGAGACGTGGAAAGCCATGATCGCCTACGTCCTGAAGGGACAGAGTACATAGAAGAGGAAGAAGATATATGCCAACTGTTTATAAGAAATTATAATGTGGATATAAAGTGGGGGATCAAATCTATATTGTAGTCAATATATAAACCATATATATAGCCACCAGTGATAGGGAGACGTGGAAAGACATGATCGCCTACGTCCTGAAGGGACAGAGCACATAGAAGAAGAAGAAGAAGAAGAAGAAGAAGAAGAAGAAGAAGAAGAAGAAGAAGAAGAAGAAGAAGAAGAAAAGAGCGCAATTTAAGAAAAGAAAAAAGACTGTGTTTGAAAATGTTCAACAATATTTCGTCTGTCCTGATAATGAACGCGTTAAATGAATGAAACGGTTTCAATGTGAAAACATGAAACTAGAAGATGCTTAATATGCTGGCGATGTTATTCATCTTGGAATTTTCCGTTAGTTGATGAATTACTAAGAGAAATCAAACAACTTATTATTTGAAAAATACATCATTTAGATGCGGTTAGGACACATCATCAGTGACGGTTTCAGTCCTTTAAAAACATCATACCTTCTCCCCAGGTTGACCCAGCCAATGTGGATCAGGCCCCGGCCTGTGTCCTAATCTCTATTTGCTACGTTATTGGAATGCAAGATGTTTTGGTTACACAGAAGAAGTGGAAAAATTTCTTGAATAAGGTCATCCACAAATAAATGAATGTCCAGTGATGATAATATGTACATGGTTCCGGAAATATATAAATTAAAATAAATTGATATTCGTGATATTAATGTGAAGATGAATGGTTAAAATAGCTAAATGACTAGATAGTAAAAAAAAAAAACTCATTAAATATACTAAAATAAATACATAAATTACAATGTGGAAGATACCATTCCATAGGGATGAAGGAATATGCTATTAAAAAAATCGAAAATCGTACCGAATACGGTAGATATGTAAATAACTAAAATTAGAAAACGAATGATATTAGTGTAATATTTCTGATTAAAAAAACTACGGAGATTGTAAAGATAAATGAATAGATAAAAACCGGAAAACAATGCAAAGGTAAAGCGAATGATATTAATGAAATATTTGGGATAAAAAAAATAAAAAATAAATAAAATATGACTTGATATGAATAGATAAAAAAAAAAAATACGTCGCATTTGGTGACATTAATATATGGAAGAATAGTACGACTTTCATTGCTCTTTCAATAATTTTTGTTCTTGTCATCTATCTTCAGTTATATATGAATGAGCGATTTTTATGATTATTCGCTAGCACTATGACTACTGTAATATACAACGAATTACCCTCTGCTTGCTTAACTATATATCTACCTGGCGCCTTGTCATGGAATAATGGTTATAGAAGCTAATCTATTTGGCCATAAATACATAGAAAAAGTCTATCCTTGCTGTACACTGTATGACTAATTCATCATTAAATAACTCAGTCAAGGTTGTCATGTCGTAAAATTAACCAACATAGTAAATTTGTGTATCTATTCCATACTGTTCTATCTATCTACATTAATAAAGATCGTTGATGAAGCAATTGCATCTATCAGACAAATTGAGATTTTTTTATTTTTTTTATTTTCTTTCTTTTTTATTTTGTTCTGTCTTTTTTCTGTTTTTTCTTTATTTTTCATTTTTCTTTTACTTTTTTAACTTCATTTTTTCTT